>JBBBDQ010001692.1:2045000-2192500 GCA_037127315.1 Ascarosepion bandense
TGTCTGTTTGCCTTCAAAACTTTTCTTTGAGCTGAACTATCCCAGCCACTAAACAAACCAAAGATCTCATTCAGTTTTTCAACATGCTTTTGTTCTTTGTCAATTCTATGAATGTTATTGAATCAAATGCCTGGGTTTCATTTGTTACTGTTGTGTAAAAAAAAAAAAATGTCTTGTTAATCGCAAGACAGACATCTATAGGAAATTAAACAACAATGTTAGCAAATTACCTGGAGTTTGTTTCTAATATGTATATCAAACTATATATCCTGCATTATTATTTGGGCAGATTTCCAGAAAACTTAGTCGATATAAGTGATAAACAGAATGTTTTCATCAGACTATAAGGGTCATGGAAGACAGATTTCTAGAGAAAAGGGATAAAAGAAGAATGGCAAATTGCTGTTGGAATCCGAAGAGATACAAAACCGTAGATCATTGTCGAAAATAAAAAAGCGAACCTTCTTACCATAATTGTTCTTATTAATTTTTTAACTTCTTATTTAATATTAGATATTTGTGTTCTGAAGAAGTTTTCTTCTTCCCTCAAATTCGAAACTTTATTTGATAGCTACTCATTTTTCGCTTTTCAGACAGCTTATTTAAAATGTGCGTGGGTGGTGAAGTTGATATCGGAACGAGAAATCAGAGAGCCGACTTCCAATTGAATTTGTTGCATTCCCTTACGCGCAAATACTCTTGTATTAATCCGTCTTTTCCCTCCAGCTATGGCTTAAATAGCAGGACACATTAGGTTCTAGGGTCTTGGTTGGCAACCAGCCTACCGTAGAAAATAATGGCAACCTACGGCGGGAAAATCTTCTGCCCAGTTAGTCATGACTCGAGAAAGACATGATCGACCAGGCGTGTATCATGTATGGAACTTAATTGACTGACTGACTGACTGAATATAATAGTTAGAAACAAAGCTTCTACTGGGCTCAAAGTGGGGGATCAGTTTTTAATTCTTATGAAATAATAAACTGATCCCCCTAGAATTCGTACAAATTAAGATAATCGAAATCAAATACAATTAAATCTTCTGTTGGACCTAAAATGGGGAATCTGTTTTCTATTGTTATGAAGTAATAAACTGATCCCCCACTAATTACTACTTATTAATATAATATAATCCATCTCCTTTTCCTCCATCTATGGGTTGAATAGCAGAACATATTGGTTTCTATAATCAGTCTACTGCAGAAAGTAATGGCAACCTGCTGCGAGAAAATCTTCTGCCCAGTCAGTCATGTCTCGAAAGAGACGTGATCGCCCAAGCGTGTATGGCACTTAACTGAATGACTGAATTTAAAATAAACAATTTTTCTTGTATTTGGCCATCATCTGAAGAAAGAAAACTTAAGATAAATGAGAGAAATGGCCATGGGATTTAAATTCAACGCCAAGACATTGTTTAAAATTAACTTTGATATCCTTTCCACCATTTAAAAAAATGTAGGCCAGTGTAATATTTCGTTTATCGTCTTTAATTTGTTTAAAATGTATTTTTGGTAGGTGAACAATTGTCTGATAATGAAGGAAGTTCTTGTTTCCTGAGACCGAAAGAAGAGACTTGGTTAGAAAAGCAACCGATCAGCTATGAGGAAGACGGCCAATGGAAATTGGTTGGTTGCAGAAGTAACATCTCAACCAAAGAGCAATATGAATTTTGTCTCAGCGGAAAGACTGTGATTTTTCACGGAGATTATTCGCTTAAGCAACTTTTTCACATGTTCATCAGGTAAGAATTGACAGGATTTAAGGGCTTTTTAGTTATCCTTTATCTTAAAAATAATTGGTCATACTTTTAAAATATGGCAGTTTTGATAGCGAAAAAAAATATTAAACTGCAATTTTTTCTAAAAAGAAACTCAATAGGAATTCAATAAATGAACTAAAACAGAAAGACATTTAAGACAATGATGTGTCTTCTTGCCGAATTTTTTCAAGCGATACAGTGACGACATTCTGAGAGAATTAGAAGTCCTACCAGGGTTAATTATTGGCAGCTACACTCTTAACAATATAGGATAAAGTGTTGAAAGTTGACATAGAAAAGAAACAGCAAGAACTCCTACAGAAAGTAGTAAACGATAGAGAGATGAAAGGACTAACTATCAATTGTAAGAAGACAGAGTATTTGGTTGTCAGCAAAAGGAGCAACCCAAGATATATACTATGAATTGGAGAAAACAGAATCAAGCAAATACGAACATTTTAAATACCTGGGAAGCGTTTTAACAGATGAAGGAAAATGTGACACCGAAATCCAAAGGTGTTTCGGAATACGGAAAGATGCCTCTCAAAAGCTAAGCAATGTATAAAGAAACAATAAAATTTCGTTAAAAACAACGAAAAGAGTACAAAACATTTACGTAATACCAGCCTTCATCTATAGTAGTAAAAATTGGACAGTTTCCTTACAGACGAAAAAGATGTTTAAGGCAATAAAAATGTTTCCAAAAAAAAAAGAAAAAAAAGCGAACCTTCTTACCATAATTGTTCTTATTAATTTTTTAACTTCTTATTTAATATTAGATATCTGTGTTCTGAAGAAGTTTTCTTCTTCCCTCAAATTCGAAACTTTATTTGATAGCTACTCATTTATCGCTTTTCAGACAGCTTATTTAAAATGTGCGTGGGTGGATATTCTCGATGATATTCTCAATGCTGAGAATATCATGGATTAGACATGTGAATAACGAGGAAGTTTTAAGGAAAAAGAGTAAGAATAAAATACTCTTGTACTTAGAAACAGGCAGTTGAAATGCCTCTATTTCTTAAGAAATTCATTGGTCTCTTGTTGAAATGAATAAGTGACAAACAGATTAACTTGACAATATATATATATATTAAATCATCTTTGAGTAAGTAGATTTGGGGATCCTACAACACAAAATTCATTTAAGATAACGCACTTTTTTTCCAGATTTATCTTTTTTTCTTTAACTCTAACTTCGAATATTGTTAACAAAAATGTCAGCAACATTTTTTTCTCATTGTTAGAGTAAGTTTACAAAATCTAAAACAATTTAAATCAGCAAAATATAAGAAAATTGTTTTTTCGGTGAAGAAATTTTAAACGTAAATTTAATACCCCCCATTGAATAATTTTAAAAGATTGATATGCTTCCCGCAGCGGAAACCAACCGAAATTCTTCAACGTTTTACCGTTTTGTTTTTTGTTTTATTTTTATTGTTGTTGTTTTTAAACGTCCCACATTGTAAAAGTGTGACTTTTTAACCTCTGTCCGATCATCAAATTACTCAATTCCTGAGGCTGGATCGATAAATTTATCACTTCAATCTAAACCCTATTTTATCCCACGTTGTAATTTCGGTATCCATAAGACGGGCGAAACCGGGTGACCTTCAGCAACAGCTGTAATTGAATCGGTTCATGTTGAGAAAAGTCACAAGAAGAAAAAAATCTTCACAGCATTCCAAGTTTTATAACTTTCTTCTTTTGGGACAAAAATATTTGGTCATTTTAATCGTCAGAATCTATCTGCTTTCATGCAAACAGCTATCATCCCAACCTACGTCCTAATTTAAAATACAACACTTCGGCTAGTTAAGTCTGGCACAGGGTTAGAGTTAAAGTTCTACTTAAGGCAGGCAATCACGTGATATTAGGCGGTGTGGTCTCTCGTCCCAACTGCAATTCCAACTGCGGCTTTTGGCCGAACTCTTCGTGAGGCCACTTCGGGCCATCGTTTATATGGACTTCCACCCAAAACCGGTGTGGGGAATGATTAGTTTGGCAAAATCGGTGATTTTCCTAATCTTAACAAAAGTTTCTTTGTCTTCTGGTTTTCAAAAATTAATTATCTTTTTCAATTTGTTTTTTTATTCTTTTTGTGGGCAACAGTCGCAGAAATCGATCCGTCCAAAAAACTTCTTCCTTCTTTCATTGGTATTTCAATTAAGTGCCATACGTTACACACGCTTTGGGCGATCATGTCTCGAATGAGACATGACTGACTGGGCAGAAAATTATCCCGCAGTAGGTTTCCATTGCTTTCTGCGGTAGACTGGTTGCCGCCCAGGCAATTGGGTTCTATAACCCAATCTGTCCTATTATTTAACCCATAACTGGAGGGAAGAGAAACATTAATATCTTTCCTAAGGGTATTTGTGCGCAAGTGAATGCAACGAATTCAACTGGAATTCGAACTAGGCACCCCAATTTGTCGTTCCGAATCGATATCTACTGCACTACAATTGCACCACAGATGTAATACATAGTCAGTTTAACGTGCAGATGGTTCAATGGTAAAATTGTCCAATCTTCTTCACTAGTGATGCAAAGGGAGAAGGTTCTTCCTGAGGCGTGGAATCTCCGGAACCGAGTTTCTCTCACTGTTTTGTCATGAACTATCAGAAGCAGAAGCAGAAATATGACGCCAATATTCCGTTCAGGAACATGTCAGAGAAATTGGAACACCTACTGGTTTTTTGATCCTAGCCAAATCGTCGCGAGTAAATGCACTCTGACCTTTTCTTCTTTCCATTGACATTGTATTTTTTTTTAAACGTGATTGCCCCCCAACAAGACATCAGATTCCGTGACAGAGCGCAGGTGCTTCCAATCAAACGCTAGTGGCTTAAAAATAACCTTTCGGCAAGATCTTTACACACGAATGAAGAACAAAACAATTTCTAGCAGTAAACCAGATTTTATTCTTGTGTTGTAACCTTGTGCTATACGCGAGCTAAGTAAAGATGAGACATACGTGACGGCAGGAGGTGTAGTGGCTGTCTACTGTGTCCGTTTTCCGAGGCCCTCTTCGTCCATTTTGTCTGCCTTTTCATGGAATGGTCAGTTTTACAGATAACAATTTTCTTTAGTATTTGTCAATATTTCTGAGACGAGGTCGTATTTACAGTATTTACATTATTCGGACTATTGTTCTCATTTATGTTGCCATTTGTACGATGTTTCGGACGTTTCGCGCTCCGGCCTTCTTCAGGTGCTAAGAATTTCGAACCGAACCCTTTATAGATGTTGGTTAGTTCTTGACTTGCCAGGCTACAGCAGTGGTGAACAAGTAACTTGCAAGGTTAGAGGGAGATAACTCATGACTTCCAATCGAGGCATTACCACGCAAGGAATGAGAATGATATACCCCAATGATTTTAATAAAGGATTCAGTTCGAAATTTCTAGCACCTGAAGAAGGCCGGAGCGTACAACTGAAATGCCGTACAAATGGCAACAAAGATGAGGACAATACTCCGAATAATGTAAATACTGCAAGAACTTTCTTTGTCTTGTCATCTTCTCCTCAGCAAGTAATTCATCTTCCCTCCGTGACCGTCTCTCTTGCTCTGTATTTTGAAGTTGACTCCACTGATGGATGACCGTCGGTTGAAAGTAAATGTTCTGTATCGACAGGTTCCGCTGTTTTTTTTTTAATTTACCAAAACCTAAGCTAACTCATATTGTTGCAATTTTAATTAATGCAATACGTTTTTTTTCTTTTAATCAGTTTCCTCGGATGTGACTATATTGATTACAAAAACCCTGTTAAAAGCATATTAGAAAATCCATCATCAACTTCCTGCCACATGAAAAACATGAGTCTTTACTGGTACCCAGCAGAAATGCCAATGTATGTCGGTTATTCGTGGTCAAATCGAAGCAATAACCGTCCCCTCCATGTCTATCTGGAAAAGTTGAAAGGAGACGGAAGTGACGTCATCGTCGTTGTTCATCTTTACACTCATTTTCTGACCTTCCATCATAGCTTGTTTCGACAAAGGGTTCGTCGTTTAAGTGGGAGTCTGGAGGCGGCTCTTGATCGTCTGAAGAAACTGACGGTCGTTGTGAAAGGACCGCACTACTACCGACTGAATCCTTTATACAGAAACAGTGCGTTCGGCCTCGTTTACCACAACATCCTAAAGGAAGAACTGAAGCGACTACGAAACAAAATCATTTACCTAAATTTCTGGGACATTAATTTGAACTCGAAGAATGTGGCCTTTTTTCCAGAAGACATTATCCTAAGGCGCATGATTAAACAACTCATGTCTTATATCTGTCGAAATTGAACAACGGGATAGAGAAAAAAACACGAAAAATCTCGACACATACACACAGACATACACCCACACACATACGCACATATTCGCCCTACCATGCTCACACATGAACACATACATGCAACTCCTGCACACACATGCACACATATTCACCTCACACATACACGCACATCTACCCTAACACACAATCACACACATGCACCCTACACACATACACACTCCCCTTATACACACATGTACCCTACCCCGACACAATTTACGGAAAATATAAAACCTTGATATACAACTGTCAGTCAATTTATATATGGTGTACATTTCAGCAAATAAAAATTCTTACAAGAAATTCACAACAAAATACGAGATTTAAAGTTAAATAAACTAATTCTTTACTTATTACTACTTAGCCATAATTACATCTGTACACAAGCCTTGTGTCTCAGACAACTTTAATATCTCAAAAGATGAAGGTACCTCCGAATAAAATGCATACAGAGAAACTCTTTAATTGACAAGCAAAAACATAAGGTAACTTTTTTTAAGACAGTGCTGTTCATCTTGTACAAGGCCATGGGGGGCACTCGAGGTAAAGAGTTATAGATTACGCGGTACAGCGTATGTGGATATATGCAGAAGATGACTGTTAACCGTAGACTTGAAATTGTTAAGATGGTACTAAATGAGGAAGCAACCTCTTGGGAGTTGGTCCCACAAGACAGCGTTTCGTGAGAAGAAAGTTGCTTGAGAGGAACTTACATCTCACCGGGGGGTGGATACGAAAGAAATGAGGATGGTTCACTACAATCTGTGTGGTAAAGCGGGTCTTAGCCGTCAAGGTTAGAACTGGTGGAACAAAGGAGTGTTGTTTGTTTGAATAGTCGCCATGGAAATAGGGGAAAAGCGGTGAGGGGCGGGCGGGGTCTCGTCTAATCATTAAAATTTCGATGATTATTCGCTTCGTTAAATTCAAAAAGCGGAAGTTAATTTAGAAGACGGATAATCAAACACGTAAATAGGAAAGTAAACGGATGATGATGATGATGATGACGGTAGAGGTGGTGATGTTCATGATGATGATTCTTTTTTTTGGTATTTACTTTCATCGCCTTCTTCTTCTTCTTCTTCTTCTTCTTCTTCTTCTTCTTCTTCTATGTGCCATGTCTCTTCAGGACGTAGGCGATCATGGTTCTCCACGTCTCCCTATCCCTTGTGGCTCTTAGTATGTTTTCTCCTATTACACCTCGCAACCCCCGTTCCGTCATCCACCTGACAAATATGTTAACCGCTGCCTTTCTTTGTCTCTTTTTCCTTCTATCTGGCCAGTCAGTATCAGGTTCTCCAAGCTCTCCTTCCTTATTGCATGTCCCAGAAACTTCAGTTGTCTCTTCCTGATGCTCAGTGTTAATTTCCTTTTTGTTGTCATTCTTTCCAACACATCGTTGCTTGCATGGTAAGTCCACGATATCCACAGCATCGCCTAACCTCGTCCTATATAGGGTGACCTAAACGAGAAAAATAGTTCCTTCGACTTTCCTTTTTGGCACGATACTGATATCATGTAATTGTTTATATTTCTGAGATGAGGTAGTATGGATATGGACGTTGGTTAGTTCCTGTGACTCGACCCAAAGAGTTGTGAGTTCAGTACCAGGCTACAGCAGAAGTTAACAAATAACTTCCAGGGTTAGAGGGAGATAACTCATGACTTCCAATCGAGGCATTACTACGCAAGGAATGAGGATGATATACCCCACTGATTGTAATAAAGGATTCGATTCGAAATTCCTAGCACCTGAAGAAGGCCAGAGCGTACAACGGCCGAAACGTCGTACAAATGGCAATAAAAATGAGAACAATAGTCCGAATAATGTAAATACAGCTGTCAAGTAATATCTCTGTCTCTATGCCTATAGGGAGGTGCTGCCAAGAAGAAAAGAAACCCCTCGAACTAGAATTTATATATTTGTGGGTGTTAGGAAAAGACCTAGGTGAAATGATGACATTGAAATAGTCACTAAATTACTCGTCACTTTTATATGTAAATCACCAATTGATGATCGACAGCCATGTTCTTCAGTTTTACTGGTTTCCTTTATTTAGACACCTCCACGAATTCGCTGAAAAAACAACACAGTATAAATGAAAAGGCCTCAAACTAAATAAAAACAGTTTTATCATTAAGAGGATAGATCAAAGTATTTTTTAATTATTTATAAAAATTCTTTTAACTGTTTCTAACAGGTTCATTTTGTGATAAAAAATCTTTTTTTCTTTCGTCAGTGCGATGCCTAAATTGACGCAGAGTTTATGTCACCATTCTGTGGGATCGCACCATCTGCACAGACAGAGAAGTTGAAGCAGGTGGGCCAGACATTATTGTTATGAACCGGAGGAGGGGGCTTGCCTATTAGTTGATGTGGCTTATCCAGCGGATTGTAGCGTGGCAGCCGGGGAATTCGAGGGGCTGTCGAGATATAAGGACCTGGAAATTGAAATAGAAAAAATGTGGAAATTGAAAACAAGAGTTGTGCCAGTAATAGTAGGTGCACTTGGAATGATAAAAAATGGAACAAAAAACACATTGAAGGAATCACTGGAAAACCCAGCTTAAGAGATATACCAAAAATTGTCGCTGGAGAGAACTTTGTCTATGTGGCGCTGAAAATGATGGGGGAGATAGAAAAAACATGAAATGGAGCCATAACAACACGCCACGGCCTGCCTTAGGTCTTCCCGCAGACTTGGTTGGTAGTGCGACCATAGCAGAAATCGAAATATGATGAAAAATGACAAAATAATAATAATCTTACCTCTTGTGTGAAATTCATCCTTTATTCGTTTAGAAATAACATTTTCTTACATTTTAATGAGTCTACATCCGGCTCTCGAGTGAATCTTGTCCGGCTTGAAACCTTACTCTGGACACGATGTAAATATAGGTAAACCAAACCAAAGTGACAGTTGATAGTCTGAATATATTGCGTCGAAATTAAAAGATGTATTTCTTTTTACCTGAAGAATGTGTTTTACTTTTATTTTTTATTTTTTTATTTTTTTGTAGCGATCGCCAAAATTAGCGTATGGCCTCACTTTCACATTTTCTGTGAAATTGCTTCCGTGAGCGGGCACTTTTAAATGAATATAAAATAGTGTTTTCAACCGATTTTAATGGATTTTTTTTTCAGTACTGATTTACGAAGCATTTATTTTTAAGATGTAATATATATTTTTAACAAAATTCCCGTCAGATATTTTCTTTTTTTCATGCTTTAGAAGCCTATTTTTTATCAGATTGATAAAGAGGTGAAATACTTTCTGTGACTCCGTAATTTTTCGCTTCCTGGTAGAGTTCCCTTTTTTTGTAAATAAAAACAAGAAAAAAAGATACGTTCCCAAAGCAAAAGTTATCGAAAATAATTTCCAAATCATTTCAAAATTGTATTCACATATTTAATAACATAGTTCACCTCCATGACACTGGAACCATAGCTGTTTGGCCCTCCTCCATGACACTGAAGCCATAGCTGTTTGGCCCTCCTCCATGACACTGGAGCCATAGCTGTTTGGCCCTCCTCCATGACACTGAAGCCATAGCTGTTTGACCCTCCTCCATGACCCTACATAGATATTTGGCCCTCACTCTGCAAAAGGTTGCCGGCCCTTGGTCTTCAGAAATGAAACATTCTGGATCTTTCATGACAATAAATAAAAGCTGAACACCGAACTAGTTGACAACATGACACACACGAACCATGATTTGTATTGAACATTATGCAATTTTATATTTTCTACTTTCAGGTGATGTGCGGCTTGGAATGAGTTCGAATTTCTGTTGGGTTTATTACTTTCACTATATATACCCTTAGGAAAAGTATGAACTGATCTTTTCCCCCAAGCTATGAGTTAAATAGTAGGATGTGTATCTAAAAAATCAATCTTATTTTCAAACCATTAATGTAATATTCACTCGCAAAAACATTATTTTTAGAATCCAAAAATGTATCAGATTTAAAATGTCTTATATCAATTCTTATTTAATATCATTCCATTATTCAAGGAATGTCTTATATCAATTATTATTTAATATCATTCCATTATTCAATGAATATCTTTATCAATTCTTATTTAATATCATTTCATTATTCAAGGAATATCTTTATCAATTCTTATTTAATATCATTCCATTATTCAAGGAATGTCTTATATTAATTCTTATTTAATATCATTTCATTATTCAATGAATATCTTTATCAATTCTTATTTAATATCATTCCATTATTCAAGGAATGTCTTATATCAATTCTTATTTAATATCATTTCATTATTCAATGAATATCTTTATCAATTCTTATTTAATATCATTCCATTATTCAAGGAATGTCTTATATTAATTCTTATTTAATATCATTTCATTATTCAAGGAATGTCTTATATCAATTCTTATTTAATATCATTTCATTATTCAATGAATATCTTTATCAATTCTTATTTAATATCATTCCATTATTCAAGGAATGTCTTATATCAATTCTTATTTAATATCATTTCATTATTCAAGGATTGTCTTATATCAATTCTTATTTAATATCATTCCATTATTCAAGGAATATCTTTATCAATTCTTATTTAATATCATTCCATTATTCAAGGAATGTCTTATATTAATTCTTATTTAATATCATTTCATTATTCAAGGACTGTCTTATATCAATTCTTATTTAATATCATTTCATTATTCAAGGATTGTCTTATATCAATTCTTATTTAATATCATTCCATTATTCAAGGAGTGTCTTATATCAATTCTTATTTAATATCATTCCATTATTCAATAAATATCTTTATCAATTCTTATTTAATATCATTCCATTATTCAAGGAATATTTTATATCGATTCTTATTTAATGTCATTCCATTATTCAAGGAATGTCTTATATCAATTGCTATTGAATTCATCATTCTGATACCGATTATGCTTAATTTTTCAATCCAATCAGATTATATGCTTTTCTCTATCTGAGCCAATGATTGAATTTAGTCATGAGAAAACCAGATGTGCCAAACCAACAAATTTTATAATGTATAATTTTCTATATGGCAGTCTTTCATTTAGAAAGGGCAAAGTTTTTAAAGTTTGACTGAGTATTCAATGGATTTGCATTGTGGTGCAGTGGATAATGCCTCGGAACGGGAACTCATAAAGCCGCGTTCGAATTCCAGTTGAATTCACTTACAAGCAAATGCTTTTGGGAGAGGTATTAATCCGTCACTTCTTTTTCCATCTATGGGTTAAATGGCAGGACAGATAGGGTTTTATAGCCTTGGTTGGCAACCAGTCTACTGCAGAAAGTAGTGGCACCCTACACTGGGAAAATCTTCTGTCCACACAGTTATGTCTTTTTCGGGACATGATCGCCTAAATGTATATCACGTATGGCACTTAACTGCCTAACTGATTCTATAAGATATCGATGTAAATAATAACAACATTTCATATATATTAGTATATAATAATGGTAATTTCTCATCAAGGAAATTCTGCTGAAATTTTATGTTTTGAACGTAAATGTAGCAATAAAAATTTCCTTTGCTTATTTTCTAAAATTATGTGTCAACACGAAAAGAGGTTAATTAGTATTTTAATGAATTAAATTTTTCTTTTTCATGAAATTTTAATTGGGATTTTGCATGTAAACATTAAAGTCAAGTGTATAAAATTTAATTCAATGTAGTTTATCTTTCACACATAACGTTTCACAAGAATTACTTTCCATCACCTTTTCATTTTAATTTTAAATTTTCTGGTTTGAATTTTAGTTAAAGCAATATTAAATAAAATCAATTATTCAAGATTTGAATCGGTTTCTCTTTAGAACGTCTTAGCTATAAACTTTTAAAGAAGTAATCAAATGTTTTCTCACCGTATTTGTAAGAAAGACAGTATTTTGTTTACCGCAGGAACGAAAATTAATCACCACTAAAAGGCAAAAAATACAAGCGATTGTAATTGAAAGCTTCGAATCGAACACAGAAGCAAAAATCATTGATTCAATATTAAAAGATGTTCGATAAAACTTCTCATCTATATATATAAAACAGAAGATATGTGTCAGTGTGTGTGTGTATATCCATGAATATCACTGATTTCTATTAACATACACTTCCACATTTTTCATTCGACTTGAATCAAAACTTACACACCCAATGCAAATTTATTATTTTACAAAACAAAGAAAAATAAGTTATGTGTGGGTCTTCAGTTTAATTTTATTTTAATTTCTTATTTTCAAATGTTGTATTTTGTTAGATAAGTTCAACACAGTAACGTTTACATGGAGAATAACACAAAAATTTAAAAAAATAAAAGAGTTATCTCCCGTATTTAATGTGTACAGATGTAGGTTTATTCAGATTTCTTCAGAACAAAAATAGAAGGGATTCATGTTGATGGCTATAATAGAGCTATAAATCCAGTATATATATATATATATATATATATATATATATATATATATATATAAAATCAGATAGTGATATATGCATATGCAACACTGCTAATTTGTATGGTATGGAGCACTTTTTCATTTTTGTTGTGTCATTAGCAGTTTTTTGCTACTTGCTCCTGTATATATATATATATATATATAGTGTATATATATATATATATATATATATATATATATATATATATATATATATATATATATATATATATATATATATATATATATATATATATATATATATATATATATATATATATATATATATATATATATATATATATATATATATATATATATATATATATATATATATATATATATATATATATACATAGTATATATATATATATATGTATATATATATATATATACACATAGTATATATATATATATATATGTATATATATATATATATATATACACATAGTATATATATATATATATACACATAGTATATATATATATATATATATACACATAGTATATATATATATATATATATACACATAGTATATATATATTATCATACAACGTGTGAAAGCACGTGCGATACCCTGTACTCATCAGCCGCCAACCAGGGTGATAACACAGTTTCGGTAGCTCAAGGCGGTACTGCCACTCCTGGCGCTACCAAGCAGCTTTTGCCACCGGACAGGGTAATAAGAGAATTATGTATATATATATATATATATATATATATATATATATATATATATATATACATACTCCAGATCAAATAAGAGCAGAGACTACACTGGACGTTAATCTTTATTTTGCAGTTTGTGATTTGAAATTAAAAAAAAAAAACGCGTTTAATTTCGGCCGTTGATGTTATTACGCGTTTACAGTAACCGACTTTTACGTCATCACACGGGAATGCTAGTTCCGCGTGTGTTTTCTCCATGCTGAAAATATATATATATATATAAGAAAAATTAAGACAGACGCGTTATTTCATGGTGAATCGGATGTATAGGCCTATTTCAGGCGAACTATCGTCAGCTTCCGTCTTTATTTTACAAAAGATTTTACACGTCTTTTACAAAAGATTTTACACGTCTTTATTTTACAAAAGATTTTACACGAATTTTACATGATTCGTGTAAAATATTTTGTAAAATAAAGACCGAAGCTGACGATGGTTCGCCTGAAAAAGGCCATATTTCCGATTCACCATGAAATAACTATATAAATACATATAGAGAAAATATAAGAAAAAAATTTAAGCAGACACGTTATTTCATGGTAAATCGGATGAATAAGCCTATTTCAGGCAAACCATCATCAGCCTCCATCTTTATTGTACAGAAGATTTTACTGCAGAAGATTTTACACGAATCTATGATTCGTTTAAAATCTTCTGCACAATTAAGACGGAAGCTGATGATGGTTCGCCTGAAATAGTCTTATTCTTCCGATTTACCATGAAATAACGTGTCTGCCTAAATTTTTTCTTATATAACTAAAGATGCGTGTGTTAGTGTGTGCGTGTATCTATGTGTGTATTCTCATTGATTTCTATTAACTTGCCCTTCCACATTTTCTTTCCGATTTATTTTAAAACATACACACCTCTTGAAAATTTATTCAAGTGGCCATTCATTTCGCGCAGACAACCCAGAAGCAAGCCTCCAATCCAGCTCCATTTTATTTTAATGCGTCGGCTGAAATTGCACATATCAGCGCTACAAATAGGCACTGCTAACTGTCCCCCTTCTGCATATTGGTACATTTTCCCTTACAAAGACCAACGCTTAAATTGCCCATGGTAATTCTTATTCTTCCCATCCCGTGCAACACCGGGTACTTACTGCTAGTCATCAACAAAGGCAATCCTATTTGCTTGTTACTGAGTGAGCAAGAAATCTTCCAATAAGATTTCTCTGTTCTCCATAACGGCAAAAGGTAGAGAAAAAAGCCATTCTAAAGTGCGATTTTTGGTGATCAAACATTTAAAGATTGATTGGGGAAAAAAGACAAAACTCCATATTGCAAAATTAAGAGATTGTATTTCTTTTCAAACGGGCGAATATCTTAATGACGAAAAGCAAGTGAAAAAGTAAATTCCCCACCAAAATCAACAATTATACCTTTTTCTTTGTTTTCCCCGCGTCTGTCTTGGCAGACGTTTCTTTCGAATCAGATTTTTCTTTCGAATCAGTCTTTTCCTTCGAATCAGTCTTTTCCTTCGAATCAGTCTTTTCCTTCGAATCAGTCTTTTCCTTCGAATCAGACTGTTTCGTAGAATCGGATTTTTCCGTGGATTCTTTTTTCTCTGCCTCACCAAGTATATCAGAAAGATCTGGTATAACGGGATCTGGTGGTAGTTCCTTAATAAGTAAAAGGCCGTTAAGCGTTTTAATATCAAACCTTTGCGGGCAGCTGGTGTCCTTGATGTGTTTGTCTGTCATAAGTTTACCGTCCTTGAGAAACACCTTTTTTGTTTTACTCTGGCACCAGAGGATCAACTCATCGAGTTTGGGTGTTAGCACCACCAGTATCTCGGCGATTCCTCGGATTGCAATCAAATAATACGGCAAGGATTCTAGTAAGATTTCTTCGAAATCCGGGGTGTATTCTACTTTTGTTTTTCTTTCCTTCTTTTTCATTGGATGTTTCATATCTCCCAGCATGCTGTTCGTTTTTAGCATCGTCAGCAGGGTGGAATTGTCCATAGAGTCTTTGTGTTCGGCTAACCAATCCGTCAAAGATTTGCAGTCACCAAGTTTCGCTTCTGGTTTTTCTTTGTGGATAGCTTCGGTGATTTTTAGACACTCTCCTGCGATGGCCTGCAGTAAATCAGCCGTTTTGTCATTGACGTCAGCGAAGAGACCCGGTTCTTCTTCCAAAGGTTTCTCATCCCAATCTTTCCACTTACCGTGTAGAAGGCCGGGCAACAAATAATTGAAAGGGGACAGCAGTACTGAAACGAAACTTGTAGATGAACGAAGTCCCACTTCACCTCCGACTAGCAACTGTAAAGTGGACAACGGTCCACGTCTTGGTGGCGATGTCCCGAACACGGTGGAGGCCAGGACAGATTTTAGAGTGAACTTGATATCCACTTGAACACCGAATGTTACCACGGTGAATTGCCATGGGAAATATTCCAAATTGACCAACGTGCATTGCTCGCCGATTTCTCCGAGGATGGATCGACAATGGTATTCGAAACCGCATGCGCCAGGAAGACCGATAAACACAGTTCCCTTCTTAATTTTGGCTTTGATGGCATTGAGATATTGGTTAAAAAGGGAAGGTGGTGTTGACATCACAATCACGTCGCTGTCTGTGATGAAATCACCGGCTGCGTCTACGATGGACGCTGGCCTTCCTTTTTCGGAGTACATCGATCCGTCACTTCGGGGAAAGTTTGTAATCATGGTTGCGTCCTGAAAGAGAAAGTAAACATTTGTCAGATTCAAACAGATAAAATTTTCTCTTTCTTTATCACTCCCCATTCCCCTATTTTTCTCTCTCCCTTCCCTCCTCTATTATCTTTTACTTCCTCCTTTCTTCGCCATTATCTCTTCTTCCTCCCCTTTCACATCCTCTTTTCTTTTTTACATTTCTTTGCCTCCCCGTTTTCGTCTCCTCCTTTTCTTACTACCCTTCTGTGGTTAACGTGTGTCAGTAAAGGCCCCGATTCATGGGCAGACATACCTGTCAACGCTAGTTACCCCCGGGTTTTCCGCGTTAGCAGTAGAGCAGTTTGTCATGTCCAGATACATGCCTCTTTGTAATTTATACAGCTCAGAATCTTTGTTAACTGTTTATGTCGATAAAAGCGACGGGAAAAAACCAGCAGCGAGACTCGGTGCCATGTAAAAATGGTCTCTTATCGCATTTTGTTGAGGAAGTTGCGTTTTACTCGTCGTGATGTGGTTTCTGAGTTAATGGCTTCACTAGTCATTTAGTCAGTCAGTTGAGTGCCGTACATTATACACGCTTGGGCGATCATGTCTCGAAAGAAACATGACTGACTAGTCAGAAGATTTTCCTGCAGTAGGTTGCCATTTATTTCTGTGGTAGACTAGTTGCCAACCAAGGCTATTGAACTCAATCTGTCCTGCTCTTCAACCCATAGCTCAAGGGAAAATATGCTAAGGTTATTTTCGCGTAAGTGAGTGCAAATAATTCAACTGGAATTCGAACTCGGCTTTCCGATATTTGATTTCTCCATTTTCATTTTTTTTTCTTTAGGGGAAAAATTTCACGCTGAAAAATTTTTCAAAACATTTGCCAAATCTAAAATTTGAACACAATTCTGATGTTGATAATTTCTGTCTGAATTTCTACAATGAGGGGTTATTGCTATTTACATTCAGACTATTGTCCTCATCTTTGTTGTTATTATCATTTTATTATTTCTTTGCCACCCGACAAGTATTTGTTGTAGTAGTAGTAGTTTTAAGGAATTTGTTTCTCTTCAAGAGCGTGCACCTGCTGTTTTTCTTTTATCTTAATACCGGATTCGATCCTTACTGAAGACGCAACTATTCTTGATCTTCTGCTAGATTAAATTAAGTATATATATATATATATAATCTAAAATCTAAGGGTGAGCCAATAACCTCCTACTAGAGCTAACAATAGTAATATTAATTATAGTAATAATACCAATAGCAACAGAACTGGTGGTAGGTTATTGGCTCACTCTTAGATTTTCGATTTTGTTTGCTCTACTTTCGCTTTGAGTGCTTTGTGTACTCTGCTTTCGTATTGAGCTCTTTATTGTTAAGGTTTTCGTCTTGAGGTTTTTTTTCTTTCTCACGAATGCTTGACTTTTTCTTCAAGTATTTCGTTTGTTTCTTTTTTCTTCCCATTCTTTTCCCTCCGGATTAGTTCCCGATTTCAAGATGATCTCATTTGTAGTTTAATATTTCTATTTTTGACAGAATTAGTTCTGTTGCTATTGGTATTATTACTATAATTAATATATATATATATATATATATATATATATATATATATATATATATATATACATTGTTTCTGTCCCCTTAGTTCGGTAGCTAAGGCTACTTTCTAAACCCTAACGTTAGCTTCAAATTCAAATCATCATCATTTATCCATCACACCCAGATGGTGCACAGGGCAGCAACTTTTTGTTGCTGTTTCTGTAACAAACTGTTTTTTTTTACGGGGCAGGGTTGTTAGCCCTGCACCCAACCATCAAACCCCAAAGCTGGAGGACCGGTGGACCATTCTTAATCCTTACGTTTACAGCACGTGGTATTCCCATATAGTCACCTATTTAAGTACTGACCAAGCTCGATGTTGCTTAACTTCGGTGATCGGACGGGAACCGGTGTATTCAACACGATATAGCTGTAGACTCAAATTCAAATAGATTCATTCAAAAATAAAGATGGATGTAATAAAAACCATTTCGAAATAAATTTAAAAAAAAAACAAATTAAAATTATGAATTGTCGTAATCAGAAAACAAAATCACTCATGAATGAGTAAATATTCATTTGTTTTTAAATTCAATAAAATCCTTGTTTGATATGTGATTAGCCTGATAATCAAAGATCGCCCAGTTAATCGATTATGAGACACTGATGGAAGTGATACAACAGCCATGAGCAGACGTTACTAACGAATATATTCATAAATAGTAAGATACGCGACTGGTGATTATTGTTAGGTGTAAGAACACAGATATGTCATAACCACTGTAAATAGGAACTTCATTTGAAGCTTGTCGGGTGACTTGTAAGAACAGTGCTGATGAGTTTCACAGAAATTCCGGAAGTTTGACGCCCACGTAAGGTATGTAGGTTAGAAACAGGTAATTAGATAAGAAAAGACACGGAAGACATCTTCTCTATGTCAAGTGTCCGCAACATTGGTTAACCTTTTGGTCGTTTCGCAGTTGTTTATCCAATTGAAGGATTTCGTTTTTTGAATGTGTGAAGAATTCGATGTGCGTTGTGGTGCAGTGGATATCGACACGGAGCGACAAATCGGGGAGCCCAGTTCGAATTCCAATCGAATTCCTTGCATTCACTTACACACAAATAACTTTGGGAAAGGTATTAATCCGTCTCTTCCCTCCAATTATGGGTTAAATAACACGACAGGTTGGGTTCTATAGCCTTGGCTGGCAACCAGTTTACCGCAAAAAGCAATGTCAATCTACGGCGGGATAATCTTCTGCCCAATCAGCGTGTATCAAGTATGGCACTTAACTGACTGACTATCATCGTTGGAAACATAATTAAAACTTCTACTGGTCACAAAGTAGGGGATCGGTTTTCTACTGTTATGAAGTAGTAAATTGATCCCCTACTAAATATACTTAGTATAATAATGTAATATAATCTATCTTTTCTCACCCTAGATATGAGTCAAATAACAAGACAGATTGGGTTCTAAACGCAGAAAGCAATGGCAACCTAATGCGGGATAATCTTCTTTTGAGACATGATCGCCCAAGCGTGTATCACGTATGGCACTTGACTGACTGAAGAATTGGAGAAATAGCCACTTTTGTTAATTTCAATCGCAATTCTTTCTTATTTAGTGCTTCATAGTGAAATAATGTAGCCACGCAGCCTTGGGTGTGATGAATTTTTTCCACTCTACAACTCATTCCCCAGAGACAAAACGTTGCTAGCCTCTCGCTATTCTATCACTACTTCTCATGGCAAATGTTCAGGTGAGTTACATTCCTTGGTTTCACTGGTTCAAACCTTCACATCAAGGATCAGCCATGCCGCGTACACTCATGAGTTGACTCAGCTTCATTCTTTTCATATTTCATTGGTAAGGAGGAAGTTCCACTCAGGTTTTTTTTCCAGAACTCTTAAACCGCGGAACGAATTCCCAAGAGGATACTTCCCTGATCACTACAATCTTAACCACTTCAAAACACACACACACACACACACACACACACACACACACATATATATATATATATATGCAGGTTTCATTGACATGCTAGTTGACAATACTCACATAATAGCATCATCCACATGCAAAATAAGATTAAAAATAATGGAGGCATTACTAATAAAAAAGAGAAATCCTACACTGAATAACATCAATTATAAACTCGGTAACAATGTGCTTACCGTGTTTGGAATATAACACACACATGACTCTATATGCATAAGTTTTACACATATTCAATTATACGTTAAACATAATTTACTCCTGATCATGGCTAAAAGTATAGCCGAAAACACTCGGAAACTTTTGAACAGTTCCTAAATCATTTGAGTTCTGAAAAGAAAAAATCACAAGAACACAAGAAAAATGATGGAAAAAAAAACTTAATGAAAATACTTTGTCTGTCATTTTCAATGAAATTTGCATAAAAGAGAGATTGCTGTCCAAATACACAATATATATATATATATATATATATATATATATATATATATATATATATATATATGTTATAATTATAAATATAAATTATAATTATTATTAAATAATTTTTAGAAACAAACAGTTTCGCGGTTATTTTTCGGTACCATAACTCACACCTCTGAAGATGATCTCGGAAAGAGGTTGAAAGAACTTGGATACCTTGAGAAATGAATGATAATAACATCTGTCAACGTTACAGCTCATTTCTGGCATCTTTTAATTGTAATACGCGAAAGATTATTCGTGAGTATGAACGGATTTTATTAAAAATAAGCAGACATAATGTATGCAATTTATTTAATTTGACATGTTTAAAATAAAATTTGCTACATAAATACACAAATTTTAATATATATATATATATATATATATATATATATATATATATATATAATATATATATATATATATATATATATATATCAGGCCTGAAATATGCTGAATAATTAGCATGAAACAGTCTATTGCCCTTGAGTGTTGACTTCAATGTTCACTCTTTTATATTTACATACACTATCTCTGATATTGAGCACTTTATTCTATAAATATAGCACACCTTAAAACTCAACTTTTTCAGCGAGAATATTTTGAGGACTCTAGAAGTTATGCCTGGATTCGTAATCGGAGGCCACATTTTAAGCAACCTAAGGTACGGAGATGATACAGTGCTGATAGCAGACACAGAAAGAAAACTACAAGACCTCCTACAGAAGGTAGACGAAGAAAATAACAAGAAAGGACTAGAAATAAACTGCACGAAAATCGAATGCATGGTCATCAGTAAAAAGGGCAGCCGAAAATGCCAAATACACGTCGGGGATACTAGAATCAAGCAGGTACAAAAATTTAAATACCTGGGTAGCGTTATAACGGAAAGTGTGACACAGAGATCCAAAGGTGTATTGGCATGGCGAAGGAAGCATTCCAGAAGTTGAGTAAGGTATTAAGAAACAGGACAATTTTGTCTGTGTATGTATGTGTGTGTATGTGTGTGTGTGTCCGTTATCTATAGACTCCGAAACGGCTGAACCTATTTTCTTGAGAATTTACACACTTGTACTATAAGCGTCTGCGAGTGTTCTTAGCTAGGTTTTGTGTCGAGGTACCCCCGATAAATATCGAAAATCGATAATCGAAAAAATCGGGTTATAGAAGGAGTGGTCCGATTTTAATCAAATTTGATACACTCATAGATAAAGTTTCATGGTTGCAGTTCTTACAATAGTGCAGAAAATTTTATATCGATACGAGGAAATCAAAATTTGACTTACATCCATTCATTTTTCTTTCAGTCTACGGTTTCGCTTTAACTGGAAACAACTATTGCTTTTTAGTCTTTCGTGCCAACGTCCAAAGAGTCTATGCTCCAGGACCATGTATTAGTTTTAAAACTTTCATTACACCCGAGCAACGCCGGGCTATACTGCTAGTCGGTTGATAAATCTGAAGTGTTGGAACATGAACGACTAAAAATAGGCATGAATTTTCGGGACAACCCAATAGGTTATTCCAAATTTGTTATTACGTTATTCGAATCTAATGAACACTAGAGAAATAGGCAACTCTTCTTAATTCTTGCCTGTTTATTTCTTAATGGCCTGCAATATCTTCGAACGATCTCTAACTACCGCTCATGAGAGTTTGTAAGATTACATGCGTCATTGTCTTCGGGTAAATTTCCAGCATGCCACTCTTCTGTTTTAGAAGCTGGATATTTTAGAAGTCGTTTGTTTTAATTGCTTTACCTCGTGAAATTTAGAAGTTTTCATGACTTATGGATAACCTGTTCTTGTGTAAGAAGCGAAGAAAGAAGTCGAGACATTCGTTCCGAAGAAAACATGTCTCATCTTTATTTGCTGAGGAAGAGTAGAAAGTTGTTCTACGAAGGAAATTCGTGCTTTTTGGGGAAATGTGCCGAAGATTTTTGCTGTAGTCTAGAAAGCCGACGGAAACGAATGAAGATAGAAACTCAACCGCGCTGTCAAAATAAAATAAAATGAATAAATAAAACGTATTTCAGATGTACTTATGGATGTCAGTGTTTAGTCATAGCATTAACTTGTGAAAAAAAAAAAATTGTCGATAAATTACGCGATTCCACCATTCATCGAAATTAGTCACATCCAGATTTTCATAAGAACCCATGTGACCAGACAAAAAAAAAATTCACCAATGAAATTTACGCTCGATATATGGCCATATATTTACCTTATTTAAGTCGAACAGAATTTAGGCTTAGTTTTTCTCTGAATCAAAAATGGCTTTCCTCGTTGCTTGGGAAATATTTATTTTAATAACTTAATTGGTCTTTAATGCATTTAATTACTTTTTAGTTTTGTTTTGAGAAGAACGTATGACATCTATTGGATTTTTCAGTTTCTGCTTAATTTTTGACAATGTCGGTGGCCTGCCCGGAAATCTAATTATAATCATCAACCATTGCTGGGACCCGGAAAAGATATTGAATATTTTGTAACACTCAGTCCTACTGGTTAAATCTAAACTATTTTATAAATGGAACTTTGTCTGTGTGTGTGTGTGTGTCTGTCTGTCTGTCTGTGTGTGTCCGTTACCTATAGACTTCGAAACGGCTGAACCGATTTTCTTGAAAATTTACTCAGTTGTACTATAAGCGTCTGCGAGTGTTCTTAGCTTGGTTTTGTGTTGAGGTGCCCCCCGATAAATATCGAAAATCGATAATCGAAAAAATCAGGTTATAGAAGGAGTGGTCCGATTTTAATCAATTTTGATACAAATTTGTTACAAAGACATAAGTAACGATATTCAGAAGTTTCAAGGTTGCAGTTCTTACAATAGTGCAGAAAATCGATAATATATATATATATATATGAAAGGCAAGATCTTTGTGTGTGTGTGTGTCTGTTTATCTGTCTGTATGTCCTTTATACAAATCCACAATTTTTATCCGATTCTCACTAAAACTTCACACATATTCTTTAGGATGAGTCTGAGCTCCAGGACCATGGATTAGTTTTAAAGCTTTCATTTCACCAGAGCAACGCCGGGCTATACTGCTAGAAATAATTAGGTCTAGGTCTGAATTCCGGCACTTTGTTAGCAATTGAGCGAGCTTGGGTATTGTGTGACTGATACATGTGACTTAACAAAATGCGTTCGCATTCTTCATGACATATGTTGGGATTATTGGCATAGACATCACATCGTTCAAGTCTGCCAGAAACTGGTGGCCATTTTTTTTCTTCTTTCAAATTGTTGTTGAAGGGGAAATTACATCCAACGCCTGGTTTGAGGTGGTTTTTCAGGCAATTCATTTGCATCCGGTATTCGTCTTTTTTTGTTGTTTCCAGATTCATAACTTCTTCCATCATCTCAGGACTTAGTGACGCCGACAACAGCGTATTTCTTTCTCAAGTCGATGTCTTTTAGCTTGAATAAAACGCCAGATTCTCTCCACTTAAAACTGGTGCAACGCAGTCTTCCTACAAGCATATTCTATTCAGCGGGTCAAATTAGGGACAATTGGAAGGGCTTAGAAATACAAGGAAAATACTTTTTTAAAAAACTTTTTCCTTCAAAATCTTTTTTTTTTTTTTTTTTGGCGTCGGGGAGGATCTAATGCATCGGAGTTTATCATAAATATGAAATATATATTTTTGTAAAAATTTGGTCAGAACTTTTGGGGCTTGGATTCTACATAATGTTGGTTGGTTTGCTTTTTATGGCATATCAACCTCGGTGGGTCATTTAATTGCTAACTAAATTTTATTTATTTATTGCTGGTAATACCTTTTTCTTTCAACAATTTATTGTTGTTTTTATATAAGTTTTGTGTCTAGTAATACTTTTTTCTTTTCGAGTATCAAGATTCATTGGGATTTGTTTTTAAGGGCAAGGTCCCCAAGTTCTACCCTTGTTATTTAACCCATAACTGGAGAGAAGGGACGGATTAATACCTTTCCCAAGGGTAGCAGTGCTTAAGTGAATACAGGGTATTCAACTGGAATTCGAACTCGGCTAACCGATTTCTCTTTCCGAGCCGATATCCACTGCACCACAACGCACATCCGTCACTAAACGCTTACAGCACCTGGTATACCCAATTGGTCACCCATCTATGTACCAACCAGGCTCAACGTTGCTTAACTTCGGTGATCGCGCGAGAACCGGTGTATAGCCGTTAGCCACATAATGTTGGACTAGTGTGTGTGAGCATATCTAACCAAGCATATTTCTAAACTGTCTTCTTATTGTCTGCAAGTTATTTAGTGAGGTTTGCAATGTCGTTTCAGATACGTTCAATGCAGCTTACATCTGCGAGGGACAGGGACCAGTGGAGTTCTTGAAACTCACCCGAGGGTCAGTTTGATTTTCTTCGCGTACACTTGCTAAAAGAAACCGCATTTGTTTTATGGGAGGGTAATTTATGGCTCATCAGAAAGAGGCTACGTATTATGTCAACACAATATTGCCAGTATTTTTGCTTCCAAACAGTTTGCTGCATAATTTACATTGACCATTAAATGACTATCCGTTTCCAATAATAAAAATAACAACTAGTCACGTTGTTTTAAAGAATCAATATGTCATTGAAACAAAAATGAGTTTATTTCTATTTGATCTTTATTTGCATCATCTTCAGAGATCAAATCTTTGATTGCCATTTCATTCTGTTGTCATGAAAAGTTTAACAAATAATAAAGTAAAAATTACCTTGGCTTTAAGCGCTGCATTCCATTTTTCGGCTGCTTTACTCTCCAGTGTCAGCACGGTGACCTCAAAGTTAGGTCTTGAAGCTGCCAAACCAGCCACTAGTTGAGAACCAGGTCCACTGCCACAGACTGTCAACTTTACCGGACGGGCCATTTTGATTTGGGACAGCAATTAGACTTTCTTTATATCACAGAGAACAGCGGATGATATTCTTGACTTTTGTTTCTGTGAATAGAAATTAAAAGTGCAAAAGAATGTTCAAATGGGATTTAATTATAATTATCTTTTTATCTAATGTTTCTTATTATTTTAGTGTTTCTTTATTTTAATGTTTCTTTTTATTTTAGTGTTTCGTTTTGCTTGGTGTTTCCTTATTTTAGCGTTTCTTTTTATTTTACTGTTTCTTTTTTTAGTGTTTTTTTTTTATCTTAATACTTCTTTATTTTAAATCTCTTTATCTTAGTATTTCTTTTGCCTAGGGTTTCCTTATCTTAGTGTTTCTTTTTATTTTAGTGTTTCTTTTAGTGTTTTTTATCTTACTGTTTCTTTTTGTTTCAGTATTTTCTAATTTTAGGGTTAATTATCTTAGTGTTTCATCTTATATTAGCGATTCTTTATTTTAGTGTTGCTTTTTATTTTAGTATTTCTTAGGGTTTCCTTACCTTAGTGTTTCTTTTTATCTTAGTGTTTCTTTTAGTGTTTTTTTATCTTAGCGTTTCTTTATTTTGAATTTTGAATTCTCAGCGCTTCTTTTTATCTTACTGTTTCTTTTTGTCTTAGTGATTTCTTATTATAGGGTTTATTATCTCGGTGTTTCATCTTATATTAGCGATTCTTTATTTTAGTGTTGCTTTTAATTACGACATTTTCCAACAATCTCTTCTTTAACCGTTAAAGTAAACACAATGAAATTGGAATAAAGAAATAGTTTTGAGGTAATAAAAATGTCGGATGAACTGGTTAACGCAGCTAGGATCTAAAGACGGCCTCTCCTACTAGGGAGACGCAGGTTGAAGTACTGCATCTTTTCTTTAATACCATCTCCCTAATATTTAGGTCAGTAGATAAAAATAAATAAATCTACTGTTTAATAAATAAACGGAACGTCTACTCAAATACGGGTATCTACTAAAAATAACGTTTGTTTAAAGAATAAAATCTATCAGATTAATAAATAAAAATTCATTACTTGTTTAGCAGTTAATAAAGTCCAGTAGGGAGTTTAGGAAGATTGTTTTGCGTCATTTGTCTAAGCATGGCCATTTTTACTGCAAAAAGATCATTCAAAATCTTTACTTTAGATAGACTCCACACCAATAACAAATACATTCTCACTCCCGAAGCAGCCATTTTGTAGATATTTTAAAATTATTGACTTAATTCCTAACACAAGGCGATGGAATATTGTGTAAATAGAACTCATTATTAGCAAATTGCTAAACGTTGCACTACAGCAGGTGTCTTTATGGCTCGAGATTATTTGTTGAAGTGGTTGAAGAAAGAACAAATGAATGCAGAGAGAGAGAAAAAAAAGAAGATTCTTAGCTCCTCACCCCCCAGGCTCATTGCATACCCGCAACCACCGCCTCGACGTTTTTTTTAATCATCTTCTCCCTCATAGTGTCTTGAACGAACAGCTTGGTTACCATAGAGACAATCCAGCCTTATACCATACAAGTCCGCCAGTGTTTGACTGGTGGCGGGAATTTGATATCGTCTCTGCTGCTTCTTCCGCCGAGGCTAATGTGCTAAAATTAACATTCATCAATGTTTCTCATAGGGGAGCTGGCACGTGAGCTCACACAACAGATTAAGAATAGCTTAGTATGACACAAGGCCATAGTAATGATGCACTTAAGAAGAATAGAATGCAACACACCCATAAAGAAAAAACAAAAAATAAAAAAAACAAAAAAACAAACAAACTAAGCCTTATTTTCTAGTCAAATAAATCAAAGTCTATTAATCCAGTCACTAATGCGATGGGTTTCTCGAAAGTATTAATCCATCTGCTACGAAACTATAAAATAGCCTACCTAAGGCAATAGCGGATGTGCGTTGTGGTGCAGTGGATATCGACTCGGAACTAGAAATCGGGGTGCCGAGTTCGAATTCCAGTTAAATTCCTTGTATTCACTTACGCGCAAATAGCTTTGGGAAAGGTATTAATCCGTCTCTTCCCTCCAGTCATGGGGTAAATAAGAGGATAGATTGGGTTCTATAGCCTTGTTCGGCAAAAAGCAATGGCAACCTACTGCAGGATAATTTTCTGCCCAGTCAGTCATGTCTCGAAAGAGACATGATCACCCAAAGCGTGTATCACGTATGGCACTTAACCGACTGATTGAATATCATAGTTGAAAACATGATTAAGGCTTCTACTGGGCATAAGGTGGGAGATCAGTTTTATATTGTTATGAAGTATTAAACTGATCCCCGTCTAATTTCTACTTAATAATATAATACATTTCTTGCCTCTCAAGCTATGAGTCAAATAACAAGAGAGATTGGATTTTATAACCTTGGCTGGCAACCAGTCTACCGCAGAAAGCAATGGCAACCTACTGGAGGATAATCTTCTGCCCAGTCAGTCATGTCTGTTTCGAGACATGATCGCCCTACGCGTGTATCACGTATGGCGCTTAACTCACTGACTTCTTCAAAGTACTCTCTTTGTGATCAGGCATACTCTTTCGACTTTTCCACTTTGAAAAGTACTCTTTTTATTTACCAATTGTTTTTTTATTAATTGTTTTTTTTTACTAATTAGTTTACCCAATACAAGACACAAAAGCCACTCAAGCTAGATGTTACTGAATGAGAATGTTGTTTGAATTTGAAAAGAGGATATAATAAGTGATGATTATCAGGATATGTAGGATAGATAACGCTTGACTTGAAAATGTTAAGATTGAAGTGGTCGGGAAAGCATCATCTGGGGAATCTTTTTAACAGAGAAAAAGTTCTTAGAGAGTAACATTTTGACTATAACTTCTTCCTTACCAATGGAAGACGGAGGAAATAAAGATGATTCGACCTTGTGTATGGCAGGTTCTAGTTGGGAAGCCCTGAAATGATGAAAATAAGCAAGGTCGCTCATCTGAACTTTTGTCGTGGAAATAGCGAGTGACTAACGATAGGCGTGCGATTTTTTATCCGTTGGAAAGAAGTTATCGAGTGGAAAATTATTCATCACCCACAAGTCCGCGTATACAATTCTGAACTTAAGGCTGGAAACTGCGGACTGGGCAGATCGAACCCAGGTTATGGCAAGACAGCATTACTCCATTATTCAGCAGCAATGTTAGCTTCTTTTTTCTTTGGGAAAAACCGGAAGTCCCAGATTGGCTGACGTACTTGGGTTGATGTACGATGTTTTACCGAAAAAAAAAAAAAAAAAAAAAGAACACTTCTATTTACTCGCTCGGTTACCGTGACACACAAGGCAATCTTGCTCACTGGTGTATCAATACTGATTGAGTAACCCAAGTGAAGAATATCTGTTCATGCATACGCAGTAATGTCCCCTTTAATTACTACAAAGTTATATTAAAAACAACGCACCTTCTTCTTGTCATATTCAAAATGCCTGCATACTTTCCGGACACATCTGGAATACTCTTTTGCTTAATTTTAAACTTTTCATGCCTAATTGAAGGATTGTTTTTTTTTTTAGCAGAAATTTCTTTGACTGCACTTTAAAACTTAGCAAGTCACCAACTTTTTTTTTTCAATTGGAGTAGATTGACTAAACTATCGCCCGGTTCACACTCCACCCACGTCTATTGAACAGGTGAAGAGGCTCATCCCTTGTTCCCCTGTTTAGGATGTGGTTTCCGGCTTTCTCTTTTCCAATCTTTTTACTCTTAAGTAGCCCCCATGCGCATCAGTGGCGTTACCGCCTTGCTCGGGGTGATATGATTAAAAAAAAAATATATAGATATAAAAAAAAAGCATTTATTTTTTGTTATTTAAAATAATGTAATCTGAGTTTCTCCATTGGTATATCTGAATTGTTATTTGCTGGACTAGTGATTCACCTTATCACGAATGTGCTAATAAATACGCCATGAAACAAATCGCTCGGAATGCATAAGGAAATAGTTAAGACTTAATGCAAACTGTCTTCTTGCTATTCCTGACTATATACACCCACACGAATTGAAGGTTTTTTTTTAGATTTATCAGATTTTAGCACAAGACTACGTATTAAGAACCTCTACTGACGAAAGAACTCACTTATCTTGGGTGAGATTCGCACTAGCAAATTAAACCTCAACTCTTTCAAATGATGAAAGTGTCTAGAATTCTGACATGACTAAGATTTTTGTCAAATATTTTGTTGATATTGCTTTTTTTTCCTGGCCTCCGTGTCATTCTAACTTGTTTTTTCATCGTTTTTTTCTTTTTGTACTTCACTTAGCCACCGAGAAAGAAAACTATATTCGGTTCGGCAATTTGACGCAGTGTCAGTGAGATTCATTTTAGTCAATTGCAAGAACTTCTTTCTTTCTTTCTTTCTTTCTTTTTTCTTTCTTTCTTTCTTTCTTTCTTTCTTTCTTTCTTTCTTTGTGACTAGATTTCCTTTGTAAAAATACCTAAAACGTACAATTGGTGGAAATTTGATCCAATGCTTTCGAGAATTGAAACGGCGAGATTTAACTTATATCTTACAATTCAAGTTTGATATTACTAACAAAATGAACATAAAAGTTAATCATATTGTTACGAGGATGCATTTATATATAAAAATAATATTAATAATGCATAAAAGTTATAGTAATAGATTCTATTGAGCCCTAAGTGTTATTCCAAGAAAGTTCTAATTCATGAAGTAGTCGTAAACATAAGGAAATTAGGAATAGAAAGTTTTGGAAGATTGTAAAATGTTCCAGTAGAATCTAGAGAGTTCGGAAGGTTCTAGAAGTATGCAAATTAGTTGTTAGCTCCCTATAAAAATAGGTTTTGGGCAGTGAGAAGTTAGTTGATAGCAGGATGGGTTAACCTCATCAGCTCCGGTTTTAATTCAAGGATTTATATCCATCCGAAAGAATCTCTCTAAGTCGACGAAAAATTAAAACTTGTAAGAGGTGTTAAAAGGACTTGATATCATATCAACTCTGGTTATGATTCAAGGGTTTATATCCATCCGAAAGAATCTCATAGAAAAGTTCGAACAACTAAAACCTGAAAGAGAACCTCATGGAACTATCTGGGTAAATACATATTTTTGCCACTTTCATTGACCAAGCCAATAATTAGTCTTTAAGGATTTCCAAAAAGTATAGTACTAATTCCTCACTAATTTAACTGGGTAATCATATTTGACAACTTTCCTCCTTTCCTCGTAAAACTTCACCGGCCAGTAGTAAACTATGCGTTTTCTATTTGAATGCAAAACTGTATATTTGTAAATATTTTTATTTAATGTTTTTGTAAATTAAATATTTGTCTGTATTTAAACTCTGAGTTTTGGTCAATAATTTTTCTTTTTTCTTTTGTTATGCTTAACACGTAACAATATCAAGCAGAAGAGACAAAAAGGAAATCAGCCTCTGCTACACTAACAAATAATGTTGGGATCTAGATTGCAAATCATTGCTGCACGACGAAGTATCGTAAAAGTTATCTCCTAATTTCAGTCTAGCACAATCTTGGTTCTGGCCTACCCAATGAGGATCGAACACTGGATACGATAGCGCATTGGTCTTCAGAACTAGGTAACTTTCGCGCTAATCAGACCCCATATTATTACACAAGTTAATTGATGCTATAAACAAAACCCGACAATATCACCTCCACTCAGATCTCCCCTGATAACAACGCGGAATCTGCTTTTCATTTAGTAACACAATTTATTCTGATGCTTAAATACCTATTTATTAAAATATCTATTTATGTTGTAAATATAAAGTAATGTGATTAACGAGAAACACATAAAGTTCTTTCTAGTATCCACGTCATATGGGACTTTAAAATAGTCACATATTATGTTGATATTGCAGCATCACGAGTGATACGAGAGTAGGCCAGGAAATGAAAACAGACAAAAGAGAGACATTTTTGGCAAAGCGTCTTTTAGAAAAACGAAATAGGAACGCGTGACTTTTTGTTCATTTAAAATATGCGAGTTGGATATCGGCTCGGAATGAGAAATCGAGGAGCCGAGTTCGAATTCCAGTTGAATTCGTTGTATTCACTTACGCGCAAATACTCTTGGAAAAGGTATTAAATCCATCTATTCCTTCCAGTTAGGAATTAAATAACAGGGCAGATTGGGTTCTGTAGCCTTGGCTGGCAACCAATCTACCACAGAAAGTAATGGCAACCGACTGCGGGATAATCTTCTGCTCAGTCAGTCATGTCTCTTTCGAGACATGATCGTCCAAAGCGTGTATCACGTATGGCACTTAACTGACTGACTGAATATAATAGTTGGAAACATAATTAAAACCTCTACTAGGCATAAAGTGGGAGATCGGTTTTCTATTGTTATGCAGTAGTAAAATGATCCCCCATTAATTATACTTAATATAATGATGTTATAAAATCTATCTCTTCTCACTTCAGATAGGAGCTAAATAACAGGACAGATTGGGTTCTATAGCCTTGCCGACAACCAGTCTATCGCAGAAAGTAATGGTGGAGTAGATAGACTAAACTATCGCCCTCTTCACACTCCACCCACGTCTATTGAACTGGTGAAGAGGCTCATCCCTTGTTTCCTGTTTAGGATGTGGTTTCCGGCTTTCTCTTTTCCAATCTTTTTACTTAAGTAGCCCCCTGCGCATCAGTGGCGTTACCGCCTTGCTCGGGGTGATATGATTAAAAAAAAAACCTACTGCAAGATAGTCTTCCGCTTTGGGTGATCATGTCTCAAAAGAGACATGATCACCCAAAGCGTGTATCACGTATGGCACTTAACTGACTGAACATATTCCCACCTTCCACAAAAAGCTGTTAACGATCAAATTGAGGAGTAATTGACAGGATTTCACTTTGGTCGACCCTTCTTTTTTGGAGCCTTTAAGCCAGTGCTTATTTTGAATAAGAGTTAATCCGTCTATGGCGCTACAGTTATTGCTCTTACGTTTTGTGACAGGGTTAGGGTTAGGGTGCAAAGGTTACCATTTTAGACGATTGAATTTTTCAAAGTACATATTAATCACATGAGAAATTAATTCGATAGGCAGAGATGTAGGAAACAACCCCCCTTTAAAACGACATCCGAAACAGCGAAACAGCCTTGTATGTGGCTGACTATATATACATATACATATACATATATAATTTCGCTTGAAGACAGACAGTTACCATGCAGTATAGATTACTCTATTCACACACACACACACACACACACATATTTGGGCAGCTATCTTTCATTTAAAAATGTTTCGTTAAAAACGACTGACATAGTATATTTTTATTAATTTTTGATTTAATTTTTCTAGTATTCTTACATGTTTGTTTTTTGCTACAGATAAGGAATGTAAAAATGTTCTATAATTTTCGACTTTCCCAACGCTTTCAGCCTCTTCACAGGCCATTTTCAAGGATTCTATTTTTCCGGTGTTCTCATGTTTGACTGCAATGTAATTTTTCGTTTTAATGTTTTATTATTTTTTTAAAATGAGAGTTCAGTTTTCTCCGAGCATCAAAACCTTGCACTGTTTAACAGCAGAGATGGAGTTTTGAAAGTTTTGTGATTATAAAAAATAGACAGACAGTCACATGATGCCCGCTGCACGCATCACGTGACAATTTTAAAGAACACACCTTAAAAAAAATTAAAACAAAAAATTACATTACAGTCAAGCATGGGAACATAACAGCACCAGAAAAATGACATCCTTGAAAATGGCGTGTGAAGAGGCTGAAAGCGCCTAGAAAGTCGATTAATTATGTAACATTTTCACATTCCTTATCTGCAGCAAAAAAGACATCATGTAAGAATAGGGGAAAAATTAAATAAAAAAATTAATAAAATCTTCCTTGTCGGTCGTTTTTAACCGCACACACACACACACACACACACAAACACACGCACACACACACAAACACAAACACACACAAACACACACACTAACACACACAAACAAACACACACACACACACAAACACACACACACACACATATATATATATATATAACGGAAAATAAAATTGTAGCACCCTGAAGCTGAAGAACGAGTTTTTTTTTTCGACCTGGGTACTTTATGTGCAAAGCTAGGAATAACAATAACCAGTAGTAAACGTTGAATCTTTGACGGATATTTTATTTTAATTTTCTAATGAATTCTGAAATTAATGATTGGATAAGTGTTGTAGCCTGGTAGGGTCAGGAAGAAAAAACACGAAAGTAGATCGGTTGAACCAGTTTATTGGAATAACAGAACATATATACAAAATAAGAGTGTTATTAATCAGCAGATAGAAGTGTCCGTCCGAACTGTCAAGTTACACTGCATACGACTGCCTCCTCTAGGAAGTCTCGCAGGTTAGTATTTATGAAGGAGGAAGAGTTCCTTCCAAAGTAGATAGGGCACCATAACAATAAGCTCCTTGTGAGTACTATGATAACAAATTACACGTGGAAATTACATTATTGCATCGTTAAATATTTGAGCTTAACAAATGTAACAAAAAATTAAAACAACAATTAAAAGTACAAATGTAAATCCTTATTTAAAGAAGTAGGAGGGTACAAATGAAATGATTTAACATTGACGAGGTTTGCCATTTCCCTGAAGCTGACGTTAAATGCATAAGAACTTTATCACCTCCCATGCCTTTCTTTCTTTCTTTCTTTCTTTCTTTCTGTTGTTGGATCTCCCCTTTTTGTATATAATAATGGACTCGACTGAGTTAACATATGATCCTGCCTATAGAGAGAACAGCAGTTGTAAGTTTGGAGATATTAGATGGCGTTGGATCTGGAATCATAGTTGCAGTTGCTCTTAGCTCCACTCAGCTCGAATCAGTTACTCGGACCTACTATTTCACTTCAAGACATATATTTATTTCTGCTAATAGTATTCCAGAATTGACTAACCCGCGTTCCAGTTTGTATATTACGTTCAATATAACTTACATTTTCTATCGCCATATCTGTTTTTGTTATTTATTATTTTGTGCGGTTCCTCAACCGGAATCCACACTTTCTTCTTCTTCTTTTTCTCATTGGAATCGAACAGAATCTCCTGATATAACGTTCTGTTTTTCTTCGGAATCGAAACGGAAGTAACAATGATTTGCGGTACTGGCTGGGGGTAACGGTCGTATTAACTAAGGAACAAGTTGAATTTTAATATAATTCTCATAAAGTTTTCAATGTCTTTGGCCATTTTTGAGATACAAATACTTAAATCAGTGCACCATCTGTTTATGAAGTTTACAGGATTACAACGATGTGCGTGGGTGGTGCAGTGGATATCGTCTCGGAATGAGAAATGGGAGAGTCGAGTTCTTGTTGAATTCATTGCATTCACTTACGCATAAATACCAGTCGCTTTCTTCCTCAAGCTATCGGTTAAATAGCAGCGCATATTGAGTTCCATAGCCTTGGCTGGAAACCAGTCTACCGCATAGAAGAATGGCAACCTCTACTGCGAGAGAATGTTCTACTCGGTCAATCATGTCTTTTTTTGAGTCATGATCGTCCAAACGTCTATCAGGTATAGCACTTAACTGACTGACACGATATTGTTCGGTGCATAAGAAGGTTTCCTGCCATTAAAATCACACATCTGCTCCTTATGTTCAGTTAGATGCACTTGATAGAGGTCGTTTGGGCCTCCCTCAAGATGAATGTTCATTTCGGAGATTTTTTAGGCGTGTTAGAATTGGGGCTTTTTTGCTTCTTTGATGCCAATATCTGTGTCAAATGAAATTCTTTAAACCAGAAAACCAGGTCTAAGACGGCAACAATGTACACACGCTTGCTAAATCGATACATTGTAAGGACAGCAGTAACAGCATATTTTAAAGGACATGTGTCGAGTGCATCGACACGGAGTGCTGGAAATCAGTTTCTTAGTAGCAGGACCATAGACAAGCGTGCCTCTAGCCAGATCTCTACTTTCGCTGCAACACTACTGTGTACGTCTCAAGCGGTGTTGCGAAAAGCTCACTTCACGGAAATGGCATATATGTCGTTTCCTTATAAGAAAACATTCGGTATAAATTGACCGAGTAGCCACTTTTCTTCACTCTATGGTCATCGGACCGAGATTAAAGTGTAGTATTTGTTCTCCTAATCTCTAATGGTAATGTTAATATTGTCTGTTTCCTTATGAGAAAACATTCGGTATAAATTGGACCGAACAGCCAGTGCTATTTTCGGTTGAAATTTATAAACTTTTTCTATTAAAACGATTTTTCAGGAATAGAAGTTTTCCACTCTTTCAAGTGCCGATGAAGATTTCCTTGCAGACTTTTTTGTTTGAAGTTGTGTGGAACGTCAAGATTTTTATCCTGTCATTATTTTTTTTTTCGTGTTACATTTACTATTCATTTTAATTGTTACTGCTGCTGAAAGTCCTCAAGTGATGTGGTTTCTGTTATTTGGTATAGTTCTTTTGTTTTTGATTTTGTATCACCAATTTACAAGGTTGGAAGAATGATGGTTCTCACTAAACCTATAGGTTTTATTCACTCGAAGCCACTTTTAACCATCGATTTGAGTAAGCAATAATCTGTGTTGTTAATGATTAATGTAGCGTTTGCTTTCAGTATAAAAGCAGAACCTACTGAGGTCAGCTGCGTGTGCAATGTAGACATGAGGAGCGACATCATTCAGAGACACACAGACCCAAATCCAATAATTCTGACATGAGTGTCATGTACTCGTTCGCCTTTAGTGTTTGTAGCGAGAACGTTGAACAGTGTCCTGTATGCATAGAACATTATTCAACCCGTTCTGTTGTCATGGCTGCAACATGAATTTGATATGTTCTTCTTGCAGAATAATACCTGACCATACTATACCCGTACTGCTCCAAATGCTTTGGAATATATTTGAAAATTTCTCTAACTGATAACATGATCGCTAAACCTGATACTCATTGAGGAAAGGTTTTTTTTTTACATTTTAACTGAGATAAATTCGGTTATAACATTAAATGTTGTTGTTTCAAAGCTGAAAACCATTATTCTGTAGGCTGATTTTCAAGGCAGATTTTAAAAATAGCGCAAGAACATCATCATCATCATCATCATTGGTCGGGTTGTTCCCGGTTCTTCACAAGTCTCCTCTTCTGTTCTTTCTTTCTGACATTATCAGTTTGAGCTCGTCCAATGTTTCAACCTGAGTGTTCATGAGCAGGATAGTGGGGAAAGTTGTTGCCGACCTCCCTCGCCGTTTTTTGACCATGCTTTGGGTCCCACACAATTGAGGTTGTTCATTGTTTCAAAACACATAGCTAGCAGCACGCATTCTTCCTGCCCTGATCACTCGAGACACCTTTGGGACACTGCCATACCGGTTTTCGTTACACATAGGGTCGTTCCAACTTACATTGAGAGCATGTTGCAATAGTTTGGTACAGGTACCGTCTATACTTTTCTCTATAGATTTTGTTATCGTCCATGGCTCCGAGGTATAGATGAGAATGCTTTCAACCGTGACTTTAAAGTCATCTTCTTACTCTTCCCTATTTGAATCTCAAATCGATCCGCTGATATCGTAGGTTTTGTTATTATGACATTTGATCTTATCAAATTTAATAAATATCTAGAGAAACACACAGAAGAACGTTGCTTTGTAAGCTAGAACATAATAAATATCTGATCCTCACTGGGTACACCATATTAGTGACCTTGTACCAGACTAAACTAAATATAATAAATATCCTGGTCAGACAAATTATATCGTTTTTAAGAGAACTTCAGTTTTATTCCGCTTTACGAAATGATACACAAATGTAGATTTTATATTTATCAGACGTTAGCGCAAATAATTTGCAGAGTTGCAGTCGAAAAAAATTTCGAACTTCCGACGGCTGCTTTATTCCAGAAATAGAATTTGCAGTCTGCCATGTTTTTTCATTTTCTTATTTTCTCAACGTTTCCTCATCAGAAATCTTAGAGATAAAATCAAGTTGAATGTCTTTGACCGCGAGGGAATAAAGAAGAGCACGTTATCTCCCTTGCTTTTCGACTGACTTCATCTTTTATCAGCCTTCACAGGGCCAACAACAACAACAACAACAACAACAACAACAACAACAATAATAATAATAATAATAATAATAATAATAGTAAGGCTTTATTCTTGCCAGCGCAAGACCAAAGTCTTTTCACTAGAAACTTTCAGGCAAATATTATGCATAATAATATAGATCCAAAATGCAGGTTTTGTGATAAACACCAAGAAACAATAGACCACCTAATCTCAGGCTGTTCTGTGCTTTGCCCCAAACGAATATAAAAATCGCCACGATAGAGTTGGGCAATATTTACATTGGGCAATGTGCAAACATTATGGAAAAGCTGTAAACAAACACTAGTATGAACATCACCCAGCACCGGTTACAGAAATAGAAGATGTAACCATTCTATGGGATTACACCATCTACACAGACAGAAAACTGAAGCAAACAGGCCAGACATTATTGTTAAAAACCAGAAAGAAAAAAACTTGTCTATTAATTGATATGGCTTGTCCAGCGGATTGTAACATAGCAATCAAGGAATTTGAAAAACTGTCAAAATATAAAGACCTGGAAATTGAAATAGAAAAAATGTGGAAATTGAAAACAAGAGTTGTGCCAGTGATAGTAGGTGCACTTGGAATGATAAAAAATGGAACAAAACAACACATTGAAAGAATCCCTGGAAACCCCAGCTTAAGAGATATACAAAAAATTGTCTTATTAAGTACAGCCCACACACTAAGGAAAACTTTATCTATGTAATGCTGGAGGGGATGATAGGGAAAGATAGAAAAACATGAAATGGAGCCATAACAACATGCCACTACCTGCCTTAGGTCTCCCCGCAGACTTGGTTGGTAGTGAGACCAAAGCAGAAATCGAAATATGATGAAAAATGACATAATAATAATAATAATAATAATAAATATGAAAAAGAAAGAAAGCCAAAGATAAATCTCTTGAACAGATGAAAAAACGCTGGCAAGACAAACCTTTGCATGGCCAATATCCAAAACGTGCCAATAAATCCAATGTTGATAAAGTTAATACTCATCGATGGTTACGTGCATCTGGATTAAAGTCTGAGACTGAAATCTTTATTCTTGCAGCGCAAGACCAAAATCTTTTCACTAGGAACTTTCAGGCAAATATTGTACATAATAATGTGGATCCAAAATGCAGGTTCTGTGATAAATACCAAGAAACAATAGACCATTTAATCTCAGGATGTTCTGTACTTGCCCCAAATGAATTTAAAAATCGTCACGATAGAGTGGCGCAACATTTGCATTGGACAATGTACAAACACTATGGAAAATCTGTAAAGAAACACTGGTATGAACATCACCCAGCACCGGTTACAGAAATAGAAGATGTCACCATTCTATGGGATTACACCATCTACACAGACAGAAAAATTGAAGCAAATAGGCCGGACATTATTGTTAAAAACCAGAAAGAAAAAACTTGCCTAATTAATTGATATGACTTGTCAAGCTGATTGTAGCATAGCAACTAACAATTCGAAAAACTGTCAAAATATAAAGACCTGGGAATTGAAATAGAAAAAATGTGGAAATTGAAAACAAGAATCGTGCCAGTGATAGTAGGTGCACTTGGAATGATAAAAAATGGAACAAAACAACACATTCAAAGAATCCTTGGAAACTCCAGATTAAGAGATACACAAAAAATTGTCATTTTCGCCAATCAAATTAAGTGGGTTTATCTCAGCTAACGCTTCGAAATACTCGTTATTAGAGTCGTATATAAAATAATTCTTTTCTGACTACAAGTGAAGAATAAAACTCCAAGTTCGATTTCTTATAAGTTCTTACGTAGCTGGGGAATTGGAGTTTGATTCAAAACAATTCTTAGATGGTAATAAAGGAAACCGATGATTACGGATATTGCTTTACAAACAGTGAATTCTCAAACAAAAATAATAGTCTCGAAAAGGATAAAAATTCATTTTTATTGTAAAAAAATCATCCACATTATGTGTTTCTAGTGAAATGACTAGCAGTTTAGTTTAACTAATTCTACATTCGTCTTAAAGCAAAAGGCAATAGTAGTAGGCGTTCAAAATGATCTCAGTTCCCTACACTATCTAATGTCTCCACTTACTGACAACCATATTACAGTAGGCACTTACTCTGTTTTCAATTTTGTTTATTATTTGTTGCTTACAAAGTCCTTCTAAAACTTACGGAGGACCATATATGTATATATAATTTACTTGCTACTTAAGCGTCGTGGTTATGGATAGAATATATAAAGAAAAAAGTGTCTTTAATATGACGTTTCAATTTAACTAGCTTCTTCAGAGATTTTAAAGAAATCTCTAAAGTAGCTTGTTAAAGTGAATCATCTTATTCTATTCATCTTGTCGGATTTTAATATTTATATTTAGATAATTCATCGAGTTTTTATTCGACCTCAACAGAATGCAGAAAGCACTGGACGGTCGTTTCGTTCTATAATTAGGATTCATCAGCAGTGGGCATCCAATACCAGGAATTGAAACCCAGACAGTTTCGTTATTAAGCAAACGTCATACGAACCGTACCACGAGTCTCGGTGACGAAGAGGGAACACATTAAACTCATGGCTCTGGGAGGCACAGTCCTATGGTTAAAGAAACTTGGATGAGTTCCTCCTAGGAATATGTGAATGATTGGCGCTACATCGAGTTTAATTAGTTACCCCTTCGTCACCGGGGTACAGTTGGCATGACATTTACTTGATAATGCAACTGTCTGGGTTTCAATTCCTGGAAGTGGATACGCACTGCTGATGAGTCCGAGAGGGATTCAGATTCATTGAATCATTTCCTATTGGATCTTCCGTACAATAAATCATTTAACGGTTGTATGAAAAGGGAATTCTTTTAGAAATATTTCACTCTCGAAAATGGCATTAAACTGGACATTTTTCGATTTTTTCGATAAATGTCTATCTAATAAATCAGAAACAAAAGAATTTAAAAATTGCACTGAAAAAATACAAATATTTTTTTTAAAAAAACCAAATATTCATTGTAGATATATCTTTGTTAAACTTGAAAGAAAGTAATGCGTTTTAATAAATTATGAAAGCACCAACTCGCCACAAAAATATTTTTTAAATTTATTTATTTAAAGTAAATTTTCAAGATATTCACGCTTGATGCTGCAAACATTTATAACTGAAATAATATCTTTAGGGATTTTTCTTTTTTAAAACTATTTATCAACTCCCAATTTTAAAAGTGTTCACAATATATCGAAATTAGATTAAGTTAAATCCGGTGAAAAATAACATAAAACATTCATAAAACTAATTATTCAATAAATCATATCATTTTGATAACAAATCCTCCGCCCCACAAAAAAAAAAGAAGAAAAAAAAAAGCCAAAGGCACCATTTTCCCCCCAAAACGTATTTTCCCCCCCAAAACGTATTTTCCCCCCCAAAACGAAATCCATTCTGTTCAATTTACAGTTGTACAAGACTGAAGTGAGCCCTTTCATTTTTTTTCTCCATTCGTATCCCTGGATAAGAAAAAGAAGAAAATAATAGCCAATTTCTTAGAATAACTTTGGGATATCCCGTATATAAGCACGGGTGAGATGTTGCCCGCCCACCCTTACGCATCCTCAAAGAGACGGACAGGCAGGAAGACAGAGAGGCGGGAAGCAGTCGGGTAGGCAAGTTGGTATAAAAAACAAACCGGTACTTTCTATTACCATAATTAGACTCAGCACACGTGCATCAGGTTCATCATCATCATCATCACCATCATCATCATCATCACCACCACCACCACCACCACCACCATCGTCATCATCATTATCATCATCGTCACTTGTAGTAATTTCAAGAGCGGCTCCCTGGTTGCAAGTGTTAGGCACCCCCACCGACGTTAGTGTTCGAGCCCCAGTAAAAGTTAATAATTCAAATACTCTCTAAATGGAGCAACATAATCTTTCTAAATATCGTCGTTTTCACAACTTTCAACCAATCCTGTTACGTTTATTTATTTTACTTAATCCTTAAAGAATTTTACGCGTCCTTAATCAGTCTTAATCCATCTTTATCCCCCCGAATAATCTCGGAAGCGTTGGGAAAAAGACGTCTCTCGTTTACTCCGACTATAACTGAGGCGGAAATGTTTCGTTTTGAAGTCGTTTGCATAATCTCTTGTCAGTCAGTGAGGAACGTGGCCCTGCGTCAATATTAGCTTATTTAAAAATATGATCTCTAAAAATGAATGGTTGCAGGGATCGAACCCGCCTATTAATGATTTTTGGAAAAGAGCAGGCTCACTTGCAGCATTTTCCTGAGTTATCGATGTTATTTTTTCAGTGACGATCAATTTACTATTCATGACGACGACCACGGCGACGGCAGTGATGACTAAGATGATGATGGTAGAAATACAAAGATATTGCAGGTATATCATCATCATCATCATGGAATATCTGCTGAACTTTTCTCTCATAATAATAATAAGTCTTTTATCGTCATTATACTTTAGTAATATCATCATTTCTAAATTTGTTCATATTTTCAATAGGTTGACACACACACACACACACACACACACACACACGCAAAAGAAGAGCAATAACAACTGCTAAAAAGATAGAGTGGGTTAATGTAGATAGATAGATTCAGTGAGTGAGTGAGTGAGTGAGAGTTTAGGCGTATATATATATATGAACAGAATGAGAAAGATTCAGATACATAGACAGAGAGAGTGAGTGTAGATAGATAGATAGATAGATAGATAGATAGATAGATAGATAGATAAGCAGACTGAGAGTGAGCGAGAGACATACGCAAACATAGATAGATAGATAGATAGATAGATAGATAGATAGATAGATAGATATAAACAGAATGAGAAAGAGATTCCGATAGAGAGATAGATTGAGTGTATAGATAGATAGATAGATAGATAGATAGATAGATAGATAGATATTAACAAAGTGAGACAGACAAATAGATCGCTTAAATAAAAATTATATATATGTATATATATGGCCCAGGGGTAGAATCGCCGACTGACGCCAATTCGGTCGGGTTTCGAGCCTGGGTTATGTAGCAATCGGAGTCTAACCGTACTGATGAGCTGTGATACAGCGAAACAGATCTGTCTGCGGATAACTATATATATATAAAGAGAGAGAGAGAGAGATGAGCAAGCTCAGATAAGAACAGATTACAACAGATAGGAACAAACTAAAATAGATGTATGACAAAAGGTTTGATTAAAAAACACATACATAAATGCTTCGTTAAATGCCCACCTTCTTCTTTTTCCCGTTGGCGTACCTTCCTCAAATGGACGGGTGGACGGACGAGTGACAATCATGACTAGACACATTTTATTCTTTTTTTGCTTCTTCATTCAATCATTTGTTCATTCTCTGGTGATAACCACCCGACTTAATATTATATTGTAGAAATCAGGCCGACATCTCAGGCATCGTTTCCAAGAATGCTTTCTGCATCGATTCAAAGAAGGAAATCTGAACATCCACTTCCCATAGAATCGCGTTTGGCTGCTGAAAATAACCAGAACCTGGAGTCTGGCATCTTTCTTTCATTTTAATGCAGAGAAGGAAGGCATATTTATAAACAATAAAAATTTTCCGTGAAGTTCTGCCACGGAAACAACTATATATATATATATATATATATATATATATATATAGATAGATATGAACAGAATGAGAAAGAGATTCCGACAGAGAGATAGATTGAGTGTATAGATAGATTGATAGATAGATGGATAGATAGATATTAACAAAGTGAGACAGACAGATAGATAGCTTAAATAAAACACACACACACACACACACACACACACACACACACACACACACACACACATATATATATATATACGAATGCAAAATTTAAGTAAAAAATAACGTCGCGTCTGACTTACCTACCGGGACTCCAAAAGACATAAGTTTGGTTTTTTCAACTTTATTCCATGATACCCAGAATTCCATGCGCTTTTAACAGCCGCGAAAAAGAATAATCTAGAAAGTGTGTAGGAGAGGAAAAGAGGTGTAACTGCTTGTGGGACTCAGTATGTAACTGTTGGAGATGATGATTGATGCAGGTAGGTACAAAGAAATGTGTCAAAATGGAGAAATACCGGCGGCTGGTTGCTTGAATGTTTACTGTTGAGTCACGAAAAAGAAGAGGCGCGCGCAACGGGGGTTGTCAAATGAGGAAGACAGTAGAGAGAGAGAGAGAGAGAGAGAGAGAGAGAGAGAGAGAAGCAAAGAGAAAAGAGAAGTAGGGAGAGAAACAAAGAGACAGAGAGATGTAGAAAAAGAAGCAAAGAGAGAGAGAGAGAGAAAGAGAAGCAAAGAGAAAAGAGAAGTAGAGAGAGAAACAAAGGGACAGAGAGATGTAGAAAAAGAAGCAAAGAGAGAGAGAGAAAGAGAGAAAGAGAGAGCGGTAGAGAGAAACAAAGAGAAAGAGAGAAAGAAAGAAAGGGAAGCAAATTAGCGGGTAGTGAGAGAAAGTAAGAGAAACAAAGAGAAAGAGTGAGGAGTAAAGAGAAGTGGAGAAATAAGGAGAAGCAAAGAGAAGAAACAGCGAGAAGCAAAGAAAGAGAGAGAGAGAGAGAAGCAATGAGAGGTAGAAGAGAGCGAAAAAGAGAGAGAAAAAATGGAAAAAGAGAGAAACAAAGAAAAGAGAGAGGTAATGATAGGAAGAGAGAAAAGCAAAGAGAAAAAGGCAAGTAGATAGAGAAACAAAGAAAAAGAGAGTAGAGAGAAAGAGAGAACAGAAGAGCGAAGTAAAGAAAGAACGAAAGAGAAATAGAGAAGTGGAGAGAGAAAGAGAGAAAAAAGCAAAGAGAAAGAGAGAAGTTGAGAGAGAGAGAAGTTAAGAGAGAGAGAGAGAGAGAGAGAGAGAGAGAGAGAGAGAGAATACGATTAGGGAGAAAGAGAGAACCCACAAGTAATATAGAGAGAAGGGGATAAGGGGATTCTCATAAAATTTTCGAGATAATTTTTTTCAAAATTGTGAAAGCAAAAGACAACGATTCTTAAGATTTTAGTAGTAAGTACAATAGCTACAAGGTTAATAGTTACCCACTTTGATTGTAATAACTGTATACCTGTAACAGTCTAAAATAAGAAAACTAATTTTAGTCAAATTTTAGTCAAATTCAATATCAAAAAGTAACTTTTTATATAAGTTTTCTACATTTCATTCGAGGGAAAGGAATTGATAGATCATAATCTTACCGAAAAAAAAAAAATTAAAAACCTATTTTTCCAAACAAACTATAATTGTAAAAATGACCCGAATTTCTGAGAAGAATCGTTGTTAATTAGGTAAATTTTCGTTTTAGAACCCGAAGGCCTTTATCCCTTCAAATCATCCCTATTTTTTCATGTTATCGGCCAGAAATAAATCGGACTATATCTCACCCATTACCACCGTTGTCATATCTGATTAACCGCTGAATGACTTGAGGCGTAGGATACTGAATTCGTTCTATTTACTCCCTTTTTAGCAATTACTCCGCAATTTGTTGGGTTTCGGAACTCATTTTCCGCATATTAATCGCAAAATGGAAATAAAAAAACCGAAAAATCGGAAATCTACGCATGAAGTCAGTCTGTAGTGAAAAACATTTTCAAACCGTGGTTAGGGGGTGAGATAAACAGCGACAAGAAGTTCCATATTTTTCTTCTCGATAAAATGAAAAAAAGGTACGTTTCTTCTATAAACAATTATCGATTTGAGTTCAGCATATACATTTGCACGGAAATAGGAATGTTTTGGAAATATTTGACGGAGTAAAGGCCTTCGGGTCCTAAAACGAAAATTTACAGTTATTTATTCTACATGTTTCATAAAACATTCCTTTTATCTTATTTCTCTTGTTTTTACACCGAGTTGGTTGGAAATGACAGAAACAAAAAGAAAACTTCTACTTAACACCAGGAAACGACAGCTGAAGTTTCTAGGACATGTAATGAGGAAGGAGGGCTTGGAGAATCTGATGCTCACAGAGCAGATAAAGGGAGAGACAGGGGAAAACAACGCATGGCATATTGGTAAGTTTGAGCAATTGGATGGTAGAGCAGGGTTTGGAAGAGGTAACAAGAGCTACAAGGAATATAGGGAGATGTGAAGGACCGTGATCGCCTACCTCCTGAAGGGACATGGTACATCGATGAAGAAGTAATGTCAGATTTTGCCAATCACGCAAGTCAATTATTTCACAATAAGATTGATATTAACCAAACATTATTGATAACATTTGCAGTAAATTTTATATTTGTATTATGCAATTAGAGAGTTGATTATTTTATCTAATCTAAACTTATTTATAAATAGAACTTTGTATGTGTGTGTGTCTGTGTGTGTGTGTGGCCGTTACCTATATACTCCGAAACGGCTTAACCGATTTCCTTGAAAATTTACACAGTTGTACTATAAGCGTCTGCGAGTGTTCTTAGCTAGGTTTTGTGTCGAGGTACCCCCGATAAATATCGAAAATTGATAATCGGAAAAATCGAGTTATAGAAGGAGTGGTTCGATTTTAATCAAATTTGATACACTCATAGACAAAGACATAAGAAACGATATTCAGAAGTTTCAAGATTGCAGTTCTTACAATAGTGCAGAAAATCGATTATATATATATATATATATATATAAAAGGCAAGATGTTTGTGTGTGTGTCTGTTTATCTGCCTGTATGTCTATATTTTTTCATCCCTTTTATTTTAGTTTTTGCTTCGGGTTTGGTTCTAAGTAAGTATAATTGTTGTTCTTAATCTCAGCCATGATACCATTTACTTAGAGGACTTATTTAGCCTTCAAAAGTTAGTTTACAACGAAAGAAACGTATTTGATATCGATAGCAGGAAATCAAAATTGGACTTACATCCATTTATTTTTCTTTCAATCTACGGTTTGGCTTTAACTGGAAACAACTATTGCTTTTTAGTCTTTCGTGCCAACGTCCAAAGAGTCTAAGCTCCAGGAGCATGGAATAGTTTTAAAGCTTTCATTACACCCGAGCAACGCTGGGCTATACTGCTAGTTGTAAATAAATGTCTATATTCGTCGGCTATATCTCGTATATAGGAATTTAATTTCTTCTTTGCTGCTGGCTTCATTGATGATGATTTCATTGATGACTAAATTCTCCGCCAATGTGTAGGCTCAGGATTAGAAGCCTCCATTTTCGTCAAAACCTGCTCCCACCATCCATTTTCTTCCGTCGTCTGGCATTGCAAGAGTTGACGAAAGGTGAAAGAAAATCAGGATAGAAGAAAGTACCTATGGCGTGAATTTGTTTAAAAAGACCTCGACTTGTCGGCGTGGATTTGTTTAAAAAGACCTCGACTTGTCGGCGTGAATTTGTTTAAAAAGACCTCGACTTGTCGGCGTGAATTTGTTTAAAAAGACCTCGACTTGTCGGCGTGAATTTGTTTAAAAAGACCTCGACTTGTCGGCGTGAATTTGTTTAAAAAGACCTCGACTTTTCGACGTGGATTTGTTTAAAAAGACCTCGACTTGTCGGCGTGAATTTGTTTAAAAAAGACCTCGACTTTTCGGCGTGGATTTGTTTAAAAGACTTCGACTTGTCGGCGTGAATTTGTTTAAAAAGACCTCGACTTGTCGGCGTGAATTTGTTTAAAAAGACCTCGACTTGTCGGCGTGAATTTGTTTAAAAAGACCTCGACTTGTCGGCGTGAATTTGTTTAAAAGACCTCGACTTTTCGGCGTGGATTTGTTTAAAAAGACCTCGACTTTTCGGCGTGGATTTGTTTAAAAAGACCTCGACTTGTCGACGTGGATTTGTTTAAAAAGACCTCGACTTTTCGGCGTGGATTTGTTTAAAAGACTTCAACTTTTCGGCGTGAATTTTTAAAAAAATCCTCAACTTATCAGGATCTGACTCGTACACTTGATTTCATGACCTTCTCTGCGATCCTGGTATCAAGAGACATATTGAAAATTAGTAATTACATAGTACTTCAGTACTCTTCTTTCTTTCTAACGAAAAATTAAAAAAATACCAAAACTTTTGGAATATTTAAAAATACAATTTAAAAGTTCAGTATAGGATTTTGAACATTTTGGAAATAGTTCAGTGTGAATGTTTTTCTTTTTTTGCCACAATTCTGTAAAATATTTCAACGTAAAAAATAAAATATTGTCAAGACAATGCAATATTTTATGTTTGCACTCATAAATAATTTCACCAGTTTTTATTCGGACTTTATGCTTAACCATTAAATTTCCTGGATATTTTCAGTTGAATTAAATTAAACTTATTCGCAGTCAAATGGAATTTTATTGAAATTTCATAAATAGAAATGAAAGAATCTTTTAGTTTTTCATGCAACTTTCGATTTTCATAGACTGTTCATAAATTTTGAAGGATTCGTCATTTTCCGTTTTATCTTATACCCCAAAATTTAATTTCTTCTTTTCTGCTAATATTCTTTATGAGGTAGATATTGACTAAATTCGCCGCCAACGTGCAAGTTCAGAACTAAAAGCTTCCAGTTTCACTAAAACCTGCTCCTGTCGTCCCATCCCTATCGCCGTTTGGCTTTGCAAGAATTGATTGAAAGTGAAAGAAGATCAGAGTAGAAGAAAGTCCTGATGGCGTGAATTTGTTTAAGGTGGACTTCAGTTTGTCAGGAAGTGAACTACACACTTGATTTCATTACCTTTCTCTGCGGCACGAATGAAATATATGCAAATGGATTCACCTGGAATTTGAACTCGAAACAAAAGGCTGGGAAACGTTCTCCACCCGACCTACTTCTCAAAATCTGATCAAACATATTTCTTTTAGAAGTGCTTCTTGGTCGACACGAAAAATGCCGATCTCTTGCGACTTTAAAAATCTCAAGAGATACTGAACTAAAAAAAAGACCACATATTGTGTATTACTTACGATATTTGCAAGTTAGGCTAACTTCGTATCATGAAAATAGTAGACTCAGCAATTTGTGGCTTACCTGGTTTCATTGGCAACATTTAGCAAGGCGATATTTTTTATTACTAAAACGTTCAAATCACTAGCTTCTTAAACTTTCCAAAATTGAACATTGTATCTAACTTTGAAAACTAGATTACACCGGTTGCAACATTAACTGTATTAAAATTAAAGTATATATCGACAAAAATTTTGTCTCAATATATATATTAGGTTGTTTCAAAAAAAATGGCCGATTTCAGAAACAAAATTTTATTCTTGAAACATTAACTGTAGAAATGTTGATATTAGTCAAAATACGGACCTTGAGCATCTATGCACCTCTGCCATCGATCGACAAAATTATTTATTCCTCGTTGATGAAAAGCTATTGGCTGTGTAATGTTTCAATAATATAACGATCTAAAAATAAGTTATGAAATTATTAAACAGCACACATTAATTAAGTATATCAAAATTCACCTAATATATATATATATATATATATATATATATATATATATATATATATACCGTGAATACAATATTAAAGAGGCTTTTCAAAATACAACACTTCGAGCGACCATTATTTTTGTAACAACCTAATATATACCATGAATACTACGTTAAAATGGCTTTTCAAAATACAACACTTCGAGTAGCCATTATTTTTGTAACAACCTAATATATACCATGAATACTACGTTAAAATGGCTTTTCAAAATACAACACTTCGAGCGGCCATTATTTTTGTAACAACCTAATATATACCGTGAAACTATGTTAAAATGGCTTTTTAAAATACAACTCTTCGAACGGCCATTATTTTTGTAACAACCTAATATATATCGTGAATACTATGTTAAAATTGCTTTTCAAAATACAAAATTTCGAGCGGCCATTATTTTTGTAACAACCAAATATATACCGTGAATACAATGTTAAAATGGCTTTTTAAAATACAACTCTTCGAACGGCCATTATGTTTGTAACAACCTAATATATACCGTGAATACTATGTTAAAATGGCTTTTGAAAATACAAAATTTCGAGCGGCCATTATTTTTGTAACAACCAAATATATACGTGAATACTATGTTAAAATGACTTTTCAAAATACATCACTTCGAGCGGCCATTATTTTTGTAACAACCTAATATATACCGTGAATACTACGTTAAAATGGCTTTTCAAAATACATCACTTCGAGCGGCCATTATTTTTGTAACAACCTAATATATACCGTGAATACTACGTTAAAATGGCTTTTCAAAATACATCACTTCGAGCGGCCATTATTTTTGTAACAACCTAACATATACCGTGAATACTATGTTAAAATGGCTTTTCAAAATACAACACTTCGAGCAGCCATTATTTTTGTAACAACCTAATATATACCGTGAATACTACGTTAAAATGGCTTTTCAAAATACATCACTTCGAGCGGCCATTATTTTTGTAACAACCTAATATATACCGTGAAACTATGTTAAAATGGCTTTTTAAAATACAACTCTTCGAACGGCCATTATTTTTGTAACAACCTAATATATACTGTGAATACAATGTTAAAATGGCTTTTCGAAATACAAAATTTCGAGCGGCCATTATTTTTGTAACAACCAAATATATACCGTGAATACTATGTTAAAATGGCTTTTTAAAATACAACTCTTCGAACGGCCATTATGTCTGTAACAACCTAATATATACCGTGAATACTATGTTAAAATGGCTTTTCAAAATACAAAATTTCGAGCGGCCATTATTTTTGTAACAACCAAATATATACCGTGAATACTACGTTAAAATGGCTTTTTAAAATACAACTCTTCGAACGGCCATTATGTTTGTAACAACCTAATATATACCGTGAATACTATATTAAAATGGCTTTTCAAAATACAAAATTTCGAGCGGCCATTATTTTTGTAACAACCAAATATATACCGTGAATACCATATTAAAATGGCTTTTTAAAATACAACTCTTCGAACGGCCATTATTTTTGTAACAACCTAATATATACCGTGAATACTATGTTAAAATGGCTTTTTAAAATACAACTCTTCGAACGGCCATTATTTTTGTAACAACCAAATATATACGTGAATACTATGTTAAAATGGCTTTTCAAAATACAACACTTCGAACGCACATTATTTTTGTAACAACCAAATATATACCGTGAATAGCATGTTAAAATGACTTTTCAAAATACATCACTTCGAGCGGCCATTATTATTGTAACAACTTCATATATACCGCGAATACTATATTAAAATGGCTTTTCAAAATACAACATTTCGAGCGGCCATTATTTTTGTAACAACCTAATATATACCATGAATACTATGTTAAAATGGCTTTTCAAAATACAACACTTCGAACGCCATTATTTTTGTAACAACCTAAAATATACCGTGAATACTATGTTAAAATGACTTATCAAAATACATCACTTCGAGCGGCCATTATTTTTGTAACAACCTAATATATACCGTGAATACTACGTTGAAATGGCTTTTCAAAATACATCACTTCGAGCGGCCATTATTTTCGTAACAACCTAATATATACCGTGAATACTACGTTAAAATGGCTTTTCCAAATACATCATTTCGAGCGGCCATTATTTTTGTAACAACCTAATATATACCGTGAATACTACGTTAAAATGGCTTTTCAAAATACATCACTTCGAGCGGCCATTATTTTTGTAACAACCAAATATATACCGTGAATACTACGTTAAAATGGCTTTTCAAAATACATCACTTCGAGCGGCCATTATTTTTGTAACAACCTAATATATACCGTGAATACTACGTTAAAATGGCTTTTCAAAATACAACATTTCGGGCGGCCATTATTTTTGTAACAACCTAATATATACCGTGAATACTATGTTAAAATGACTTTTCAAAATACATCACTTCGAGCGGCCATTATTTTTGTAACAACCTAATATATACCGCGAATACTATATTAAAATGGCTTTTCAAAATACAACATTTCGAGCGGCCATTATTTTTGTAACAACCTAATATATACCATGAATACTAAGTTAAAATGACTTTTCAAAATACATCACTTCGAGCGGCCATTATTTTTGTAACAACCTAATATATACCATGAATACTATGTTAAAATGACTTTTCAAAATACATCACTTCGAGCGGCCATTATTTTTGTAACAACCTAATATATACCGTGAATACTACGTTAAAATGGCTTTTCAAAATACAACACTTCGAACGCACATTATTTTTGTAACAACCAAATATATACCGTGAATACCATGTTAAAATGGCTTTTCAAAATACATCACTTCGAGCGGCCATTATTTTTGTAACAACCTAATATATACCACGAATACTATATTAAAATGGCTTTTCAAAATACAATATTTCGAGCGGCTATTATTTTTGTAACAATCTAATATATACCATGAATACTATGTTAAAATGACTTTTCAAAATACATCACTTCGAGCGGCCATTATTTTTGTAACAACCAAATATATACCGTGAATACTACGTTAAAATGGCTTTTCAAAATACATCACTTCGAGCGGCCATTATTTTTGTAACAACCTAATATATACCGTGAATACTACGTTAAAATGGCTTTTCAAAATACATCACTTCGAGTGGCCATTATTTTTGTAACAACCAAATATATACCGTGAATACTACGTTAAAATGGCTTTTCAAAATACATCACTTCGAACGCATATTATTTTTGTAACAACCAAATATATGCCGTGAATACCATGTTAAAATGGCTTTTCAAAATACATCACTTCGAGCGGCCATTATTTTTGTAACAACCTAATATATACCGCGAATACTACGTTAAAATGGCTTTTCAAAATACAACTCTTCGAACGGCCATTATGTTTGTAACAACCTAATATATACCGTGAATACTATGTTAAAATGGCTTTTCAAAATACAAAATTTCGAGCGGCCATTATTTTTGTAACAACCAAATATATACCGTGAATACTATGTTAAAATGGCTTTTTAAAATACAAAATTTCGAGCGGCCATTATTTCAGTAACAACCAAATATATACCGTGAATACCATGTTAAAATGGCTTTTCAAAATACATCACTTCGAGCGGCCATTATTTTTGTAACAACCTAATATATACCGTGAATACTACGTTAAAATGGCTTTTCAAAATACATCACTTCGAGCGGCCATTATTTTTGTAACAACCAAATATATACCGTGAATACTACGTTAAAATGGCTTTTCAAAATACAACACTTCGAACGCACATTATTTTTGTAACAACCAAATATATACCGTGAATACTATGTTAAAATGGCTTTTCAAAATACAAAATTTCGAGCGGCCATTATTTTTGTAACAACCAAATATATACCGTGAATACTATGTTAAAATGGCTTTTTAAAATACAACTCTTCGAACGGCCATTATGTTTGTAACAACCTAATATATACCGTGAATACTATGTTAAAATGGCTTTTCAAAATACAAAATTTCGAGCGGTCATTATTTTTGTAACAACCAAATATATACCGTGAATACCATATTAAAATGGCTTTTTAAAATACAACTCTTCGAACGGCCATTATTTTTGTAACAACCTAATATATACCGTGAATACTATGTTAAAATGGCTTTTTAAAATACAACTCTTCGAACGGCCATTAATTTTGTAACAACCAAATATATACGTGAATACTATGTTAAAATGGCTTTTCAAAATACAACACTTCGAACTCACATTATTTTTGTAACAACCAAATATATACCGTGAATAGCATGTTAAAATGACTTTTCAAAATACATCACTTCGAGCGGCCATTATTATTGTAACAACTTAATATATACCGCGAATACTATATTAAAATGGCTTTTCAAAATACAACATTTCGAGCGGCCATTATTTTTGTAACAACCTAATATATACCATGAGTACTATGTTAAAATGGCTTTTCAAAATACAACACTTCGAACGCCATTATTTTTTTAACAACCTAAAATATACCGTGAATACTATGTTAAAATGACTTTTCAAAATACATCACTTCGAGCGGCCATTATTTTTGTAACAACCTAATATATACCGTGAATACTACGTTAAAATGGCTTTTCAAAATACATCACTTCGAGCGGCCATTATTTTTGTAACAACCAAATATATACCGTGAATACTACGTTAAAATGGCTTTTCAACATACATCACTTCGAGCGGCCATTATTTTTGTAACAACCTAATATATACCGTGAATACTACGTTAAAATGGCTTTTCAAAATACATCACTTCGAGCGGCCATTATTTTTGTAACAACCTAATATATACCGTGAATACTACGTTAAAATGGCTTTTCAAAATACAACATTTCGAGCGGCCATTATTTTTGTAACAACCTAATATATACCATGAATACTATGTTAAAATGACTTTTCAAAATACATCACTTCGAGCGGCCATTATTTTTGTAACAACCTAATATATACCATGAATACTATGTTAAAATGGCTTTTCAAAATACAACACTTCGAACGCCATTATTTTTTTAACAACCTAAAATATACCGTGAATACTATGTTAAAATGACTTTTCAAAATACATCACTTCGAGCGGCCATTATTTTTGTAACAACCTAATATATACCGTGAATACTACGTTGAAATGGCTTTTCAAAATACATCACTTCGAGCGGCCATTATTTTTGTAACAACCTAATATATACCGTGAATACTACGTTAAAATGGCTTTTCCAAATACATCACTTCGAGCGGCCATTATTTTTGTAACAACCTAATATATACCGTGAATACTACGTTAAAATGGCTTTTCAAAATACATCACTTCGAGCGGCCATTATTTTTGTAACAATCTAATATATACCGTGAATACTACGTTAAAATGGCTTTTCAAAATACATCACTTCGAGCGGCCATTATTTTTGTAACAACCTAATATATACCGTGAATACTACGTTAAAATGGCTTTTCAAAATACAACATTTCGAGCGGCCATTATTTTTGTAACAACCTAATATATACCATGAATACTATGTTAAAATGACTTTTCAAAATACATCACTTCGCGCGGCCATTATTTTTGTAACAACCTAATATATACCATGAATACTACGTTAAAATGACTTTTCAAAATACATCACTTCGAGCGGCCATTATTTTTGTAACAACCTAATATATACCATGAATACTATGTTAAAATGACTTTTCAAAATACATCACTTCGAGCGGCCATTATTTTTGTAACAACCAAATATATACCGTGAATACCATGTTAAAATGGCTTTTCAAAATACATCACTTCGAGCGGCCATTATTTTTGTAACAACCTAATATATACCGTGAATACTACGTTAAAATGGCTTTTCAAAATACATCACTTCGAGCGGCCATTATTTTTGTAACAACCAAATATATACCGTGAATACTACGTTAAAATGGCTTTTCAAAATACAACACTTCGAACGCACATTATTTTTGTAACAACCTAATATATGCCGTGAATACCATGTTAAAATGGCTTTTCAAAATACATCACTTCGAGCGGCCATTATTTTTGTAACAACCTAATATATACCGCGAATACTATATTAAAATGGCTTTTCAAAATACAACACTTCGAACGGCCATTATGTTTGTAACAACCTAATATAAACCGTGAATACTATATTAAAATGGCTTTTCAAAATACAACACTTCGAACGGCCATTATGTTTGTAACAACCTAATATATACCGTGAATACTATATTAAAATGGCTTTTCAAAATACAACACTTCGAACGGCCATTATGTTTGTAACAACCTAATATATACCGTGAATACTACGTTAAAATGGCTTTTCAAAATACACAATTTCGAGAGGCCATTATTTTTGTAACAACCAAATATATACCGTGAATACCATATTAAAATGGCTTTTCAAAATACAACACTTCGAACGGCCATTATATTTGTAACAACCTAATATATACCGTGAATACTATGTTAAAATGGCTTTTCAAAATACAAAATTTCGAGCGGCCATTATTTTTGTAACAACCAAATATATACCGTGAATACTATGTTAAAATGGCTTTTTAAAATACAACTCTTCGAACGGCCATTATGTTTGTAACAACCTAATATATACCGTGAATACTCTGTTAAAATGGCTTTTCAAAATACAAAATTTCGAGCGGCCATTATTTTTGTAACAACCAAATATATACCGTGAATACCATATTAAAATGGCTTTTTAAAATACAACTCTTCGAACGGCCATTATTTTTGTAACAACCTAATATATACCGTGAATACTATGTTAAAATGGCTTTTTAAAATACAACTCTTCGAACGGCCATTAATTTTGTAACAACCAAATATATACGTGAATACTATGTTAAAATGGCTTTTCAAAATACAACACTTCGAACTCACATTATTTTTGTAACAACCAAATATATACCGTGAATAGCATGTTAAAATGACTTTTCAAAATACATCACTTCGAGCGGCCATTATTTTTGTAACAACCTAATATATACCGTGAATACTACGTTGAAATGGCTTTTCAAAATACATCACTTCGAGCGGCCATTATTTTTGTAACAACCTAATATATACCGTGAATACTACGTTAAAATAGCTTTTCCAAATACATCACTTCGAGCGGCCATTATTTTTGTAACAACCTAATATATACCGTGAATACTACGTTAAAATGGCTTTTCAAAATACATCACTTCGAGCGGCCATTATTTTTGTAACAACCAAATATATACCGTGAATACTACGTTAAAATGGCTTTTCAACATACATCACTTCGAGCGGCCATTATTTTTGTAACAACCTAATATATACCGTGAATACTACGTTAAAATGGCTTTTCAAAATACATCACTTCGAGCGGCCATTATTTTTGTAACAACCTAATATATACCGTGAATACTACGTTAAAATGGCTTTTCAAAATACAACATTTCGAGCGGCCATTATTTTTGTAACAACCTAATATATACCATGAATACTATGTTAAAATGACTTTTCAAAATACATCACTTCGAGCGGCCATTATTTTTGTAACAACCTAATATATACCATGAATACTATGTTAAAATGGCTTTTCAAAATACAACACTTCGAACGCCATTATTTTTTTAACAACCTAAAATATACCGTGAATACTATGTTAAAATGACTTTTCAAAATACATCACTTCGGGCGGCCATTATTTTTGTAACAACCTAATATATACCGTGAATACTACGTTGAAATGGCTTTTCAAAATACATCACTTCGAGCGGCCATTATTTTTGTAACAACCTAATATATACCGTGAATACTACGTTAAAATGGCTTTTCCAAATACATCACTTCGAGCGGCCATTATTTTTGTAACAACCTAATATATACCGTGAATACTACGTTAAAATGGCTTTTCAAAATACATCACTTCGAGCGGCCATTATTTTTGTAACAACCTAATATATACCGTGAATACTACGTTAAAATGGCTTTTCAAAATACATCACTTCGAGCGGCCATTATTTTTGTAACAACCTAATATATACCGTGAATACTACGTTAAAATGGCTTTTCAAAATACAACATTTCGAGCGGCCATTATTTTTGTAACAACCTAATATATACCATGAATACTATGTTAAAATGACTTTTCAAAATACATCACTTCGCGCGGCCATTATTTTTGTAACAACCTAATATATACCATGAATACTACGTTAAAATGACTTTTCAAAATACATCACTTCGAGCGGCCATTATTTTTGTAACAACCTAATATATACCATGAATACTATGTTAAAATGACTTTTCAAAATACATCACTTCGAGCGGCCATTATTTTTGTAACAACCTAATATATACCATGAATTCTATGTTAAAATGACTTTTCAAAATACATCACTTCGAGCGGCCATTATTTTTGTAACAACCTAATATATACCGTGAATACTACGTTAAAATGGCTTTTCAAAATACAACACTTCGAACGCACATTATTTTTGTAACAACCAAATATATGCCGTGAATACCATGTTAAAATGGCTTTTCAAAATACATCACTTCGAGCGGCCATTATTTTTGTAACAACCTAATATATACCGCGAATACTATATTAAAATGGCTTTTCAAAATACAACATTTCGAGCGGCTATTATTTTTGTAACAACCTAATATATACCATGAATACTATGTTAAAATGACTTTTCAAAATACATCACTTCGAGCGGCCATTATTTTTGTAACAACCAAATATATACCGTGAATACCATGTTAAAATGGCTTTTCAAAATACATCACTTCGAGCGGCCATTATTTTTGTAACAACCTAATATATACCGTGAATACTACGTTAAAATGGCTTTTCAAAATACATCACTTCGAGCGGCCATTATTTTTGTAACAACCAAATATATACCGTGAATACTACGTTAAAATGGCTTTTCAAAATACAACACTTCGAACGCACATTATTTTTGTAACAACCTAATATATGCCGTGAATACCATGTTAAAATGGCTTTTCAAAATACATCACTTCGAGCGGCCATTATTTTTGTAACAACCTAATATATACCGCGAATACTATATTAAAATGGCTTTTCAAAATACAACACTTCGAACGGCCATTATGTTTGTAACAACCTAATATAAACCGTGAATACTATATTAAAATGGCTTTTCAAAATACAACACTTCGAACGGCCATTATGTTTGTAACAACCTAATATATACCGTGAATACTATATTAAAATGGCTTTTCAAAATACAACACTTCGAACGGCCATTATGTTTGTAACAACCTAATATATACCGTGAATACTACGTTAAAATGGCTTTTCAAAATACAAAATTTCGAGAGGCCATTATTTTTGTAACAACCAAATATATACCGTGAATACCATATTAAAATGGCTTTTCAAAATACAACACTTCGAACGGCCATTATATTTGTAACAACCTAATATATACCGTGAATACTATATTAAAATGGCTTTTCAAAATACAACACTTCGAGCGGCCATTATTTTTGTAACAACCTAATATATACCGTGAATACTACGTTAAAATGGCTTTTCAAAATACATCACTTCGAGCGGCCATTATTTTTGTAACAACCTAATATATACCGTGAATACTACGTTAAAATGGCTTTTCCAAATACATCACTTCGAGCGGCCATTATTTTTGTAACAACCTAATATATACCGTGAATACTACGTTAAAATGGCTTTTCAAAATACATCACTTCGAGCGGCCATTATTTTTGTAACAACCTAATATATACCGTGAATACTACGTTAAAAATGGCTTTCCAAAATACATCACTTCGAGCGGCCATTATTTTTGTAACAACCTAATATATACCGTGAATACTACGTTAAAATGGCTTTTCAAAATACATCACTTCGAGCGGCCATTATTTTTGTAACAACCTAATATATACCGTGAATTCTACGTTAAAATGGCTTTTCTTTTAAAATACAACATTTCGAGCGGCCCATATTTTTGTAACAACCTAATATATACCATGAATACTATGTTAAAATGACTTTTCAAAATACATCACTTCGAGCGGCCATTATTTTTGTAACAACCTAATATATACCATGAATACTATATTAAAATGGCTTTTCAAAATACAACATTTCGAGCGGCCATTATTTTTGTAACAACCTAATATATACCATGAATACTATGTTAAAATGACTTTTCAAAATACATCACTTCGAGCGGCCATTATTTTTGTAACAACCTAATATATACCATGAATACTATGTTAAAATGACTTTTCAAAATACATCACTTCGAGCGGCCATTATTTTTGTAACAACCAAATATATACCGTGAATACCATGTTAAAATGGCTTTTCAAAATACAACACTTCGAACGGCCATTATATTTGTAACAACCTAATATATACCGTGAATACTATATTAAAATGGCTTTTCAAAATACAACACTTCGAACGGCCATTATGTTTGTAACAACCTAATATATACCGTGAATACTATATTAAAATGGCTTTTCAAAATACAACACTTCGAACGGCCATTATGTTTGTAACAACCTAATATATACCGTGAATACTATATTAAAATGGTTTTTCAAAATACAACACTTCGAACGGCCATTATGTTTGTAACAACCTAATATATACCGTGAATACTATATTAAAATGGCTTTTCAAAATACAACACTTCGAACGGCCATTATGTTTGTAACAACCTAATATATACCGTGAATACTATATTAAAATGGCTTTTCAAAATACAACACTTCGAACGGTCATTATATTTGTAACAACCTAATATATACCGTGAATACTATGTTAAAATGGCTTTTCAAAATACAACACTTCGAACGGCCTTTATGTTTGTAACAACCTAATATATAGCGTGAATACTATATTAAAATGGCTTTTCAAAATACAACACTTCGAACGGCCTTTATGTTTGTAACAACCTAATATATACCGTGAATACTATATTAAAATGGCTTTTCAAAATACAACACTTCGAACGGCCATTATGTTTGTAACAACCTAATATATACCGTGAATACTATATTAAAATGGCTTTTCAAAATACAACACTTCGAACGGCCATTATGTTTGTAACAACCTAATATATACCGTGAATACTATATTAAAATGGCTTTTCAAAATACAACACTTCGAACGGCCTTTATGTTTGTAACAACCTAATATATACCGTGAATACTACGTTAAAATGGCTTTTCAAAATACAACACTTCGAACGGCCATTATTTTTGTAACAACCTAATATATACCGTGAATACTATATTAAAATGGCTTTTCAAAATACAACACTTCGAACGGCCATTATATTTGTAACAACCTAATATATACCGTCAATACTATATTAAAATGGCTTTTCAAAATACAACACTTCGAACGGACATTATATTTGTAACAACCTAATATATACCATGAATACTATATTAAAATGGCTTTTCAAAATACAACACTTCGAACGGCCATTATGTTTGTAACAACCTAATATATACCGTGAATACTATATTAAAATGGCTTTTCAAAATACAACACTTCGAACGGCCTTTATGTTTGTAACAACCTAATATATACCGTGAATACTATATTAAAATGGCTTTTCAAAATACAACACTTCGAACGGCCTTTATGTTTGTAACAACCTAATATATACCGTGAATACTATATTAAAATGGCTTTTCAAAATACAACACTTCGAACGGCCTTTATGTTTGTAACAACCTAATATATACCGTGAATACTATATTAAAATGGCTTTTCAAAATACAACACTTCGAACGGCCATTATGTTTGTAACAACCTAATATATACCGTGAATACTATATTAAAATGGCTTTTCAAAATACAACACTTCGAACGGCCATTATGTTTGTAACAACCTAATATATACCGTGAATACTATATTAAAATGGCTTTTCAAAATACAACACTTCGAACGGCCTTTATGTTTGTAACAACCTAATATATACCGTGAATACTATATTAAAATGGCTTTTCAAAATACAACACTTCGAACGGCCATTATGTTTGTAACAACCTAATATATACCGTGAATACTATATTAAAATGGCTTTTCAAAATACAACACTTCGAACGGCCATTATATTTGTAACAACCTAATATATACCGTGAATACTATATTAAAATGGCTTTTCAAAATACAACACTTCGAACGGGCATTATATTTGTAACAACGTAATATATACCATGAATACTATATTAAAATGGCTTTTCAAAATACAACACTTCGAACGGCCATTATATTTGTAACAACCTAATATATACCGTGAATACTATATTAAAATGGCTTTTCAAAATACAACACTTCGAACGGCCTTCATGTTTGTAACAACCTAATATATACCGTGAATACTATATTAAAATGGCTTTTCAAAATACAACACTTCGAACGGCCTTTATGTTTGTAACAACCTAATATATACCGTGAATACTATATTAAAATGGCTTTTCAAAATACAACACTTCGAACGGCCTTTATGTTTGTAACAACCTAATATATACCGTGAATACTACGTTAAAATGGCTTTTCAAAATACAACACTTCGAACGGCCATTATTTTTGTAACAACCTAATATATACCGTGAATACTATATTAAAATGGCTTTTCAAAATACAACACTTCGAACGGCCATTATATTTGTAACAACCTAATATATACCGTGAATACTATATTAAAATGGCTTTTCAAAATACAACACTTCGAACGGACATTATATTTGTAACAACCTAATATATACCATGAATACTATATTAAAATGGCTTTTCAAAATACAACACTTCGAACGGCCATTATGTTTGTAACAACCTAATATATACCGTGAATACTATATTAAAATGGCTTTTCAAAATACAACACTTCGAACGGCCATTATTTTTGTAACAACCTAATATATACCGTGAATACTATATTAAAATGGCTTTTCAAAATACAACACTTCGAACGGCCATTATATTTGTAACAACCTAATATATACCGTGAATACTATATTAAAATGGCTTTTCAAAATACAACACTTCGAACGGCCATTATATTTGTAACAACCTAATATATACCGTGAATACTATATTAAAATGGCTTTTCAAAATACAACACTTCGAACGGCCATTATATTTGTAACAACCTAATATATACCGTGAATACTATATTAAAATGGCTTTTCAAAATACAACACTTCGAATGGCCATCATATTTGTAACAACCTAATATATACCGTGAATACTATATTAAAATGGCTTTTCAAAATACAACACTTCGAACGGACATTATATTTGTAACAAACTAATAAGTAACTTTTAGAAATCGATGACACCGGCTACAATGCTAACTTCATTATAATCGCAGTATATACCGGTAGAAATTATGTCCACAAAAATAAAACAATTTCGAATTAGAAAATTATATATTGTGCGACGGGTAAATTGTCGCTATTATATATTTTTAATTTCGCATATGCGGGTTCTTTGTATTTGATTTTGCCGACTACAAAGTGTTGTACGGTCAGTTGGGCACCGTCTGTGAGAAAACGAGCGCTATCTATCTATCTATCTATCTATCTATCTATCTATCTATCTATCTCATTTTTTTCATATCTATCGATCTATCTATCTATCTATCTATCTATCTATCTATCTATCTATCTATCTCATTTTTTCATATCTATCTATCTATCTATCTATCTATCTATCTATCTATTTAGCTAGCTAGCTAGCTAGCTATCGTGTGACAAAATTCTATATATTTTTTATCAGCCCCTAATTTGGGAAAATCTTTCGCTTTTTAAATGAGAATTGTTCCTTGAAATAGAAAACCACAGAATTACATCTGAATCCTGGGAAAGTCTACCGAAATGTTATGGAAACATTCACAAGAGGAAAATGAGACAAGGCGAAAAAACAGGAACATTAGACATCTTTGTGTTGTAATAACTCAGAGGAGGAGGAGGAGGAGAGGAGGAGGAAAGGTAAAAAAAATGGAAAGAGGAAACAAAGAGATTAAGTAAAGTTGAAATCACACAAAAAACATGTTTAATGTTTTATTGACTGAAGGAGAAAAGCAGAGAAAACAAATTAACGTCCTAACCCTAACCCTAACCCTCACACGAAAAAACTTTTGACGTGCGTGCTTTGCTTAAGCGACTGCCACCATAAGAAACACAACCTTGACATCAGCACGAACTGAACTTGCGTTGTCTCTGATAGCTTCCTGTTTAGGTCAAGAATCTGGTTATGTCACCTAAAAGAAAAGAAAATGGCCCACAGATAGAAAGGAAAAGGAAGACTAAACAGCAATCAGTATAGATAAGATTTATCTTCCACGGATATCATTTCAAAACCAACAAACTGACTACACCAGACGATAAATTCACAAACACCTGGCATTTCCATATTCTTCTTGTAAGTTTAATTTTTAAATCATTTATTAGTTCTTTTAATGAGATTTCAATTGGTAAAATTAAGCAAGATATTTACTGTTGTGAGATTTTAATGGAAGCATAAATTGCCTTTTGATTAATCGTTTAATTACGAAATTTCGAACATTGAATGCCATCTCTTTCATTTGCATATTTGCTTTTGGTAAAATTATGCCGATGAGAATAAGTCATAGCCAAAATATCCTTTATAAGTGAATCTTTGTTGTTTCTCGTTTAAAGAAATTTCTGTTCATAATTATCAAAATCGATGAATCTATTCTTAAAGTACATCTGTTACCGTTTTTGATAAGTCAAAATGACTTCCAAGAATTCTTGTAAACTACAAACTTTATTTGCAAACTCCGACACTTTTCCATCTGACCGCCATGATTGGAAAGTAAATTCCAGTTCACAAAAAGGCTGTGGCGTTTAAACGATAAAAAAAGGTCCATTGCAAAAAATTTCAAAAACTTACAATTGAGTGTTTATAGAAGTTCGAATCAGATATTTCGTGAAGAATAATAATTGATGTTTTAATTTCTGAAAAAAGTTTGATTCACTGACATTTTTATGTGTATTCTTTATTCGAAATTCGGTTTCAATAAAAATTAGAAGCTTGTATTCTCCAGAAAAATAGTCTCCAAAAAAGAAGGTACATTACCGACCATAAGTTTGGGACCACTTAGATTTATTCTCTAAGAGAAAGAAATAACAAATTTTATGTCTTAGAAGAATAAATATAGATATATTTCATTGTTGCTCACAACTGTACAATAATTAAAACTAAAATTAACATAGATTAATTTCAAATTTAATTAAAATTAATTCATATTTTCTTTTCATCAAAGAAACCACCACGAGCCTTTATTACTGCAGAGCAAATCCTTAGCATTCTTTCTAATAACTTATAAAAATAAGTTGATGAAAGTGATTTCCAAGCATTCTGCAAGCATTTAGACAACATTTGTTCACTTTTAAGAAGTTCATTTCGAACTGTACGATCAATTTCATCCCTTATTCTCCTTCTTTAATAGTGGTTTCTTAACTGCTACACAGTCTTTAAGCCCAGCAGAATGAAATCGTCTCTTAGCAGTAGTAACAGATACTGGATTTTGCAGAGTAGAATTCATTTCAATTGTTAATTCCTGGACAGTTTATCTTCTATTCTTCTTGCTAGATATGATCAAGTGTTTATCCTCTACAATAGATGTTACTCTGGGCCGATCAAATTTTTTCTGTCAATATTTAACTCAGTTTCACAAAGTTGTTGATGGCAATAATGCACGCCATTTTTTGATAGGCTTAATTTTTTAGCGATAAAACGTTCAGAATATCCTTCTTTCAAAAGAATTTCAACCTGAGCTCTTTTTTCAATGCTAATCTGTTTCTTCCTTGTCACTTACACCGTAGTAATATGGTTTACAAAAATAAATTATACCGTAATTATAATATCTGAATAAATCTGTATTTTCGGCAAAAACTTGATTACAATAAGAGGAGTCAAGTAGCAAACTGAGTAAATGTTTACTTTAAAGTTGAACAGAATACTTTTTTTTTACTTGACATCTGCATAAGAATAACAAAAAATACAACACGGCGAATTTGATTCTGATAAATATGAAATTTTATAAACTTTGTGAAAAAAATTTGGGTGGTCCCAAACTTAGGGTCGGTAGTGTAAGTGTCGATGTGTTCTTAAAAACAAAAACAAAAAAACCCAAAAAAAACCAAACAAAAAAAAAAACCGGAAGAACGAGAGAAAAAATAGAGAATGAAATAGAAAGAATTAAGTGGGGGAAATTGAGGGGAAAAGAAAAAAAAAACGCAGAAAATAGAAAGAGGAGAATAACAAAAAGAAAAGAATTGATGATATATTTCACCATCATACCCAGATGGTGCATAGGGCAGCAAATTTCGTTGCTGTAACAAACTGTTTTTTACGAGTCAGGGTTTTTAGCCCTGCACCCAACTCCCAAAACTGAAGGACCGGCGGACCATTCTTGGTCCTTACGTTTACAGCACCTGGTATTCCCAAATGGTCACCCATTTAAGTACCAGTCAGGCTCGATGTTGCTTAAACTTCGTTGATCGGACGGGAACCGGTGTATTCAACACGATATAGCCGTAGGCGATTATATATTTACAACTTGACAAATTTCGGACGTTTAAGTTATAGATGATATGATTATGCATAATGTAACTAATTTTAATTAATTAATGAACTTTGCTTGGAATGGTTCGTGTTTACGTACAGATAAACACCACATTTTTTCTGAATATGCCAATTTCCAGGTTGAAGGATATTTTTCCCTTGTCAGACTAAATAACCTTCCACAATATTTCAGATTTAAAAAGAAATGCTTTATGACATAAACGTTTGAATCTGAGTGATTTATAAAATGGGCAACTTTAAAGTATTTCATTTCTTTATTAAACAAATATAACTTATAGAAAGTTGTAAATAAGTATTTTCAGCCTTTTATTCTGTTTATTATCGGTTGCTCTCTTTTGTCGTGGAAGAGATCTCTTATATATTCTTTCTATCTCTGAATTATTTTCTTTTTCTCTAATATGAGCATTCCATCCTTGGATTTTATACATCTTTTTGAGGTGCATGTCTTTTGTTCTGTTAGTTCTCTTATTTATATTTTGTGCATGTCTCCTTTATTAGTCGTGTTCAATCTCTCTATTTCTGCACATTTGTCGTTGAGCCATTCCTTTGCATGTGTTTCTCATTACCTTGTGTAGTTTCCTGTATTCCTTTCCATGTCTTGGTATTGTTTTCTGTCTCTTTTGCGTCGAGAATGTCATCTGTGATCCACTCATTTTTTCTTCTACGTCTGTTTTCCTTTGCAGATGATGTCGTTTGCCCGTGTCAATAACGATTCTTTTAGTGCGTGCCATTTCGAGTTTCCGTCTCCAAGTTGCCACTCGTATTTTTTCACACTGTCCGTGTATTTTTCATGCAGGTTGATGTCGTTCAGGAGCCTGTTGTATTGCAGTCTGGGTGCTACAGCACGGATAACATATTTGAAGGACCTGATCAGGTGGATGACGGAACGAGGGTTGCATGGTGCAACAGGAGAAAGCGTGCTAAGAGCCACCAAGGATAGGGAGACGTGGAAAGCATGATCGCCTACGTCCTGAAAGGACAGGGTACATAGAAGAAGACGAAGAATATTAATGTATGAAAGTTAAAATCATCATTATGATAAAATAAATATTATATAAAAATGAATAGTTTTAACTGGTAACATTTAATCTAAGAAATGAGATTATTATCTTCATAAACTGTCTTTCTTTTAGGTACTGATTGCACGCACTTCCGTCTCCGTAGTGGCAAGAGCCTCCCCTGTCGTCCCTGTTTGTCGAAAACAGCAGATACAATGTAAAATGGGAGATATTCGAGCTTCTTCGGCTACAGTGGCTATTCTTTTTGTCACCTTCCTGGCGTTTGTGATCCTTTGCATCAGTAAATTTGCTCCGATCAGTGGTCATTTGAAGATTGAGAACTGCAACTACGGAATCGCTTTTCTCCTTTTGTCAGCGTCTGGTTTGTTGTCGGGTGAGTATTGGAAAAAATAAAATAGTTAATCTAAGAAGTAGAATATTTAGAGATGAAGCAAATTTACTTATTAGAGATAGAATCTGACTCAAAATGACAGAGTGTCTGTTAAAGTCATTCTGCCTTCTTAAATAGTTTTATGGCCATTAGCATCCACACAAGTTTAGGCAATTCATAATTCTCCTCACTAAATTAATCTAAGAAGGAGAGATACTTAAAAGTTATTGTTTATTATATATAAACATATAGGTTTTTTAAAAATGCGTTATCACCTAATTTGTTTCGATTTTTTTAAATACATCAATCCGGGTGGAACATAGAAAAACTTAGCCGCTACGTTTCGTTCTCCCGAAACTTTATCAAGGAAACTGCGGGGATTTTATCTTGTAACAAATATCTATATACAAGAGCAAAAATATTATTGATGTTTACAGAATTTTTAGGTATCAGGATGCTCATAAATATGGCGGCCTTTAGCTTCCAGACATTTATTAGTAGGGCGAACTATTGCATGGACAACGTTGAATTCGTTTAGTTGTTACATTCATTTACGAACAAATACCATTGGCAAAGGTACTAATACATTTCTTCTCCATCCACCTATGGGTCGAATAGCAGAACAGATTGGGTTCTATAGCCTTGGTTGGCAACCAGTCTACCGAAGAAAGAAATGACCACCTAATGCAGGAAAATCTGTCTAGTCAGTCATAGATCGAAAGATATATAATCGCTCAAGCGTGTATCACGTATGCCACTTAACTCACTGACTATTATATATATATATATATATATATATATGTGTGTGTGTGTGTGTGTGTGTGTGTGTGTTTCAACATGACACAGGATTTTGCAACTTGTAGAATCAAGTGCCACTTGCAGTCATGACAGGAATAAAAGTGTCTACACATTTTTCAGGTGGTCTCTGTATTAGCCTGAAAGAAGTAAGTAGATAACGTAGGAGTTTTTGCATTGGGTAAATCATTTACACACACACACACACACACACACACACACACACACACACATATATATATATATATATATATATGTGTGTGTGTGTGTGTGTGTGTGTGTGTGTGTGTGTGTGTGTGTGTGTGTGTTGTGGATTCCGGGTGAGGAACCGCACAAAATAATGAACAACAAAAACAGATATTGAGATAGAAAAGTAGGTTATATTGGACGTAGGTTAGTAAATCCAGGAATACTATTAGTAAGAAATAAACATATACAAGTCTTGAAGTGATGTCATTGGAAATAGTATATCCGTGTATATTACTCTAGCTGAGTAGAGCTCAGAGCTAGTCTGACTTCTTTTGCGGTAGTCTCTGGGTAAGTTCTGTATCTCTCGGTAATTTACGTATCAGTTCTGGTATTCTTCGATAACTGTAACGGATCTCTACGAATACTCTCTACTGCCAACTACAACGGCATTTAGTCACATTCCCACTTAAGGACTGGGTTAGTGCTCTCTGCTCGAAAGCAGAGAGCGCTCTCCACCCGAAGTCAGAGTGCTGACAGTGTCAATAGTAGCAGAGGCAAATGCCAGCTGCGATGGTATTTACCAACCTTCCAACGCAAGGTTAGATTTGACACAAGGTCATTTTATAGTGGGTCTTCCCGGCCATATAGCCGGGCCAAAAAATGTCTGTCTATTATTACCGAGTCGTGATTCTACCCTTCAGCGGAACCACGACTGGGTTAGTGCTCAGAAGCAGAGAGCGCCCTCTACCCGAAGGCAGAGAGCTGACAGTGCCGGCTGCGATATTATTTACTCTTCTCCCCCACTTGAGAGAGATGTGACACAAGGTCTTTTTTTAATGTGGGGACCCTGAGCGCGAACGCCCAGGTACTGGTCAAATATTACCTATCCACTGCAGTGGATAGGTTCAGAACTGGTCTGAACTGGTCTTATTTTGGTCATTACGCTCCCCAGCCAAAAGGCCGGGTCGCGATTATATGGCTGCCCTATGGCGGGAGTATATATACTCTCAGTCGAGTCCATTATCATATACAAACGGGAGATCCCACAACAATATTTATATTTGAAAATATGATTGGTGTTACAAAATTCCATTACCGCTATAAATTGACAAAAATACTATTATCAATCATGATGATAATTTAAAAAACAAATAGGAATGGAAAAACGGTCTGGCTAACCGGTTTCGCATCTCGCTCAACAGAACTAAAGGAAAAAAAATTGAAGTCCAAATATACGCTCCCTCTGCTTATACAGTGAGGGCTTTAAAGATTGAATATAGATGGCCTCCAAAAGTTTGAGTTGGTAACTTGAGTGGGACGTACTTAAAATGGAAAATGCGTCAATACCAAAGTTAACGGCACAATTATTTTTATAAATAAAGTGTTCTGCAGTGGAATACCCGTATGTATTGGTCAGACTAGCCGTTGAGGAACTGTTCAAATTACCGATTTTTGTAGGTAAGTGTTGTTTAATTCTGAAATCTACTTTTGAGTAGTTCTCCCTATATGGTGCGATCCACAACTACATTTAAACACATAAATCAACGAGCTATTTTGATGTAGAGAAGACGGGTGTGCGTTGTGGTGCAGTGGATATCGGCTCGGAAAGAGAAATCGGGGAGCCGAGTTCGAATTCCATTTGAATGCCCTGCATTTACTTACGCGCTAATACCCTTGGGAAAGGTAATTATTTGTCCCTTTCCTCCAGTTATGGGTTAAATAACAGGCCAGAATGAGTTCTATAGCCTTGATATTGGCAACCTGTTGCGGGATAATTAAAATGCCTCAGGTTTATACAGGGTAGGACTTGGGACCCTTCCCTTAAACAAATCCGAACGAATCTTTCTCGATCGTTTGGGAGGAAGCCGGCTCAACCCGACCAGGGTGAATGCCAAAACAGGTGCAGGTAGGTAGAGGAAAGCATCCTTCTGTATAGAAGGAAAGACAGATTTAGCAGAAAATATTACACGAGTATCGGCAGCAAAGTAACAGTGTCGAACTGCAACAGAAACTCGCTGCAAACAGAGAGCGCATATATTTGGCCTCCGTCTAATTTTCATTTAAGATTTTTCCTCCTCTACATCTTTTCCATTTTCTTAAAACGATAAGTGTTTCTTTCTTCACCTCGATTCTGCTCTGTTGAGCGAGATGCAAAATCAGTTAGCTAGCCCGTTTTTCAATTTTATTTTTAAAAAATATTATCATCATGGGTGGTAATAACAAATATGTTTGTGTATTTATAGCGTTATATATATATATATATATATATCCGAGTGATTACTTTACACACCGCCTGATGAGACATTGAAGTTTCAATGTCGAAACAAACGTACCTTTGTCGTGGATATATATAGAAAAATTAAGTACATGTTCTAAAATATAATTTATAGTATATATATATATATATATATATATATATATATATATATATATATATATATATATATGGAGATAGAATAATGTTGTGGCAAATCTTCGTCGTCAAGTTGTGGCCTCGTTAGGGCCTGGAAGTAAGACACAGAAACAAGAAGGCAGGTTCAAACAGTGTATTTGAATAACAACAGTATATACAATATTAAGTGTTAGTAATCAGCAAAATAGAAGTGTAAGTCCGAACAGTATAGCTATGCTGCGTCTTGACTGTCTCTAGACTGTCACACGACTGCCTACAGCTGCGTCCCCAGAAGTTACTCCGGTTATTATTTATAGTAGGAGGAAGAGTCCATTCTACGTAGAAGGGCACCATAACAAATAAAATGAACTCAGCTATAATCAACTGGAAGGAGCAAAACTGAACCACAAAAAGCTGAAGAAGGCCGGAGGATACAGCAGCCGAAATCGTTGTGGCATCGTTTACATGGATTATTCTATAATTTTGTTTGGTCTTTCTTTCAATTTTTTTTTCTTGTTTTCTTTTATGAGTATTTTCTTTTTTTCTTTTTTGTATGTTCTAGATAATTCTCTTTCATTAGTGTCACCCGTTCCATATTCTTTCGTTTCCACCTTTATCATCAATTCTATATTTTCAGGTTTCACATCTGGAGACGTCAATGATCCTTTCCTTCGAGCTTTGCTTCTTTGCTTGTGTGCAATGTGGGGTTCTCTGGGCACATTCCACGTGACGAGAGATCTCACAGGCCCTGATTCGCCACCCCTCTCAGAGGCTCTGTTCCCAGGTTATGGGGCTTTTTTCTTTATTTTCTTTATCTTTGGTCTTGCCTGTCTTCAACATAAACAATTTCTCACCACTGTCCTCTCTCTCTCTCTTTTCCTTTGTTGTATTTTTGAAATTGCATCATTATGGCGCCCAATCAGCATGAGTGTTGGATCTTATTATCTTCTGTTAGGTGTGATGGTCCTCTACATGGCCGTTAAGATTCTGATGGACAAACTGCAAGGTAAAAACTACAAAAAAATAGAGAAACGCCTTCCAACGGAAAATGAACATTCAAACGATTACGTGGCGGTCGGCTACGCAATGGATACGGTTGCGTTAACAGTGTTAGCAAGTCCTCTAACCGGTGCCACTAACATCGCTAGCAGTGGTTTTATGTGGGTAGGATCGGCCGGTATTTTCCAAACAATTTGCGGTTTGGTCGCTATCCGACGCAATGATTCTTACTACGGAAGTTTCTTTACCCTTTACGGAATTTTCTGGTGTGCTGTAGCGTTTCATCTTGGACTGCACTGCTTTTCAGTCAACTATGACCTTCCGTTGTTGGCTGTAAATATATTTTTCGCTGTTGTCTTTGTTTTAACAAGCATAATCGCGCTAACTCAAGAGATGTTTCATTCCATGCAAAATGTCCTTATGGCAGTATTTACCGTTTCGATGTGTGTTAATGGAATCCAGGGGCGATTTCTTGGTGGCATGGGTTGTGTATGTTTTCTCTTCTCTCTCTACGGTCTAGCAGCTCATGCGGGCCGACTGAAACAGGCACGTCACAAGTTACCTCTCGGCCGACGGCTTTTCGATCGGACTCAGCTCAAACAATACCTGACAACGAGTCTGTCTTGCTGCGCACGATTCATAAACGTCAATCGACAGGCAGACAAAAACAATTCTAAATTTGACTACAAACTCTTCTCGACTGATTTCTCCGACATGGGCTACTCGAAATACATCGATCTCGACACAATCGGTTTCGTAGCAAATGCTGTAGCCTCCCTCTCCATTCTCTGGGTCCCTGTTAACTGTACTCTCCTTATGCTTCCTTGGGTAAGTATTGTTGGGGGTGTGGTACAAATGATGGTGGGGTTTGTCTCTTTTGGCCGGGGGTTGACTTTTGAAAGTTGTTCTTTCATTGTGTTCAGCTCAATGTGGCTTATACTGGGAACGGCGCGCAGTTTAGGCCCCACTCTGGAGTTGGACAACTCAGTGGCTATGAGTGCTTGTAGTATTGCTTACATGATCGTTGGCCTTCTTCTCATTGGACTTTCTTTAGTTATAAGTAAGGCTTGGTTTTTAGTCACATTCCTTTTTGAATTAATCGTGCTGGCATTCTTGCTTAACTCACTGGCAGTGCCTTTGTACGGTGCCTACGAAGTTGTCGCCGTTTTCCTCTTCGCGATCGTCTGTCTGTACTGCTTCCTCGCTGCCGCCTTTAAGTCAATTTGGGGACGAGAGATTCTACCCACCGGAACTCCCATTATACAAGTCAGTTATCTTCATTCAGAAGGAAAAAGGGCATTCTGGGCGCATGCGCAAAAGCAATCCGGAGTGAAAGCGATTGCAGGTGAGTCTATCTATCTATCTATGGAAAGTTGCATTGCAAAGTGAAAAAGTTTACTCGTGACGTTTAGTGGAAAGATAAAACAGAAAAACGATCGAAATGAATTTGGAATATTTATTATTATTTGGAATAAATGAATTTTATGAGATAAAAACAAAACAAAAAAAAATCCAAAATTTTGAGCACCCATCTGTCGTGTACCAACATAACAAATTTAGTCCAATGCACTCTTGAAAAACGAAACGCGTCACAAGTAAACATTTTCATTTTGCCTTAAAATTTGCAAGCATATATTTTGATGTAATGCATATGTAATGAATATGCATAAACCTTGGTTTCCCCTTGCAGTAATGTGATTGGCTGGTGTCAGCCATAAATAGAGACGAAGGCGAGGACACATAGAGGTTTACAGGTCTTCGACTAGAGGTCTACGTCCATAGGTCTACAGGTCTACGACTATTGGTCTACGCCTGTTGACTATGCCTACGTCTCAGGATACTGCATATGACGAGTACCGTCCATTACGTCTACGTACTAAATTGTTCTACCCGGTTACATTTGCCGAAATCGCTTAAGCACCTCGAATGATATATATATATACCTTCCTGGGACATATCATATGTATATGAAGTTTTTACCTTGTTTTGCTGTGAGGAACCTGTCCCCAAAATTTGTAAAAGTATTTTTGATAAACTCTGTATACAGGTTGCTATGTGATAATTGTCATTTTATATTTTTAATTCTGCGCATGCGAGTGGTCTGTTTTTGATTTTGTCGACTGCATAGTATTGTAGGGTCAGTTGGGCACCGACTGAGCGAAAAAGAACATCATGACGCAATTCGCTCTACCAGAAATTGGAAACGTGTTGGGGCGCTCTCCACCTTTTTCTACAGTAATGGACTGTTCTAAGCACTGCATAAAGTAGTAGTGATTATACCTCGAGGAGTACCTCGGAAGTCAGTCGAGGAAGTAAGCCAAGTGAACAAGTCAGTCGGGTATTTCCGGTATTGGACCGGAAGTGTTCTATTTGTCAAACTCTTACGTCTCACGACAATACGTTCTACTAAACACTTGTTCTGTATTTCGACTAACCGCATCTTTTGTAAATACTTTTCTTCCTGGTAATACACCTACTTTATACTATTACGTCATTTGTATTTATTTCGCAATAATACTGTACATGCAACATAACAAAACGAGAGTTTTACTACTTGGCATTCACGTTAGAATCTCCAATACCTCAATTTCAGTATGTTTGGGTGTCAATCTGAGGACAGTACAAATGATTCAGAAAGATTTTGATGAGTCTAATGGTGATTACGAAGGCACGGTAGTCAGTCTGATCGTTCGGATAAGAAAAGAACTCCCGAATTTGTTGATGAGGGCTACAGACGCAACACGGAGATCTATATGAAGTGACTTGTGAAGTTAGTGTTGCCATGTGTCAAGAGGGTGACTGCTGGAAAACCCTAATATATTGCAACAGGACGCTGCACCATGCCACACAATAGGAGAACTCAGGCATGACAGTCAGACAATTTCTGCAACTAAATCACCCCATATTGCCATCTAACTCCCCAGAATGCAACCATCTTGATTATAATGTGTTGGGCGCAATTGAGCGAGAGACCAACAAAACTCCTTGTAATACCAAAGATGAAATGAAAGTAAGGATTATGGCAGGATTCACTAAGTGAAACAAGGAGACCATCGAGGAGAGATGCAGAAGATTCCGAAGTCGTCTAGTGGTTGAAGCCGATGGCGACTTTATTGAATAAATTTACTCTTTAGTATTTCAAGATATTTTAATTAATTAATTGAACTGGTGCAGTGGATATAAACGTGGGTTAGTTCCCGTGACTTGACCCAAAGAGTTGTGAGTTCAATACCTGGTTACATCAGTGGGTAACAAATAGAGTGTTGAGTTAAACGGAGATAACTACATGACATCCGAAAGTGGCATCGCACATGGAATCAGAATGATATACTCAAGTTATCGAAATAAAGGGTTCGGTACGAAATTCTTAGTATCTGAAGAAGGCCGATCGTACAACAACCGAAACGTCGTAAACATGGCAATAAATATGAGGACAAGAATGTAAATAATATTATTAATCCCAGTCTGTTCGAATTATCTTTGCCTAAACATTATTTACTTGCCGGCGTCTGTGTCCAGTATTCAAGCGCATATTATGGGCCTTAAACGCATATCTCGTCATTACTTGAAATATTGGCGCAACACGTTCTTCTTACATTTAGGCAATCAACAGGTGAAAATATTTACTTACCTATCTCAACCTGTTCGCACTTATTTGGCTTGTTTTCCATTAATAGATTGGTAGATTTCTAATCTGGGTAATTTTAATCCATTTTCAAATCGAACGGCAGATTGCTAATTATTTCCGGCTTAAAATCATATTGTTTTTTCATTGTAGAAATTATGAATCAAGGCGGTATTGTTGGTCTCCCAACCGATACGGTCTATGTCCTTGCGGCTGCTGTCAAGTTTCCCCACGCAGTCGAGGTAAGGGGAGAAAATCTTCTTGTCACTCGCAGTGAAGTAGGGACGGTCAACAATGTCCGGTACAAGGCCAATTCACCAACATAGCCGACACTCCCTACAACTTATAGGTTTATTAGAATCATCACCAGAGTTCTCAGAATTATTAGAATTATCAGAAGGTGGATCTGTGGAAGAATAAAATTGTTTCATTTGTAAAATAAGTGGAATTTTATTAACAGAACAGTATAAAATGAATTTGTAAGAGTTAAATGTTCAAAGAGAAAATGTACGAAGTTAAATGTTCCAGAACAATGGTAGTAAGTAGCAGAATGTGTGTATGTAGAAAGATTAACAGGTTACTAATAAAGTCTGTGCTCCTTTCCTTTTAAATGGCTGGTGAGAAAGTGAAAAGGAAGGTAAAGCAATAAAGGAAATTGTACTTATCGGATGTTAGTTTTTAGAAGTCAGTTGAAGTATCTTGTTGTTGTTGTCGTCGCTTTCTTTGTTGACTGCGAGAATGTTGAGGATGGAGAAGAAGAGGTAAAGAAAATTAGCACGAGTGAAGGAGAACGAATGTGTGACGAAAATTTATATGTTCGGGTCAGAGGCTTGAAGTTTCTTTTGTTACGTTTGGGCATGTCGTCTCTCTCTGCTTCCATCTCACTGACTGATTCGACTTTCTTTTTATACTAAAAGACCCTTTAACATAGACTTGTTAACTTTTCTCTTGGTTTTTCAAATCGCTTCCTTCCATTGGTTAGAAAAATAATTTAACATCTAATAGCGAAATCCGGCTTCGTCTTTTTCTTTCCGTACGGGGTTAATCCTTTTCCTATTTGGCAAAATCAGGATTTCACACGTAATTGTGCATTTTTGTAAAAGTGAAGAAGAGAAGAGAGTTACTTTTAATTTTGTGTTTACTGCAGCAGAACACAAAACCCTAACGAAAATCGAATTTCTCTTCAAATACAATTAAATCTGCATAAGAAAAATCATCAAAATAGATTTTCTTCACTAAGCGTTTCTTCATCATAACAGAACAATGAGAAAAAAAAACGTCGGCAGATAGAAATGAAAAACGCAAAACAGTTTTTGATTTTAAAAACTAGAATTGTTTGGCAACAAGATGACGTCTGTTGAAACCCCCACAGTGTTTAGTATTATTGATCTTATGGCTAACATTTATGGTCGAGATTTACAAACTCTACGTTTCGTTCAATTTTGAAGATCAATCGATGAAATTTGAATTATCTGATTTGTTTTGGAAAATACTTTAACAAAAAACAAACAAACAAACAAAAAAAAAAAAAAAAACCAAAAACAAACTTTGCGTTTTGATAATTTCTTTAATTTAAGTTTATAGAATTTCAGGGTAAAAAATATTTGTTAAGAAAACTTAATTTTTTTAAATTTTTAACAGTAAAGAATAAATTCTTAGGATTTCTTACTCTTGAGCATGCAACATACAACAGGCCATGTGTAAATATATATTTCTGAAGCCAAATTCCATCTTTTCAAGATTTTGGCATTATGATTTGTTTATAGTTCTGACAAATGCAAGGCGAATTGGAAAATGAATTCTTGTACATATAAAAACTTAAAGAAATGATATGCAAAAAAAAAAAATTGCATTTTACTTAAATAGGTATTTATTTTAATCATTAAATTGTTTTTTTTTTAAATAGTGGGGGTAATTTGTATGTTAAATAATAAAAATTAAGTTTTACAAAAAAATTAATGAAAATTCATTGTACAAAGCTATGCACCCTAGTTAAACCAACTGTCCTTTGTACCCGATTACCCCTTTGTACCCCCTTACCTCTTTGTACCCCTTACCCTTTTGTACCTCCTTGCCTCTTTGTATCCACTTACTTGTTTGCACTTCTCTCGAAAATTTCGTTTCGATAGGTCAATATAAATAGAGTTTAACGGACGGACAGACGGACGGGCAAACGGAAGTCACCGAATTTTATATATTGATAGATGATAGGATGTCAGTAAATTTTCAACGTAAATAAAGGATTATATGAAAATGAAGTTCAATGTTAATTATTACGGTCATTGGTGTAGTCATTATAAGAGTTGTTAGTGACTATCGTGAATAATTTGATAAACTAAGATATTAAGTTTGGATATTTCTGAATTTTGTGAAAGGGAAAAGAATTTAGTTAACGGCATTGAAGATCAAAATGAATATGAAGAGAATAAGATATACACGGATATTGACTCTAACGAATCAAGATAAACAGACTGATATATAATATAATCGATATATCCATCCTTCATTAGGCGATCATGTGCGATGCAGGCTTGGGCGATCATGTCTCTTTTTCATTTATGATGAACTTGACAGAACTTGACTTCCTGCGGTAGACTGGTTGCCAACCAAAACTATAGGATCCAAGCTACTCTGTTATTTAATCCATAGTTTGGAAGAAGAGTGGGATTCATACCTTTTCCAATAGTATTTGCGCGTACGTAACTAGAATGCGAACATGGCTCTCCGATTTCTCTTTCCGAGGCGTTATCTATCACACCACCCACAATTCACCAGACTCAACTTTGTACGAAAATTTGACTTCCTGCTGGGTTCGAACCTGCATCTTTTTCCACCGTTAAGCTCAGAGTGCTGTTAGGGATCTCTCATCCATGTAGGACATTTTAAAGTCAAGCAATATTAACCTATTTAAAAAATGCACATTCCTTAAAGCTCATATCTGCTAAGATTCTCGAATGCACAGGCCGGTTGATTTACGTTGTTAAAAAAGAGGGACGTCTACTGAAACACATGCATCCACTAAATATAACATTTAAAGCGATAAGAAATGCTTGGAGATTATAAACAAAATCGATTCCATAAAAAACAACTTCAAAAAAATCTTTGACTCGTTCCATAATTAACCAAAAATAAATTATACAGTGTTGCAGCAAAATCCGACACTTGACAAAAAGAAAACGAAATAGACAATAAAACAAAAGTGGCATATGCAGAGACCCGACAGTTTATTTAGCAACAGTTAGAGTTACATACTAAATTATGTAACGACCATCTCAAGGCGAGCGTGAAATGAGTCACACACTTTGGCGACCATGTCCTTGTCCCATAGTGGCGAACGCCTCCACGATGGTAGCTTTCAGAAAGTCGACCGTGTTGTGGGTGTGTCTTGGCCTCGATCACGGCCCAGAGGAAATAGTCAAGAGGTTGCAGTCGGGTGAGGAGGGCGGCCACAAATTCGGCGACCAGTGGAACATTGTTGAGCAGCCACACCTGGATCGTTTTGGCCTTGTGTGTAGGAGCAGAGTCCTGCTGGAAGACGTAGGGGCGTCCAGCGGTGATCTCGTCCATCCAGGGCTTCACCACTCTCCTCAGCACCTCCTGGTAGATCTCAGCGGTGATTCTCTGAACCTTTTGAAAGAATGCTGAGGTTCTTCACTGATTAAAATATTTTCATCTAGGACCAGACGAGCAATAGGCAGAGTTCATAGGTGGATCTGCAAAGACAACGAGGAGGTTACCGTCGTAAAGCATACGAAGTGTCCCTCCTTTGTCATGATCCTTGGCGTCATCTCCAGCGAGGCGAACGTCACGCCTCCGTTCTTCTTTCAAAAGGGCCGGAGAGTCACCGCTGAGATTTACCAGGAGTTTAACATCTAAACATTATTATTATTATTGTTACTAGTGTATCTATTCCGTCAAAAATGACGGCAATTTGTTATAAAGTTTTAATAGTGAGATACAATGGAAACAAGTTTAGAAACAATGTACTGAGACCCAATAAAGCGGAGATAAAAAAAATCTACAACTAGAATCGAGGCTAATGAACCGTTTCGTTAATCCGTTCCTTTTATATTTTGTCTATTAAGTGATTGTTTTATTGAAACAAGACGATCACTTAATAGACAAATGTATCTGAGTGTCTCACATGAAAGGCTTGAACAAATGAAACTGCAATCTAACAAACGTAGAAGTATAGGGACTAATAAATTAAATAGTTCATTTTCCTTGGCACCTAATTTTGACTAAATGCAGATAAATGCTATATCTGTACAGATTATTTAAATAACGAAGGGAACTAATTACTCGTAGATTTACCAACTTAAATCTTTTTTCTCCCTTCTCACTACATATAGGACACACACACATACATACATATATATATATATATATATATATATATATATATATATATATATATATATATTTTATATATATTTTATTTACGCTCTCACACCCTGATTGAGCACTCTGGAAGAATGGTAGACTTTGAAAAACAGTAGCTACTCTGGCATGTACGCATCGCTCATTCAGTAATGGATTAGAACACTCTGGCTATTGGGCGGGTATAATGACAATATACACGCTAAACAGTCTGCCTTCTTCTACCGAACGCCCATAGCCTAAAGGTAGAATCGCCGACTGACGCCAATTCGGTCGAGTTGCAATCCTGGGTTAAAAGCAACCGGAGTCTAACCGTACTGATGAGCTGTGATACAGCGAAACAGATCTGTCTGCGGATGATTATGTAGATATTCTAAAGCATAAAGACGAAAACAAAAACGCTCACACACACACACACACACACACACACACACACACACACACACACACACACACACACACACACCAAATTCAAAAAGTATCGTCAAAGCAATAAAACCAACCAGATGACCGATAGAAGACAATCACAGAGACACTCTTAGATAAGGAAGGCGCCTCTAAGATAAATTTAACGTGTTAATGTGGGAAACACTAACCCAAAATCATTTCAAGTTTGGGTAAGCACTTGATTCATTTATTTATTTGTTTATTCATTTATACACGTGCTGATGTGAAAAACCACAAACATTTCAACCGGCCAACATTTGATTTATTTTATTTTATTTTATTGATTTATTTTATTAATTTGATTTACAGATTTACTTACTTTTACTTACTTATTTATAAGCGACACCTTGTCCCTCAGAAAGAAAAGGAACTCGGTACGTAAAGACACAAGTTTACTGTCGTATCCAGGACCGTTTTTCAGAATTAAGTACAAAATGGTGAGGCAAGGGAAGAAGTATAAAGGTTTTCCAATATATTTCTCTTCTTCATTTCGGTATTTTGTGCTACATATCTTAAAGGATCTCAGGATCGTGATAGGATTCTACCTCATATCTGAGACATTTTTTCAAATGTATTTACTTTAGACTCGTAACACGTGTAGCCTCACAAATACCATTATGGACACTTCATGTATCATAACATGTATAATAACAACAACAATAAATATACACTTGAAAGAAAACGTTCACGGCCTCTCACACTTTTTATTATATATATATATATATATATATATATATATATATATATATGCCTCACTTGTGACAGCGAAAACATTATATACTTCCTCTTCTGTTCAATATGTCCCAATAGTGGATATATTGGCGAATCCGGTAATAGCTTTAGATTTCGCTTCAATAATCACAAACTTAATATACGCCAAAATAATCAATATTCCCCAATAGCAGTACATTTCAATCAACCGGGCCACACTTTAGAAAATTACAAATGTTTACTAATAGACTCCAATTTTAGTTCTACATACACACGCAGAAAGAAAGAAAAATACTGGATTTTAAAATTAAATACACACAAGCTAGGGTTAAATAGGGACTTAGGTGCTTTGAATCTTTACAAATATTTCAATATTGTTTAGCTATTGAAATATATTTTAGATACATTCAAAAATTTTTTTATCTAAAACGAATTTATAAGTATTATTAAAGATAGGTTTACGTTCACAAATATATATTTTTTTAAAAATCTGTCGCTTTCAACGTCACGTGATGTAAAAACAAAAACTCTCTCCACAAAAGCGTCACGTGATGTAAACAAACGCGTCACGTGATGTAAACAGACTCTCCACAGATGCTCTCGCGAAATCTCGCGAAATACGTTTCTAATTCAAATTTTAAAATCATTTGTTTCTGATGAAGGACCGAGGACGGTCTGAAATATAAAATATAATAATAGAAATAAACAAATACTGTCAAAAAACATATTTTTAAATTCAATAGTTTTTAATATTCTTTCCTATATATATATATATATATATATTGGTAATTACGATATGATTTGATTATTATTGATTGTCACTTCAGAGAGCCTATCTAACAAAGAAACTTGCTGAAGACAGGCCAATGTCGTTGTGGATCTCAAATGTTAATCAACTCGCAGCTGAACGAGAGCAATTTGGAGAAACGCTCTGGGATTTTATGAACGCGGTGTGGCCATCAACAATCTCGTGTGTGGTCAACAAAGGTCAGTTAACAATCACATTTCTGTTTTGTGTGTGTAGAGCAGTCCCAGAAATTTTACCTTCAGATCACGTTCAGGCCTTTGCATATGTGCGTGTGTGTAGGAATGCTTATGTATGTGTGTGTGTGTGTGTGTGTGTGTGTGTGTGTGTGTGTCTGTGTTTGCATGTGTGCGCTCGTATATTTGAAGTTTCATACGGTTCCTTATTTATTTTTATTGTAACAGTATGAATCACTGTATTTATGGACAAGCAGTTAAACATATACTGTTAAATATAAGAGGCAATGAATGTCCATTATGTTTAACCATGAGCCGTTCTAAACGTCTTATTTTGGTTTTAATTTCAGTTGAAAATAAAGACAAAAATTCTCCAACATTTGGATAATTTTTTATTAATTTGGTTCTAAGCTTTCGGCTCACATGAGCCATCTTCAGAGAGGTTATTAAGACGGTAACACAATAAAATCCACCATCACCGACGATTTTATTTTGTGTTGACATAAAACTCCGCTTGGCAACGGCAATAGTTACCAAAAATAACAAACGCAGTTCGCAAATTTGCGATGCGGTTTTATGACGTCACACCGCGTGATAGCGCGAAATGACATCAGAACCATGTATTTAAATGCAATGTATATATATATATTTGTGCAGCAATCTCTTTTTTATGCAGGTTTCATTAAAATAACACAGAAGAGATTATAGTTAAGTTTTTTTTATGATTTCTTTCTTTTGAGGACATAAATTATATAAAAATTGTTCAAATGTTTTGTTTATTTGAGCGCTTTCGGCTATTCTTTTAGCCATTATCGGGGATGGATGTTATTTTACGTATTACAAATTGTATGTGGCGTTATGCATATGAGTAGGATGTATGTGTTATGTTACCGAACACAGTAAGCATCTTATTAGCGTGTTCGTTGTTGATATTTAGAGTTTTCAATAATGCATCGATTATTTTTAATCTTTTTTTTACATGTGGATGATGCTATTATTTTTGTGCTGTCAAACAAGTATGTTACGGATAGGGTTTGGTAGGTTTCCGTGTGTGTTTAAATGAATTCGAATGGAGCCCTGTTCAGAGAGGTGAAGCGTGAGTCGTGAAAAGTGAAAATATCACATGAAAAATAACAATCATGTCGACTTCGAAGTTTTGTGAAGGTATAATTGAGATGTCTTCACTTCTCAGGGTCATTTTATTTTTCTGATCTTTTGATATAAGTGACAAACTTCCCCACATTAACTCTATTAACGCTCTGTCTCTGTCTCGATATCGAGCACTATGACAAAAACCTGCTTGCCTAAAATGCATTCCTATCAGTAAACTACTGAAAAACAGCTATTTAGGCACTAAGAATCATTAAATTCAACAATATATATATATATATATATATATATATATATATATATATATATATGGCGTGTAGCCGACTATGAAACCCGAGTGAGATTTATCTAAGTACCACATTTCTAGAGAAACGATCTTATCAGGCAACAACGCTTTGGGATATGCTTGAAAACATTTTAACCCAAGCCTTGAAAGTGAAACTAATTTGATGAAACTGTTTAGATGGCATCCATGTATGTGCTAGCACGAGGTCATAAGTCATCGTGACAGAGATTATTAGCGTACTAGTCTTGTTCAACGCTAGATTATGTGCTCTCACAAACGTTAACTAAGGTCCGCTCAGCACATGCTGGCTCCTTTAGTTGTTGAATAAACAAAAATATGCCTGAGCCAGTGCCTGCAAAACAGACTGGCTAGTAATTCTAGCTCGTTTGTTTATTTAGAAGTGAATATCCAATATATAAACAATTAATGTAAATTTAGGAAGCATTCATTACATACGACAGACAAGGAAGATTTAATAATTTTTTTATTAAGTTTTCCCAGCATTCATTGTTCCGTTTTCTTGAATATAAAAATTGTCCGAAATTTTTATCGTTCACAATGCTTTCAGTCACTTCTGTAGCCATTTTCAATGGTGTCAATGTCTCTGGTGTGATCATTTTTTCTCATGTATTGACTATTACGTAGTCATTTATTTTGTTTTGCTTTAGTGTATGAATTGAAATACTCAGTTCTTGTCACAAATCAATTACCTATATTGGACACACTACCACCTCATTGAGAAGACACTTTACATGTCACTTAGCAAATCAAAGTGCCATAAAAAACGTTTATTAACCCATAATTTATAAGAACCCTTAAGAAAAAATCCTGGTCGAAAACATAAGAATTATATGTAAATACCAATATCAAAAACATTTTGGTATTCGAGAGGCATTATATATCGAATATTTTCTCCTACCATCAACTTTACATGATTTAATAGTGGAAATAGAATATTGACATTTGTTTTAGACAGAAAGACGCTCAAGCCATCTCCAGTCGCGTGCGGCACGTGAAGGTTGGAAATGAACGCTTCTTTTTCAAAATCCAAACAAAATAAATTACTACGTCAAAACAGTCAAAACACGAGCCAAAATAACAACAGATGCATAAACACCCTTAAAATGGCTATAGAAATTACCAAAAACACTTAAAATGATGGACAAATGATGAATAAAAATGATGGACAATTTTCATATTCCTTATCTACAACGAAACGGAAAATTGTTAGGATGCTGGAAAAACTTAATAAGAAATTATATATATATATATATATATGGCTTAGGGAGTAGCGACTCCGACAGACACCGAATTGAGTTTCGATCCCGGCCAGAAGCAAGTAGATGCGTCTAGCCACACTGTTGAGCTGTGATACAGCGAAACAGGCTTGTATGTGGATGACTAAATCTACTAGCATCATAGCCCGGCGTTGACCGTGCAACTCAGAACAATTTAGTAGTAGGAGAAGATGCCAATGAGAGGAGTAGATAACAACAATAACAAATAATAATAATAATAACAATAAATATCCAGTAGAATCTCCTTCTTGAGTATTGAAGATAGTTACGCGAGCATTGGCTTGGGCCTCGTAGTCAGAAATGAAATAAATTTGCAACAAAGATTTGCTGTTTCGTGTGACATTGTAAACAACATTGCGTTTTTTTTTTGTTTCAAAATTACGGGAGAAAATGTTTACATTTTTTGTTGACTAAATGAATTTAACATAAAAATAAAAATTATTTATTTTGTTTTACTGAAATTAGAAATATAAAAACTATTACGCTGTCAGTTCAGAAATTTTCTAAGGATATTTAATAATGTAGACATTTAATTTTAGAGGAAAAAGTTGCATTAATGCCATACGAATTACAGACAGTTGATTTCCTGCATGAAATATTTAGCAATAAAAAAAGCTTTACTTTTTTTTAATTTTATTTTCTGAAGTATAAAATATAAAATCTGAAAAAAAAAAGACTTAAATAATTAAATAAACCAATGGCACCCTTTTTTTATATATTTTGTTTTTGTTTGAAAAATAATTTTAAAAAAATATTTCTTTTGTTTCAAAATTACAGGGAAATTATTCACATTTTTTATTGAATATTTAAAATGTTGGAATAAAAATTAAATATTAAGGCTCATATTTATTTTTGTTATTAAAGAAATATTTTAGTCGCGTTTGATACGTGTGATTTGATTTCTGTGACGTAATTTAGCAACCATCTTAGATGTTTTACGGAGCAAATGTAAACAATCGGCTCCATTGGCCAAAAAGTGCGAAAGGAATAATTGCTGAACTTAAAAAACTCAAAAAGTATGTGTCGACCTGGCTTCCCTGTAGATATGTGTCCCTAGAAAGTTTGAATGACGTAGCTTAAAAAATGTAGGCGTGCATAGGGAGCAGTCACTCACAGACTCACATATTGCCTTATATATATATATATATATATATATATATATATATATATATATATATATATATATTAATTTGTGATAATGCTTAGTGTCAAGATTGCCGTTTTATTAGTGTTGTACTGGTAGAAAGGCATTTATGGCAAGCAGATATTTTTATGTATAAAGTGCTCGTTATCGAGATAGTGATGGAGCGATAATACAATTAATGTGGAGAAGTTTGTCACTTGACTGAGCAGGGTCATGCCGAATTCGAAGTTTCGTGATGTCGTCACACTTCAAGGTTTTGTTTCTTCTGCAGGAAAAACGAAACCGTGATCAGTTCATTGACAAGCTTCTCCCCATTAATTTTATTTATATCTATCTCTCTATCTATCTATCTATCTATCTATCTATCTATCTATCTATCTATCTATCTATCTATCTATCTATCTCAGTCTGTTCATATCTATCTATCTATCTATCTATCTATCTATCTATCTATCTATCTATCTATCGCAGTCTGTTCTATCTATCTATCTATCTATCTATCTATCTATCTATCTATCTATCTATCTCAGTCTGTTCATATCTATCTATCTATCTATCTATCTATCTATCTATCTATCTATCTATCTCAGTCTGTTCTATCTATCTATCTATCTATCTATCTATCTATCTATCTATCTATCTATCTATCTCTGTCTGTCATATCTATCTATCTATCTATCTATCTATCTATCTATCTATCTCAGTTTCTGTCTGTCTATCTATCTATCTATCTATCTATCTATCTATCTATCTATCTATCTATCTCTGTCCGTTCTATCTATCTATCTATCTATCTATCTATCTATCTATCTATCTATCTATCTATCTATCTCAGTCTGTCTATATCTATCTATCTATCTATCTATCTATCTATCTATCTATCTATCTATCTATCTCAGTCTGTCATATCTATCTATCTATCTATCTATCTATCTATCTATCTATCTATCTATCTCAGTCTGTCTTATATCTATCTATCTATCTATCTATCTATCTATCTATCTATCTATCTCTAGTCTGTCTATATCTATCTATCTATCTATCTATCTATCTATCTATCTATCTATCTCAGTCTGTCATATCTATCTATCTATCTATCTATCTATCTATCTATCTATCTATCTATCGCAGTCTGTCTATATATCTATCTATCTATCTATCTATCTATCTATCTATCTATCTATCTATCTATCTATCTATCTATCATCTATCTATCTATCTATCTATCTATCTATCTATCTATCTATCTATCTATCTATCTATGCCTGCCTTTAGTTCTAAACAACTGCATCAATTTTTACCAACCTGTATGCAATTTGTGAAGTGTATATATATATATATATATATAAATTACACTGATGTAATTCTTTTTTTTAAAGGACCTTGGTTGGACAGTCTCGGTATTGGTTATGCCAACAAATACATCGGCCGACAAGACAGTATAGCAGTGCGCATGCCTGACAATACGGTGACATCATTTCTCATTGACCAGACCGGACCAGTGGCTATTACTTCAGCCAATCCAACTGGCGAGGCAGACACAACACACCATTTGCAAGTTTTGGCCAAATTAGGTCTAAAAAATGTAAATGTCCCTTTCTAGCTTCTGCAATTCTGAAGTCTGTTTATGATATCATAAGAAGTCGTTAAAAAACTTTTTAATATTATGAGGATTTTTATTTTGAAGAATTTACTGAAATTGAAACAGAAAATAAAACTGAATTTAGAATTCTATCAATTACTTTATTCCTTGTAGACATCGTTTTCTTTGTTAGTGACTCAGAAATCTGTTGACGTGTTGCAGCGATATTATTGGAAGTTAACTTTCTGGTCTTGACGAGGTCTTAGTGAGAAAAAAGAGGATCCGAAGGTGGCCAGCATCATCAAGTTAACGCGAACGATCCTGTCCTTTAGCTGCATATTACATGATTCCCTATGACTACATACAGATTTGAATTCACAGTTTTCCTTCTCCTAGACCGATCACCACTATAGAACCTACTCTATCCTAATATTTACCCATAGCTGGAGGAAAAAGAGTTGGATTGATACCCTCCTCAATTCAAGCTACACCGAGCCTATAAACTCTAAATTATTCGGTACTTAGATTAAGATTACAATTCTCTGTTTGTTGAATAGAATCCATCTTCTTAAGGATTTTTCTATTTGTTTCGAACTATTGGGAAAGAATTCATGGTACTCAGCTGATTATAGGAACAACTGATGCTTTCATATTCAAAAGTTTTAAAACCGAGAAAATATCAATTATGACACGGACCTCCGTCGGTCGTTGATGGCGTCGATACAGCGGCTGGTCCTCGGGTTGATCTTTCCAACGGTGATCTTCCTTGCCCACGTTGTGAATTTGATCTCAAGAAAGTCACGTTGAATTCTCGCTAGATGTCTTTCCGCCAAGTCAAACCAAGCTGGATGCGCGCGCACAATTGGGAAAATGAAAGCGGCAACAAACATAAAATGAATGACGGCTGAAAAAGTTGTAGAAACTCGTTATGCACAAAAGAAAATAAAAGAAAAAACAACACTCACCAATCATCTTTCTTTCCAAACCCCGTTCCTATCAATCTGGCGACGAAACGGAAGTTTCGATCGATTTCCTTAAGTAGCAAACTGCGAAGCGTTTTTCTTCCTATTATTAATTCAGGTTTTTGGTTGGCAAAGTTCGGGGTTTTAAGTTTCGACTCGAACTGACTTCGTCTCACTTCACACCGAAGCTTCAGGGAAACTGTCGAAGAGCTGTCTTTGAGTATGGTGGGTGCCAGGCAGCGGCGGTAAATCGAATTAGTTTCCGTACGGTGCTGGAACTTCGAACTGGATCTCGGACCGAACTGGAACTTCGAACTGTGTTTGGCTGTCGTCTTCAAAACTTTGTCTGCCAAATCAATTCTTGTCTGTCTTTAATTCTGGTTGGCCGTTTCAAAATTTCGTCTGTAAAATCACTTCTTGTAACTCTGATTTGGTCGGTACTGTTTGACTTTAACTCTTTTCGGTCAGTTGGCGGTAGGCTTCTCTACGGTTGGCACCCAGCGGCATGGCGTCTATTTGTCACTTTACATCTTTAGCCAGGAGCTCTATGGGAGGCGACCGGCCCTGCGATGGGCGCCTAATAACTTGGCGCCTATCTCTGGCCCGAGAGCCGACTGGAACTGACTTTGGTCTCTCAGGGCTCTGTATTTATGATTATCCATGTTGTACTGGTGTGGGGTCGACGGTTACCGGAGTGTTTATACAAATCTAGTCTCTTGCAGCCAATAAAATCACTCCCTTTCCGACTTTTGGGCAGAGTTATTTACATGACATCAGCTCTTTCTATCTTCTTATATTCAATTTAGCCAATTAGATATTTTTCTTTACCCGTTTTGGGCAGGGCTATTTACACGACGTCAATTCCTTTCTCAGGGAAATCCCAATTTAGCCATTCTCATAATTAATTAATTGTCCTTTTCTCTCTGTCGACAAATCAATTTAACCTTTGCACTTGACTGAATTCCCCAATACGCAAAATTTTTCTCTGTTCACTTTGTCTATAGTTTGCAATAAGTATTTTGACTTTCCTATCTTCCACAGTTGTGTGTTGCTTTGCATTTTGCTGGAATAAAAAAATAGAATTTTTCGTCTGTTCTGATTCACAGACACTGATTCATATCGCGATCTGTGGAGACTCATTCAACACTGTCTATTGACACTCTTGATCTTCATTCATGTTAACCAGCATATGCTGAAATTTCAGCTGGGAATTTTTCTTTGTTTTGAGAAGAAAACAAAATTTCAAAATCACTTTCCGTAGCAAAGTGAATTTTCACACCAGCTAGCTCGTGAAGAATTTAGAAAAACAAAAACAAATATTTCCCAACCAAGCACTTCTCGCATATAATACCATTTCTGTCAACAATTGCCGTCCGACCCCCGGGACCACGATTAGCATCGCTGTTTCACTCTAAATGAGTAATTTCACGTGTTACTTTCTGATTCATATTTATTTTTAGTCCTTTTATAATCTTTCTTTGGAAAAGTGAATCTTTTCTCAATAAAAAAAAAATATCGTGTTTTTTTCCTCTGCTCATATTGGAACAGAATAAATTTTTCCTAGTTGATTCTTTTCGATTTGTCATAATAATAATAATAATAATAATAATAATAATAATAATAATAATAATAATGTGCAAACACTATGGTAAATATGTAAGCAAACACTGGTATGAACATCACCCAGCACCGGTTACAGAAATAGATGATGTCACCATTCTATGGGATTATACCATCTACAGAGACAGAAAAAGTGAAGGAAATAGGCCGGACATTATTGTTAAAACCTGAAAGAAAAAACTTGCCTATTAATTGATATGGCTTGTCCAGCGGATTGTAATATGGCAACCAAGGAATTCGAAAAACTGTCAAAGTATAAGGACCTGGAAATTGAAATAGAAAAAATGTGGAAATTGAAAACAAGAATCGTGTCAGTGATAGTGGGTGCACTTGGAATGATAAAAAATGGAATAAAACAACACAATGAGAGAATCCCTGGCAACCCCAGCTTAAGAGATATACAAAAAATTGTCTTGTTAAGTACAGCCCACACACTAAGGAAAACTTTCTCTATGTAACGCTAGGGGTGTTAAGGGAGATAGAAAAAACATGAAATGGAGCCATAGCAACAAATCACGACCTGCCTTAGGTTTTCTTGCAGATTTGGTAGGTAGTGCGACCAAAGCAGAAATCGAAATATGATGAGAAATGACATAATAATAATAATAATAATAATAATAATAATAATAATAATAATAATAATAATAATACAACTAACAAAATTCTTCCGTATTAAATATTGTTACAAATTAGGTTAGTGATTTTTTTGTGTCTTGTAAGATCTCGAAATCTTTTTCATGTCAAACAACACCAAGCAGAAATTTAATTCCTCGTTGTTGTTGGAACCCTCTCACATCCGATCATCGGAATCGTTATGCCTTCTTCCTTACTCTCCCTCCCGCCATTGCTGCTCAATGGAAATTGAGACAAGCGAGATCTCGCATTGCATTGGGCTGTCAGATGTTTGGTCTGTCATGGTCCGCCTTAGTTACCCTAACCCGACGCACTCTGTAAATCTTTGCCTCTTCCGCCGATGGGATCTTCAGGGGTTAGTGCTGTTCAGTCTCGTCCTTCCTCTTCCACCCTACCGCCATGGGTGTCCCTCTACAGGAGACAGCTTCGCTTTTGTGATCACTGAGACAAGTAAGCCCTCGACCATGACAACGAACGGTCATATACATTTACGGAGTGAGCAGTTCGTTATATGTACAAATTTGAACAATTATATACTTTAATGACAATAATTGAAACGAATCATTAAATAAAAATAAAAGTGAAATTAATAAGAGTTTTAAATTATAATTAATATATGAGAACATATTTTTATTATTATTGTTGCTAAAATAGATATTTCAGAGGTAATTAGTTAGTTACGGAAGGAATTCAACTACTGAACAAAAAATAACGTTATAACTCGAAACGTTTTTCCTTCAAATTTGTAAATACCTCCATAAAAATGTTACGTTTAATAAAAAACAGAATAAAATCATTGTTAAATAAAAATGCGTGACTGATAAATATTAAGTAAAGAAACCGATGATACTGGATCAATAGTCAATGATAAAAAAAACTAACCTTACAACTTTGTCAGACTCAGCAGATTTTTGATCTGCTGAGGCTGACAAAGCAAACCTCGCTGCCGAGCTTGAAAAGAACCTCCGATCCGTGGCAAACTGGAGTAAGAAATGGCTCGCGAATTTTAATGCTTCCAAAACGAAGCTGCTATCAATTAACCATCACAGACAATCGTTCCTACTCCCCATTAGCATAGATCAGGCTAATCTCCCTGAAAGCAAAACACTGCGTCTCCTCGGCTTAACTCTCAGAACAAACCTCAAGTGGAATGACTATATAGAATCCATAGCTAAATCCGCTGCTAAGAAAGTTCGGTTCTCTGTGTAGGGCCAGGAAGTTTTTCCCGTCTGAAACCATCTTTTACATATATAAATCTACCATCCGCCTGTGCATTGAATACTGCTGTCATATCTGGCCGGGTGCTCCTGCTATCCACCTAGGTGTCCTTGACAAAATCCAACGGAGAATCTGTAATAGATTTCGACTTGGCAGCTCAGATACAGTCACTTTCTCACCGGCGTAATGTGGCTTCCTCGTGTCTCTTCTACAAATAATTTCACGGCTTCTGCTCCGATGAACTTAGCTCACTGGTACCCCCTATATATAAATTTACTCGAGCCACAAGATTAGCAACTAGGTTCCACCCTTTTACTGTGAAACTCAAAAATTGTAAACGCAAATTCTACTCCAGCAGCTTCTTTTTTCGCACTTCCCGCCTATGGAATTCCCTTCCATTTACTTGCTTTTCCGATAGCTACAATCTCCAAGAATTTAAATGTAAAGCCGATAGTCATCTCTTATCTCACTAACCTGCATCCTCTCTCTCATGCTCCTTTCTTTGTCCACTCCACTCTCATCAGTATTCTCATCTTTCTCTTATCCACTTCCTGACACCCCCTATAATCTTTCACTCTTTCTCATAACTTTCCTTCTATGTAACGCTCTGAAAAACAAGTGGCAATAAAATGCCTTGCTTGGGGCGATATGATTATAAAAAAATAAAAAAATAAAAAAAAATCTTAAAATGTATTTCCTACAATTTCTAAAATTACGTCCTCTTTCATAAAAGATAACTGTCACACTTAAATACAAATATGTATAGAAATTTGGATTAATACTAAAACTACAACTACTACTACTATTGCTACTGCTGTAGCTACTACTGATACTATTACTAGTATTTGCGACTACTATAACTAATATTACAACAAGCAGCAATTTCATAATGATAACATTTTTTGTTTAATTGTAGAATTATTCTACAATTAAACAAATTTGGTAAGTGATATAACTTAACAGAAAATTTAAGAATTTAGATTTTGCTTTTTAGAAGCAAGCAACAACATCCTTGACAGAAACAGTATCATTTTTTCTATGTGCCGTGTCCCTTCAGAACGTAAGATATAGCTCTCCACATCTTTCTATTCCTTGTAGCTTTTAACACCCCTTCTGCTATCCCGCTCAAATCCTACTCCGCCATCCACCTACTCAAGTCTCTCAAGTATGTCACACGTTGCATTCCCTTGTATATCTTTCCCTCTATCCGTCTCGTCTGCATCAGATACTCCAAGCCCTCCTTCCTCACTCAGTGAGTCAGTTAAGTGCCATTCGTGATACACGCTTGGGCGATCATGTTTCGAAAGATACATGACTGACTGGGCAGAAGATTATCCCGCAATAGGTTGCCATTACTTTCTGCGGCAGACTGGCTGCCGACTAAGGCTATAGAACCCAATCTGTCCTACTATTTAACTCATAACTGGAGGAATGAAACGGATTAATACTTTTCCCAAGGGTATTTGTGAGTAAGTGAATGCAAGGAATTCAACTGGAATTTGAACTCGGCTCCCCGATTTCTCGTTCCGAACCGATCACCCACGTCTATTGAACAGGTGAAGAGGCTCATCCCTTGTTTCCTGTTTAGGATGCGGTTTCCGGTTTTCTCTTTTCCAATCTTTTCACTTTTCTTTATTTTTTTTCCAATTGGAGTAGATAGACTAAACTATCGCCCGGTTCACACTCCACCCACGTCTATTGAACAGGTGAAGAGGCTTATCCCTTGTTCCCTGTTTAGGATGTGGCTTCCGGCTTTCTCTTTTCCAATCTTTTTACTCTCACGTAGCCCCCTGCGCATCAGTGGCGTTATCGCCTTGCTCGGGGTGATATGATTAAAAAAAAATATATATATATCTATCTGCTGCATCACAACGCACATCCATCACTAAACGTTTACAGCACCTGGTATTCCCAAGCGGTTACCCATCTAAGTACTGACCAGGCTCAACGTTGCTTAACTTCGGTGATCGATTTCTTTTTCATATCTCAAAGGCGCTCTCTCTCTCTCTCTCTCTCTCTCTCTCTCTCTCTCTATATATATATATATATATATATATATATATATATATATATATATATATACTTATTCAGCTTTTTCTTTCTACCTCAGATTATTCATCTGCATCTTTTTCTCTCTTTCTCTTACTTGTTAATCTTTATCTTCCTACATCGTTAATCTTTATCTTCCTATATCGTTAATCTTTATCTTCCTACATCGTTAATCTTTATCTTCCTACATCGTTAATCTTTATCTTCCTACATCGTTAATCTTTATCTTCCTACATCGTTAATCTTTATCTTCCTACATCGTTAATCTTTATCTTCCTACATCGTTAATCTTTATCTTCCTATATCGTTAATCTTTATCTTCCTACATCGTTAATCTTTATCTTCCTACATCGTTAATCTTTATCTTCCTACATCGTTAATCTTTATCTTCCTATATCGTTAATCTTTATCTTCCTACATCGTTAATCTTTATCTTCCTACATCGTTAATCTTTATCTTCCTATATCGTTAATCTTTATCTTCCTATATCGTTAATCTTTATCTTCCTACATCGTTAATCTTTATCTTCCTACACCGTTAATCTTTATCTTCCTACATCGTTAATCTTTATCTTCCTATATCGTTAATCTTTATCAACCTATATCGTTAATCTTTATCTTCCTACATCGTTAATCTTTATCTTCCTACATCGTTAATCTTTATCTTCCTACATCGTTAATCTTTATCTTCCTATATCGTTAATCTTTATCTTCCTACATCGTTAATCTTTATCTTCCTACATCGTTAATCTTTATCTTCCTACATCGTTAATCTTTATCTTCCTATATCGTTAATCTTTATCTTCCTACATCGTTAATCTTTATCTTCCTACATCGTTAATCTTTATCTTCCTACATCGTTAATCTTTATTTTCCTATATCATTAATCTTTATCTTCCTATATCGTTAATCTTTATCTTCCTACATCGTTAATCTTTATCTTCCTATATCGTTAATCTTTATCTTCCTACATCGTTAATCTTTATCTTCCTACATCGTTAATCTTTATCTTCCTACATCGTTAATCTTTATCTTCCTATATCGTTAATCTTTATCTTCCTATATCGTTAATCTTTATCTTCCTACATCGTTAATCTTTATCTTCCTACATCGTTAATCTTTATCTTCCTACATCGTTAATCTTTATCTTCCTACATCGTTAATCTTTATCTTCCTACATCGTTAATCTTTATCTTCCTACATCGTTAATCTTTATTTTCCTATATCGTTAATCTTTATCTTCCTACATCGTTAATCTTTATCTTCCTACATCGTTAATCTTTATCTTCCTACATCGTTAATCTTTATCTTCCTACATCGTTAATCTTTATCTTCCTACATCGTTAATCTTTATCTTCCTATATCGTTAATCTTTATATTCCTACATCGTTAATCTTTATCTTCCTACATCGTTAATCTTTATCTTCCTATATCGTTAATCTTTATCTTCCTACATCGTTAATCTTTATCTTCCTACATCGTTAATCTTTATCTTCCTATATCGTTAATCTTTATCTTCCTACATCGTTAATCTTTATCTTCCTACATCGTTAATCTTTATCTTCCTATATCGTTAATCTTTATCTTCCTATATCGTTAATCTTTATCTTCCTACATCGTTAATCTTTATCTTCCTACATCGTTAATCTTTATCTTCCTACATCGTTAATCTTTATCTTCCTACATATCTGTCTCAGTTTGCACATATCTCTCTCTGTCTCTCAATGTATTATCTTTATGTCTAAAGCTATCGTAGAGTAATGGTAAACAAACCTCGATCGTCTATCGATTGAACTGATGTTCTTTTTTTGTTTTATTCTCCAGTGCGATGGAATTCTCTGCGACGGACCATCTTTTGCTAACTCGGCGTCCACAGTGGTCGACTGTCGAAGAATCGAGGAGGGTAAAATCGGTTTCTTCCGCATCGGTCTGGTTCCCAAATCTCGCGTGGTGGACATTTTTGAACAGATTCAAGCAAAACATAGTAGAGAGAAATCAATGTCCCGTCATTTGTCAACGCACACTATCAATGAGTCTTTCGACGGTGATGCTTGTCATCACGATCCGGAACATGGTGGACAGATCAACGCTGCCTTCGATGATGACGAAAATGATAAAGTTTGTAGTGATAGCGATAGTCAGAGATTTGGATATGATAAGGATAATTCGAAAGAATCCAATATCCACATATCCGTTTCTAAGCAGCTCTTCCGAAGTTTGCCTGATTTCAATGACGGAGGTTTAATGAAAGGCGTGATGTCATTGGATCAGTCGGAACAAAGGAAGGACATCGTTTCGGTTGCACCAGAACTGAATGAAACAGAGGCTTCACAACATATCAGTTATTTGAATAAAAGCCTTAAAAAAACCCTGAATAATTCACCTGGAAATAATATGACGTCCCTTGAATTGGAGATAATTAAGCAGACAAAAAAACTCCGGAACAGACCTCGGGACGTCGATCAAATCAGTAATCCTGAAGACGATGACGATTATGAGAACATGAACTTTGGAAGAGAAATCTATTCAATCGAAACACCCGTTGTCCATCATACTCTGAACAAAGTTTTCAGTATTAGAGACTCTAGCGATGGTAATGATGAACCTCTGACGTCATTGCAATTTTCCCGGAGGCGAGAATTACAAGAAGAGAAGCTTGTATTGAACCGAAGAGAAAAAAATAAAATTATCAACGATCTGAAAAATTCTTCGACTGGTATTTACAAAACAACTCTGAAGGTAAATATCGACTCAAATGAGCAGACCCAACCGACTCCACTATTCGATAGTCACGGTGAGGCGGCTTTCAAACAAATATCTTCCACTCCGTCACTGGAAATTATCATAAACTCCCAGAAGCAGAGAGAGAAAAAAACAAGTTCGAAGAAGCTTTATCCTCAGATTCGAAATCTCGAAACCGGTGTCGTCATACTGGAAAGAGAAATTGCGGAAAAACTGCTTCAGGATGAGATTGTGAAGAGATCGTATTCCGGACGGCCAACTTATCAAAATGAAGACGTTGTTCATTCTTTCACAGTTACTGAAAAATTTGGTAACCAAGTTCCCGATACACGAAAGAAGTCATTGTCGACGTCGCTTGAACACGTCGAATCACTTACTCAAATAACACCGCTCTGATTTGAAAATCCATGAGAAGTTTGTCTACCATTTTGTCGGCAAAATTTGGTATTTGCAAGTTACGTTTGGCTTTTGTGAATTTCTAGTCCTACCATGGCAGTTGTTATGAAAAGCGACTTTCATTAATTGTTGCAATTCAATTTAAGATTCATTTATATTAAATGCATGAACAAGAAATATTCTTTTCATTCTTTCTTTCTGTCTGTCTGTCTGTCTGTCTATATCTATTTTCTTTATTTTGTGGTGCGCTTGTGTAATGGTACAGTGTAACCCGGATATAAGAGATTTGTCGAGAACAGACAAATGTTATCTTATATACGGGTTTATCTTATATCCGGGTTCGGTATATTTTATATACATTACCACAGGCTCTACTTTGGGACCAGAGAAAATCTCTCTTATATCCGGGTATCTTATATCCGGGTTATACATATAAAGTCATAAAAATAAGATTCGCGTTCGAGCTGTGATTAAATCAATTATTTAAGAGCATGATAACAGGTTAGAAATTGTCCTTAGGCAAGATTAGGAGAGAGTCGTTGAGATAAATAGCTGTTTGGCTCCATGATTCTACATAGCTTTTTGGCCCTCACTCTCTAAAAGGTTGCCAACCCCTCATCTACACGAATCAGCTGGTTATAAGCCGCCAGTTGTTTGCTTTCGTCCATTCTCTGGCTTGAAAGTGGGCTTAAAAGTGGTCAAGGTACGGAAGCAATTCACACTAGAAGCTTGTCTCCACTATCATCCCAATTTCGTAACAACTATTCGCTTCCGGCTATGATAACCTTTGGAGCATATTTTAAGTACATATATCAGCCAAATGCAGCTGTCAATTCTACTTCATCAGCTTCTTTTCTCGCACCTTCCGCCTGTGGAACTCCCTTCCGTATACTTGCTTTTCTGACGGCTACAATTTCAAGGTATTTAAATGCAATGTCAATTCCCATCTCTTATCCACTTGACTCCAGTTCTTTCTACATCGCCCTGTATATCTTGTTCTGTCTTGTTCTTTTCCTTTCTCTCTGCCTTCACAACTGTCTTCACACCTGTGCTTCCTTCCTTTCTCTTGCCTTTTCTCTGACATTCCACTGTAACTGGTTCGTCTTTCTCTTCACTCTCCTCTTGTCTAAACTTTTGCTCTTATGTAGCCCCCTGCGCATCAGTGCTGGTACCGCTATGCTTGGGGTTAAACAATTAAAAAAATGACATTGTATACATTGTGTGTTTTAGAAACTCACCCCCAAATTTAAATATATAAAACGTTTTTTAAACAAAGACATTAGAACGCAAGACAAATTACAAAATAGTCGTATATAAATAAACGAGCACAAAAGTCGAAAAGTTTTTAATTTTAGGAAAGGATCGCAGATAGGAAAAAAATGAAAAAATAAATAGGAATTTAAGCCTAAAATACTCAGAGATTATCAAGTCATTAAATAAAAAGTTAGAATAAAATAATTTAAACTGCCTTTTTAATAGTATTCACACCTAAACTATCAATTTAAAAAAATTAACAAGAATAGAAATGACTATCTATATATACACGATACTTTGGCTATCAGAAAAGCAAACGGATCTCGATATGTAAAGTCACAAGTTTATTCGCATGAAGAGAGTCAACTCTAGACTCGAAACACGTGTAGCGACACAAATACCTTTATGTACACTTAATATATCATACAAAAAGCAAGTAATAACAATAATAACAACAACAACAATAAACCTATACTTTAAACAAAACGTTCACGGCTTCTCGCACTTTTTTCTTATATATATATATATATATATATATATATATATATATATATATATATATATGAAATAAAAATTATAATTTAGAACACGCTCAAATTATAGTGTTTACTACCTGATGAGATATTGTACCTTCAATGTCGAAACAACATGTACACTTTGTAGTAGATTGTAATTTGAACATGTTCTAAATTATAATTTATAATAAATATTCATAGCTCTTTTTCAATATTGATCACCGTTTTAAATTAATGTTTTGAACGTTGTTAATATTTTCTGCGTTCTTTATTCATTTCTCTCTCTCTCTTTCTATATATATATATATATATTAGTCATCCATATACAAGCCTGTTTTGCTGTATTATAGCTTATCAGTATGGCTAGACACCTATACTTGCTTCTGGCCGGGATTGAAACTTGACCCATTTGGTGTCAGTCGGAGTCGCTACTCCTTAAGCCATAGGCGCATTGAATAAGGTAAGGTAAATTTTAACGTGTTGTATATAAGCAGTGTATACACACGCCTGTCACTGAAAGAACTCAATTCATTTCTGAAGAGTAATACATATATTGCAGAAGTGGAAACTGTTTTTATAATTTTCTTCTCTAGAGAGCTCAGTCTTAATGAGAGCATAACATATTAGTCATCCACATACAAGGCCTGTTTCGCTGTATCACAGCTTATCAGTGTGGCTAGACACATCCACTTGTTTCTGGCCGGGATCCAAACTCGACCGATTTGCCATATTATCTTGGAAAATTTGAATATTTTTTATAAGTAATATATATATATTGGCTCTGTAATTAAATGATTTTAATAACATTCAGCCTTCTGGCTAGATCAGAAGGTAATAAGACGATACGAATTTCAATTTATCTGTAAGAAAGAATTAAATTAGCTTATTTTCTAAAGTGAGATTTCATTCCATAAATCAACGGTAATGTGTGTGCAGCATCCGTCGACCTGGAGAGACTCCATGGATCTGAGCCCAAAGAATTATGCCTCAGCAGCTGGTGACGGTACAGCATCTGTTATGGCTGTACAGTCTCACAGAGAAGTAACAGTCTTGAATGCAACGAATAAACGTGGAAACATTTTCCCAACCGATGTTATCGTGTTGTTCTCTTTCCGTCGAGCATGCTTCTCCCCAGCAGCAAACCTTCGTTTCTCCTCATCTCGTTTCAGCCATCGATCTAAATCGTGTCTCCATCGTCATTGATCATTGGCGACTTCTTCCCACCTCTCGATTTCCATGTACGTCGCCCTCATGTCTTTTATGCCGACATCCTTGAATCGAGGATGAAGTCGCCCTCGTGTCTTCTTGCCGATGGCCAGTTTGTCGTACAGAATCATCATCCATTGGAGTAGATAGACTAAACTATCGCCCGGTTCACACTCCACCCACGTCTATTGAACAGGTGAAGAGGCTTATCCCTTGTTTCCTGTTTAGGATGTGGTTTTCGGCTTTCTCTTTTTCAACTTTTTCACTCTTACGTAGCCCCCTGCACATTAGTGGCGTTACCGCCTTGCTTGGGGTGATATGATTAAAAAAAAAAATTTCGAAATCCTCTCATCAGTAGACTGTTTCGTTCCCGTGTTTTGCCGTCGCGGTGACGCGACGATGGATTGTCCTTTTCAGGATGCAAGCCTGGGCAGAATGACAGATCGGCGGTTGCAGAACGTCTCCATTCCACATCACCGATGTTGTTCAAGAGGTAGAGTCCAATGCAGCTTGGCACCGGCATCGTCGCAGGAGTCGACGGAATGAAGTTGAATATAACATCGGACTGTCTTAGACATTTCCGACCCTGTATTTCTTCGTAGCGTTTACTCCCGAATTCTTTCTCATGATTGAGTAAAAGGCGCAAAGCAGCGGAGGTTTAGATCGAGAGTTTTCCTTCTCTTAATTAATTTATAATGATTTTTTTAAATTTCAGATCAAATGAAGATTTCCGTGTGCATAAGGCATAATCTTAAAAGAGAAACAAGATATTCTCCAAAAGTTTGAATGCAACGTCAATTGCCATCTCCTGTCTCCTTCTTGATTCCCATCCTTCTCTTATCCGTTCTTCGACATCCCCTGTACCTTGTTTTTTTTTCTCTCACTGTAACCACCTGCACACTAGTAACGGTCATACTTTGCTTGGAGCGAAATAATTTTTCTAATCGTTTCACCCCCAAGCAAGAGAAGAGTGAAAGTTTAAGCAGGAGGAGAGCGAAGAAAGACGAACCGGTTTCAAGGAGTGTCAGAGAAAGGGCAAGAGAAGGATGGGAATACCAGTGTGAAGAGAGTTGCGAGGGTAGAGTGAGACAGGAAAAGAACAAAATACACAGGGTGGTGGGGAAGGACAAAAGAAGAACTGGAGTCAAGTGAACAAGAGATGGGAATTGACATTGCATTTAAATTCTTGGAGATTGTAGCCGTCAAGGAAGCAAGTATACGGAAGGGAGTTCCACAGGCGGGAAGTGCAAGAAAGGAAGCTGATGGAGTAGAAGTGGTGGCTGCATTTAGTTGTTTTAACTGTAAAAGGGTGGCACGTTGTTGTCAGCATGGTTGCACGAATGAATTCTTGTGAAGAGGGCATCAGTGAGCTAAGCAGAAGTTATGAAAATATTTGTAGAATAGAGAGAGAAGCCACGTTCCGCCAGTGAGAAAGTGGCTGGAGTCGAACTGCTGGGTCGGGACCGATTACGTTACAGATTCTCCTTTGGAGCCTGTCGAGAACCCTGAGATGGTTGAACAATTGCAATGAATCTCATAAGACAATGAAAACAGAAAGTGAAACAATTGTTTAGATGAGAAGCAAGAAAAGAAACCAGTCTTAAGAATGACACCAAAAAAAGTGAATTGAAAAGATTAAAAGCTAAATTAGCCAAAAGGTGAGGAAAAAACTTGAGGAAATATTTGTTATGATTAGAACAAGAAAAAAAAAAGATATTGAATATTCGGTAAGTTTGACATGGAGTCGATTGAATTAGGAGGATCTTTAAATAAACACCAGAAAGTGAAATGCGTTGTCGAATAACGGAACAGAAACTGATTTTCTCAGCAGTAATTTTTAGTGATCAGTAGAAAGTTGTATTGGCTTGGAAAAAGTCATTCACAATTTAAAATATGAGACGCAATGTATACTCATATCTTCTATATGCCGGGTTCCTTCAGAACGTAGACGATCATGGTTCTCCACAATTTCTTCTCCTTTATAGCTCTTAATAAATGTTGTCTTTTTTGTTATCTCTCCTAAACCTTTTTCGTTATTTTGTCTTTTTTTTTATACCTCCTAATACACGAAGCCAAAAGGTGACTTAAAAATGCCCGTACATTTCGGCTTAGACGTTTTTTTTTTACTGTTATCCAAGGGTTGTTGCCAGGTAAAAAAGAAAAGGAAGTTATTTCTCAATTGCATTCAAATTGTGTTTGAATATTTGCATGTGAGCATGTATATTTTAATTTAATAATAGACCTTTAAAAAAGATTAAAGAGAAAAGAGACTTAAAATTATAAATCCCTTCAAAATTGAGGATTCTGTTAAGATAAATGGAGAAAATTATAAATTTCTGGTCATTTTTTTATTGATACACACCAGAAGTTGAATCTAACTAGTATATTTAGTTGACTAATACGAGACACTCTCCACTCATATTCTAAAAGACTAACTATTGGCCACCTTAACAATATTTTTTTTTTTACAAAGGCATCAAATTAATGGCCTCCCTAGATATTAATCCACTTGTGTTCAATCAATATAAGAGATTTCTCAGGTCGTATAGTTAAAATGTTCGCTTTTAGACTATGAGATCTAGGTTCGTTTCATAATGATCAATCTGTTCGGAATGTGACACCGATGTTATCGGTTTGGGACAGGCAATTACCTCGTGCGGTATATTTGAAAAGGAGATGAAAAACTATTAAGCGTGTCAACTCGTGAATGAAAAATCTACTGCTAAGAAGGTTGGGTCACTATGTCGATCCAGGATGTTTTTTCCGCCTGAATCCATCCTGCATATATACAAGTCAACCATCCGTCCGTTCATGGAGTACTGCTGCCATTTATAGTCAGGCGCCCCTGCCGCTCTCCTCAGTGTTCTCGACAGGCTCCAAAGGAGAGTTTGTAATGTGATAGGTACTGATCTGGCGGCTCGACTGCAGCCACTTCCCCACCGTCGAAATGTGGCCTCCCTTTGTCTGTTCTATAAATACTTTCATGGCTTCTACTCGGACGAACTTAAGTCACTGGTGCCTCCTCAACAGGTGTTTACTCGTGCAACCAGACTGGCATCTGGGTCCCACCCATTCAGTCAGGTTAGCCAAATGCAGACGACAATTCTACTCCTGCAGCTTCTTCTCTCGCACTTTCAGCCTGTGGAACTCGCTCCCATATTCTTGCTTTCCTGACGGCTACAACCTCCAGAAATTTAAATGCAATGTCAATACTCATCTATTAACCACTGGACTCTAGCTCTCTCCCCAACCATGTATATCCTTCCCTTTCTCTCCACCTATGTATCTGTCATCGCATCTGCATTCTCAGCTTTCTATTGCTCCTTTCTAACTAGTTTGTACTCCTCACTCTTTTCTAATTAATCTTTTTACAGTTATGTAGCCCCCCGCTCATCAGTGGCGTTTCCGCCTTGCTCGGGGTGAAATGATTAAAAAAAAATAATTTGAATAGACGTCGATGATTGTAATAGTACTTAGTCACAAGTCGTCATGACTGAGGCATTCAGTGTACTGACCTCATTCAAATGGTTTATCACACGCCGGATGATGTGCTCTTCCCATAAAATTGTAACTAAGGTACGCTCATCATAGTTTCAGTATAAACCACAGGTGGGCTCTGTGAGTTTTGAACAAATAAAAATGTCCTTCTGGAGGCGTTTCCAACAGGGATTGGCTAGCCACCCGTAGGAGTCAGTTACACTTGAAAACAACCAGGCAATATTTAACAATTGAAAATAACATTGAAAAGAATAATATCTCCGGGAATCAATAAAAAAAATAAAAAATAAAAAAAAACATAAAGAAAAAGAAAAAGAATCGTTGCTAATCATATGGAAATAACAGAAAGATTTACAAAATCAACAGTAGAAAAACTGATGAAGGTTACGGAATGTCAAGGAGTCCATATTAATAAACTAGAATTTATTCAGTTATGTGGGATAATTGTTAATCAAATATATGTTTCACCAGAAGACATGTTTTATATATTTACTTATTAATAAAACATTTTGATACACTTTGCGTAATAATAAACCGTCATATAACGGTTTTTTATTACGCAAAATGTATCAAAATGTTTTATTAATAAATAAAATGTCCTCTAGTATTAATATTATTATTAATAGTATTAATTTTATTATTAATATTACTGTATGAATTCAAATAAATATAAATTTAAACTGGAATTATTATCCGCATAATAACATTATTCATGTGAAACTTGGCGGTAATATTATACAAGGGAGATAACTTAATAAAAACTTTGGCATTACTTCCCTTGCTTTTTTAAAAATTTGTTTTGCTCGTTTTCTTAGGGAATTTAAATAAATTTTATTTTTGTTTTCGTATGACAAATGTTATGAAATTGTCTTTTTCCTTTAGGCAATTCAAATTAGATGCTTTTGAGGGAATTATTTTTTTCCTTTCCATTCAAGATGTATGCTTTTATTTTCTAAAGGTAGGAGGAAACCAATTTTTTTTTGTAAAATTTTGAAAAAAAGGTAAATCGATAGTCTCCCCCTTATCGCAGGGTTATAGACCTCAGAATCTATCTTAAACCGCGGATAGTATCGAACTATACTCTCTTTCTAGCTCTCTCTTTCTCTCTTCTAATATAACTTACTAAAATAATGTCTGTAAAAGGACAAATGAAAAACTCATCTTAGGTGATGCGTTTCTTTTTCTGAGGAACAATAAAAAGGCACATCGCTTCCCTTTTTTTTACATTTCCCCTGAGAAAGTCCATAGTGGGCTAAACTTTCTTTTTGTCTTTATTCACACACACACACACACACACACACACACACACACACACACACACACACATATATATATATATATATATATAGAGAGAGAGAGAGAGAGAGACAGTCATCCGGAGGTAGTGCTGTTTCGCTGTATGACAGCTCATCAGTACGGTTAGATATCTGATTGCTTCAAGCCTAGATTGAAACCCGACCGATTTGACATCGGCGCAGGAAGGCAGATTTTATACAAAATGTAAACAAACGCCAGTAGCCAAGAGTATTCAATGTATTGCTGGGGAACGACGATGCGTAAATAGCTGTGAGTAGCTACTGTTTTTAAAGTCGATCATTTCTCCAAAGTGCTCAACCGACGAGCGAGAGCGTAAATAGTCATCCGCAGACAGTCCTGTTTTGCTGTATCACTCATCAGTACGGTTAGACATCCGACTGCTTCCACTATATATATATATCATTGTGTCTAGTTATTAAACTTTATTATCCATATTGGTTATATGTAGATCAGTCAGTTAGTGAAGTGTCATACGTGATACACGCTTAGGTGATCATGTCTTTTTCGAGGCATTACTGACAAGGCATAAGATTTTCCTTCAGTAGTTTACGATTTCTTTCGGCGGGGTACTGGTTGCCAGCAAAGGCTATAGAATCCTATCTACCCTGGTATTCAACCTATAGCTGGAAGGAGAAGAGATAGATTCCCAAGGGTATTTCGAATTTGGAATTCGAACTCTTCCTGGAAACTTTTATTTTACTTTTCAATAAAAAAAGAAAAGATTATATTTAATATTTCTAATAATAAAAATTGTTTGACGTTTTTAAAATCGAATTTAAATTGATTGGAATGATTTTTAATTATTAGTAAAATCGATAAAATTGTCCATTTTGACAAATCTATCAACATCAGCATAATTCTCCTTATTAAAATATTTTTCAAAAATTTAATTTACTTTTCTGAAGCGTCGATTGAGGAAGATTATTTAATTTGAATTAAAACAAATGTTACTTTTTATTAGTTTAAAATATCGCAGAAAAGTTTTTTTTTTAACACAGGGGTGGATATTTTTATGAAGTGTTGACACTTTTATCGATAGCTGATCATTAAAATATTTATTTAAGGAGGAAATAAGTATAATAAAATGACATGGATCAGTCTAGTCTCCCTGAAATGACATGGATCAATCTAGTCCCCCTGAAATGACATGGATCAGTCTAGTCCCCCTGAAATGACATGGATCAGTCTAGTCCCCCTGAAATGACATGGATCAGTCTAGTCTCCCTGAAAGCACTGTGCCTCATCAGCCTAGCTCTCTCAGCCGGCCCCAAGTGGAATGACTACATTGAATCAATAGCTAAATCTGCTACTAGGAAAGTCTGTTCACTGTGTAGGACCAGGAAGATTTTCTTGTCAGAATCCATCTTGCACAAATAGAAACCTACCATCCGCCCATGCTTTGAATACTGCTGTCACACCTGGTCGAGTGCCCCAATTATTTATCTCGACAAAATCCAAAAGAGAATCTGCAATGTAATCGATCCCGATCTGGCAGCTCAACTTCAGTCACTTTCTCACCGACATAATGTGGCTTCCCTCTGTCTTTTCTACAAATACTTTCACGGTTTCTTCCCCGATGGGCTTAGTTCATTAGTGGCCCCTTTGCATGGATTTACTCGAGCTACGAGACTAGCAACAAGATCCCACTCTTTTACAGTGCAATCAGTCAAATGTAACCGTAACTTTTACTCTATTAGCCTCATTTCTCGCACTTCCCGCTTGTGGAACTCCTTTTTGTATACTTGCTTCCCTGTCAGCTACGATCTCCAAGAATTTAAATGCAATGTCAATTCCTATCTCTTACATCTTTGGCTCGCATCCTTTCCCTAATGATCCTTGTATTTTGTTCTTTTCCATTTCCACTCTACTCTCATGCAGCTTTCTTCACACCACTGTTCTCCTCCTTCTATTACCCATTCACCGACATCCCCGTGACCTGTTAATCTTTCTCTTCACTCTCATGCAACCCCCTGCACACCGGTAGCAGTACTGCCTTGCTTAGGGTGAACTGATAATATAAAAGAAAAAAAAACATTCCCAACAAAATGCAAAAGCCTTTTTTTATGTTTTTTAATTACCCAGTAAACTTAAAAATTTTAAATGTTTTAAACATTCTAATATTTACATTATTTACATTTAATTATATTATTCTAATATTTACATTATTTACATTTAATTTACATTTTATTATTATTTACATTATTCAGACTGTTGTCATCTTTACTGCCGTATTCACGACGTTTCAGTTGTTATACGCACCGGCCTTCATCAGGTGCTTGGAATTTTGAACCGAACTCTTTATTTTAATCACTAGGTATATTATTCTCATTCCATTTGCCATGCCACTTCCGGATGTCATGTAGTTATTTCCCGTTTTAACTCAACCCTCTTAAGTTATTTGTTCACCACGGCTGTAGCCAGGCATTGAACTCATAACTCTTTGGGTCAAGTCACTGGATCAACCAACGTTTTTATCTCTTCGTGAATATGGCAGTAAAGATGAGGACAACAGTCCGAACAATGTAAATAATGTGAATACTACCTTATCTCAGAAGTACAGACAAATACATTCTAAAATTTCATTGAAATTTAGGCAATTTTGTTTTAGAGTTTTACTTACGAAAATCCTCGTTAAGGAATTGTTAGAAATTATTGGTATTTTTTAAATAACTATAATTACTGCTCGTATTTTCTGATAAAGTCGTGTGTGGATGACCATATATACTAGGGGTTAATGAATTGTAGTAAATATTTCTATTTATGATTCGTAAATATAGTTTTTTTTAATAACACTTTATTAATATAGAATTTGAAATGAATCTAAAGTGTCTACATTTCTGAGATGAGGTAGTATTTATAGTATTTACATTATTCGGACTATTGTCCTCATCTTTGTTGCCATTTGTACGACGTTTAATAGTAGATCATTCTATTTGTCCATATTTCTGAGATGAGGTAGTATTTACAATATTTACATTATTCGGACTATTGTCCTCATCTTAATTGCCATTTGTATAACTCATGATTTCCAAAAGAGGCACTACTATGCAAGGAATGGAGTTCATATACCCCAGTAATTGTAATAAAGCTTTCAGTTCGAAATTCCTAGCAGCTGAAGAAGGCCGGGGCGTACAACGGGCGAAACGTCGTACAAATGGCAACAAAGATGAGGACAATAGTCCGAATAATGTAAATGCCATGAATCTAAAGTTGTTATTAACAAGAATTAAAATTTCTCAAAATTGAAAACAATTCTTGTAAAAATTCTTTATTCGTCGAATTTTTTCTTCTTAAGACAATAGTGTCCATAATATATTCTATAAATAAAAACTTTTATAATTTCTTAATTTTATATGTTTTTTTTTAATTTTACGACTCACAGCTAATTTGCTCGAACTGCGTTTTCTGTTTAACCCTTAAAGTTTTATGATTTAAAAATTTAAATTCTCCTAGAATTGAAAAGAAGAAAAAATTGTTCGCATATAAGAAAAATATAAAAAAAACTAAAAAAAAGTATTGTAGCAGATAAGAAATTAATTAAAATCAACCTTCTTCACTTTTACAAAAACTCACAATGATGTGTGAAATCCTAGTTTTCCCAAACAGAAAAAGGATTGACCTTGTGCTTAACGAAAAAGTCGAAACCAGATTTAGCAAGTAGGTGTTAAAATGATTTTTGACCAATGGGAGCGACTTGAAAGACTTCGCGAGTAAGTGCGAAAAATCTAGATTACAATAAAAGGATTTCATCAAAGTCAGTCAGTCAGAGTCACAGATGGGAGCCGCGAGACGAAACATCTAAAATGTAACATCGACTTCAAGCGACTCAGACATTTGTTCTCTTTCTCCTTATCTCTCTCAACAATTACTACTACGAACATTTTTTACGAAATCTTGATACCCTTAACTTTCTCATTGAACATTAATTTCTACGAATTCTTGTTATTCCTTCTTTAAATAAATTACTATTTTAACATACAAAATGTATAATTTTTTTATTCCACTCTTCTACACTAATCCGCACATTCCAACCGACAAATGACCTTCTGATGAAAACCTTCTGATAATAATTCTGTATAAAACTTGTAAGCTCTAGGGAGTTCGGTTAAGTCTGATACAAGGCCGATCAAAGAAACATTGACCAGCTCCCTACGCAACAGTATCTTGTCAGCTTTGTTTAAAAAAACATGTTTTAAAGGGGAATTACTGCTGCCCAAATAAACACATTTCTCTCTCTTTTTCTCTCACTCACTCTCTCTCTCTCTCTCTCTCTTTATATATATATATATCATCATCATCATTTATCCATCACACCCAGATGGTGCATAGGGCAGCAACTTGTTGTTGCTGTTTCTGTAACATACTGTTTTTTACGGGGCAGGGTTGTTAGCCCTGCGCCCAACCCCCAAACCTGGAGGACAGGTGGACCATTCTTGGTCTTTACGTTTACAGCACCTGGTATTCCCAAATGGTCACCCATTAAGTACTGACCAGATTCGATGTTGCTTAACTTCGGTGATCGAAGTTAAGCAACATTATATATATATATATATATATATATATATATATATAATAGAGTTTAATTAACGAATTGGGCACGGTAACAGTAATAAGTTTACTCATAAAATAAAACATTTCAAACAATATATGCCTATAGCAAAGGATCAGATCATAAAAAAGGTGGATTTTTGGTCAGTTCAAAAGAACGAAGCATCGTCAATTGAAATTCTATCTTTTGTAATTTTGTATAGCATTCTGTATTGTAGAGAAGGTGACGTCAATGAGTTGACTTGTACCATGAAGAAGTTGTGTCGACCGAAGTGACAGAAAATATCACTTCTTTCAGTAGACGACATTCATTAAGCAGAAAACGTTGTCGGGAACCGAGACATTGATTTTGATTATTAAATATTTTGGTCGTTTGTCATTTGCCTAATTTGTTTATTTATAACGGATTTGATAATTTGTCTGAGTCACAATTATTGTAGTGAATATTGAAAACTGCAGCATTTGTTTAAAGCATTTGTCTTTTCTGAATGTATGTTTTCATAGTAAGGGTCATTTTATTTGAAATATTCGTCGAAATGGATATTTGTTTCATATGGAGATCGGTTGTATGACATTACAAATGACATTAAATCACTGCTTTCAGTAGAAAAGCAAGTACAACTATTTTGAACCAGAGGAGCTGTTATCTAATTTAAGGCTTTTTGATTTCTAATCAGTTTTGTGCGGTGGGGGTGGGGGTGGGGGGGGAGATCCGGTGGGCGTAGATTTTCTGTTCATTTATCATGACCTTTGCAATAATGTTTTTTTTTCTTTTTTACAGGATATATATTCGAAGGCATTTGAATTTACTCGAACCAACTGCCATTGGTTGTAAAGGTCTTTTCTTTTTATAATACGATCTGAAATTTATTTTAGATTAAATTTTTTTCGGTGTTTTTTTTTTGTGTTCGTTAAATGTAAACACAACCTTACTGAGCAATGATATAAGTGGCAGTTTGCTGAATAAAGGGCACTGATAACTGATTCGCGTAACGTGGTAATAATTGTAAGTAAAATGATGCACTAAAATAAGTAACTAAGTAACCTTTTTAAGTTCTCTGCACATCGATGCCCTACTTTTTGACTCGTGTTTCTTTTGTTGCGGATTTAGAAATATTTATGTTTAGTTGACATTTTTATCAGAAGGAAATTTTATGGTTGCGTGAAAAATAATAGCAACAATATTAAAAGTTTTGTTGTAAAGAATAAAAGGACATTCATTGCAATTAAAACATAAATGAAAAGAAGATTCTTTAAAATAATGACAATAAATAAATATACAAATATACACTAATCAGTCAGTCAGTTAAGTGCTATACGCTTTGGGTGATCATATCTCGAAAGAGACATGGCTGAGTGGGCAGAAGATTATCCCGCAGGAGGTTGCCATTGCTTTCTGCGGTAGACTGGTTGCCGACCAAGGCTTTAGAACCCAATCTGTCCTGTTATTTGACTCATTGCTAGAGGGGAAAGAAATGTATTATTAAGTAGTAATTAGGGGAGATCAATTTATTACTTCATAACAATAGAATACCGAACCCCCACTTTATGCCCAGTAGAAACCTTAATCATGTCTCCAACTATTATATTCAGTCAGTCAGTTAAGTGCCATACGTGATACACGCTTTAGGCGATCATGTCTCGAAGAGACATAACTGACTGGGTAAAAGATTATCCCGGAGTAGTTTGCCATTGCTTTTTGCGGTTGACTGGTTGCCAGCCACTGCTATAGAACCCAGTCTGTCCTATTATTAAACCTATAAAGAAGAGACGGATTAATACCTCTCGCAAGGGTATTTGTGCGTAAGTGAAAGCAAGGAATTCAAATGGAATTCGAACTCAGCTCCCCGATTTGTCTTTCTGAGTCGATATCCACTGCACCACAATGCACATCCGAGTTCGAATTCCAGTTGAATTCCTTGCATTCACTACTGCGGGATAATCTTCTACCCAGTCAGTCATGTCTCTTTCGAGACATGATCGCCCAAAGCGTGCATCACGTATGGCATTTAACTGACTGACTGCCACATATTTAGGAAGAATTTCGTTTAGATGAAAATCTTCTTGAGTGAGTTTCGGTATCTCGTCTCGCTTAACGTGATGTATGTGTTATTAAAGACAATGGCAAGAGACTGTGTTTCTGGAGCCAAATTGGTGTTAATAAAATATTAAATTTAAGCTAAGAAGTTGATTTTTCTAAGGGATTCGCGTGACGAGTTTCTTCTTTTCTTTCTTTCTTTGGACGGTGATTAGGTGAAGAGGAAAGAGTGCGAATGTGTGTCGTCGGGAATTCGTGTGACGAGATTGTTCCTTTCTTTCATTGTTGACGGCGATAAGGTGAAGAGGAAAGAGTGCGAATGCGTGTCGTGTCGGATTCAGCTTGACTATTTACTGCTACATCGTGACTGGCGTGAACAGTTCTTCTTCCTTATCACTAACTGAAGAATTAATTTTACGCTAAAGAATTTATACTCTTTCTAGTCACGTGACAGGCTCCACAGAATTTGGCCTAATTTGAGACCTAAACACATGTGCGTAAGCGTTTCTGAAATATTTAGACACGTTAATCAATCAATGCTGGTAATTTCAAAATTAGTTCTCTGATTCTCTTTGTGTTTAGTTTGTTCAAAATCTTTAGAAACTTTATATGTGATTATTAAATCATCGCTAAGGTGCGATGTAAAAAAACATCGCATTTGTTATTCGTAAACCTAATGATATGAATATTTTTCTCTAATAAGATTTCTTGATGACGGAAGCAGAGCAGGAGCTATCCAATCCTTACTTTCCAATATTGACAGAGTTAACAGGCGACTACGCGATTTTGTAGTTGATTAATTATATACCGCCCTCCCGCCCGTCGGCCTCAACCCTTCTGTCACAGACGAAACCTTGTGAGCTTGTCACTCCTCGGTCTCTACTTCTATGGCAAATGTTTACACGAGTTACATTCTTTAGTTCCATCAGCTCAGATCTTCACACCTTGGACCCGACATGATACATACACGGTGTCGAAACATCCTCATCTCCCTTCGTATTTCATTAGTGAGAAGGAGGTTCCAATCATACAGCTTCTTCCCCAGAACCTCACTTTGTGGAACAAACATTCAAGAAGGAGGGTCCTTCTTCGACTACGATATTCTTAACCTCTTCTAGTTTAGTCAGCTATTATCTGTACTGTATATCTTCATATTTCTTCTCCTTTTACGCACGTTTAATAATCTCATTCAAAAATTCTCTACCTTAACTGGCTCTTAGGTTGTGGACAATAGTTTTAACAACCATGATTAAAAATATACTTTTGAGTCACAATTTGTCTGCTTTTAACGCAATTTTGACGAGACTTTTCCATATATGACTTACTAGCAGTATAGCCCGGCTTTGCTGGGGTGTAACGAAAGCTTTAAAACTGATCCATGGTCCTGGCGCTCACACTCTTTGGACGTTGGCACGAAAGACTAAAAAGCAATAGTTGTTTCCAGTTAAAGCGAAACCGTAGACTGAAAGAAAAATGAATGGATGTAAGTCAAATTTTGATTTCCTGGTATCGATATCAAATATGTTTTTTCGTCTTAAACTGAATTTTGAAGGCTAAATACGTCCTCTGAGTAAATGATATCATGGCCGAGACTAAGAACTACAATTATATCTACTTAGAGCCAAACCCGAAGCAAAAACTAAAATAAAAGGGCTGAAAATAATACAGACATACAGGCAGATAAACAGACACACGCACAAACATCTTGCCTTTTATAAATATATATTATCGATTTTCTGCACTATTGTAAGAACTGTAACCTTGAAACTTCTGAATGTCTTTTCTGATGTCTTTGTCTATGAGCGTATCAAATTTGATTAAAATCGGACCAATCCCTCTATAACCCAATTTTTTAGATTATCGATTTTCGATATTTATTGGGGGTACCTAGACACAAAACCTAGCTAAGAACACTCGCCGCAGACGCTTATAGTACAACTGCGTAAATTTTCAAGAAAATCGGTTCAGCAGTTTTGGAGTCTATAGGTAACAAACACACACACACACACACACACACACACACACACACACACACACACACACACATACAGAGACAACGTTCCATTTATAAAATAAGTTTAGATTTGAATTTGAAGAGATCACAATCAATTGAAATTTGAAGAGATAACAATCCACTTGTTAATTGTTGTGACGTTCAAATAATCGGCAGATCAACGTTTGTGTTTTTCTTAAAGCGGCTTTTGTTAGGTTTGAATTTTTCACTATTGGCAAAAGAGTCTGATATGAGATCGAGGCGCGAACCAAAGTCGAGGTAGAAGTAAAATTACATTATGAAATCCTGTTTTGCGATTAGTTTCCTGTCTCGCCTCTTTTTGTTTAAAAAAAATACCACATTTATTCAGGTGGGAAAAATTGAATACAATTTGTCGGAGAGTTAAATGTATCTGTCTAGGGTGGGAGATCGAGAATTCTACAAGTATATGAATGAACAGTGTCGCGAAAAAGAAAACAGAAAAGTTTTAAAAATAAACAACGTAAGGTAATTAGATTCATATATAAAGTCATCAGCAGACACACCTGTTTCAATGTATCACAGCTCATCAGTACGGTTAGACATCCAATAGCTTCTAGCCAGGATTGAAACAAGACCGAATTGACATTAGTCGGCGATTCTACCACTGAGCTATTGGCACTCGGTATAAATATTTATATTTGTCGGGAAAATAAATGCTCTTTCGTTTGAGAGGAGTTTGACACTTAATTCTTGTGGTGATACCGACCGGGCATAACGAGGGACCGGATGTTTGCACTCTCACGACCAAAAAGCAAATTACCAAAACTCGTTGGTGCACATCTGGCTTCACGCAGATGTTCCGGTTGAAAACTAAAAATTAATTAAATATTAAATTTCCAGTTCGCGAGTCTACTCGAATTTTATTTATCGGCCAATGGGAAGCCCAGAATCAGATACAGATGTGAATTCCCAAATAATCTGCTGCGATCCAAAAAGTCGAAATAAAAAGCCGATACAGAAAGCATCGCCAGACAGACAGAAAGACAGACCGACCCACACAGACAGACTCGTGAGAGACGAGAGTAATTAGTATCTTCCTTGACCAAGTCAAGTGGCTTACTATGCTCGCCTCCCTTACCTCTCTTTCCCTTCTTCGCTGTCTCAAAACTACTTACTGACCAAGGGAGCGGATACATCAAAGGTATTCCTTACTTACAGCGCTCCCACATTCCTAAGCATTAATTCTCTTTTCAGCATTTTATTGCCATGAACATTTTAACGTCCGTTGGACCTATACTTCAAGTATTACTTTAATTGTAAAAACCTTAATTGATATGTGTATATATAAAATGTTATTTCTCAACTCAATTTGCTTTTCTTGATTTACAATCTTTTTATGACTTATAGTGGGCTATCTACAACGATGCCAAATTCCGTTAATCTGCAACAATATACAACTACCCTTCAAAAGAACGCCTACCTACTATATTCTCTTAGTTATAAAAATATTTCTATGACGTATATATATATATATATATATATATATATATATATATATATATATATATGTATAGATAGATAATGATGCCAAGTCCGTAATTATATAGTATAAAATATTAAGCGATAGATCCGTAGATAAATCTCAGTGGTTATTATCCAGGGCAATATTGTATACATAAAGAAAAACTCAACACATCATTTATAAAGTGTTTATAAACCATAATTTATTTCGACGAGTGTATAAAACCCTCTCTTCAGGCTACGATTTCATTTGGTTTAATTTCATCAGAACATTAAAAAAAATTTTTTTTCCAAAAAGAAGAATCCAAGTAATATGACCCAGAATAGAAATTCTTAGTGTTATATTGTTAGGGTCATCAAGGTTAGGGGAGGAAGGGTTCATCCATTAAGTATGGCGGTTTGATAGAATGAGTGGCCATGAATCAAACTCACGCACACACATACGCGTGCACACGTACACCTATACACACATATACATACATATACATGTATATTAGCAGCCAGCCCGCCTTCAGTCAATTTCTTTTTCCCCTCTGTCCTTTCTAGAAGTATTTTCATGGAAGTTGCTCTGACCAGTTTTTCTCCCACCCTGGTACCCCGATCAGGTGTATTTACTATGCTACTATCAAGATACCACCCTTTTACCAAAATATTTAGATATAAACTCCTCTTCTACTCTAACAATTTCTTTTCTCGCACTTTCCGTTTATGAAACACACTTCCATTTGCTTCACTGATAGCTGCAAACTACAAAAGTTTAAATGCAACATCAATTCCACTCTTTTATCTTCTTGATTCCAATCCATCTCTTATCTTTTCTTCGACATCCCCTGTAGCTTTTTTTTCTCTTACTGTAACCCACTGCGTACTAGTAAAAAAAAAAAATAGATAGATAGACAAATAAGTAGATAGGGAGGAAGAAAGATAGGTATATAGTATCAGACTGAGATTCGGATAGATAGATATGAACAGACGGAGATAGATAGATAGATAGATAGATAGATAGATAGATAGATAGATAGATAGATATAAACTAATTTATAAATGGAACTTTGTGTGTGTGTGTGGATGTGTCTCTGTGTGTATGTCCGTTACCTATAGACTCCGAAACGGCTGAACCGATTTTTTTTTGAAAATTTACACAGTTGTACGATAAGCGTCTGCGAGTGTTCTTAGCTAGGTTTTGTGTCGAGGTACCTCCGATAAAAATCGATAATCGAAAAAATCGGGTTATAGAAGGAGTGGTCCGATTTTAATCAAATTTGATACACTCCTAGGCAAAGACTTAAGAAACGATATTCAGAAGTTTCTAGGTTGCAGTTCTTACAATAGTGCCGAAAATCGATAATATATATATATATATATATATAAAAGCAGGATGTTTGTATGTGTGTCTGTTTATCTGCCTGTATGTCTGTATTATTTTCAGCTTTATTTTACTTTTAAGGGGTTTATCTCTAAGTAAGTATAATTGTAGTTCTTAGTCTCAGCCATGATACCATTTACTCAGAGGACGTTTTTAGCCTTCAAATTTCAATTTACGAAAAAAATCTTTTTGATATCGATACCAGGAAATGCAAATTTGACTTACATCCATTCATTTTTCTTTTTTCGTTTACGGTTTCGCTTTAACTGGAAACAACTATTGCATTTTAGTCTTTCGTGCCAACGTCCAGAGTCTGATCTCCAAAACCATGGATTAGTTTTAAAGCTTTCATTACACCCAAGCAACGCTGGTCTATACTGCTAGTAGATAGATAGATAGATAGATAGATAGATAGATAGATAGATATAAACGGACTGAGATAGATAGATAGATAGATAGATAGATAGATAGATAGATAGATAGATAGATAGTGTAAAATTATTTAATTAATTACTTAAGAAAAAAGGATTTTACTAAAAGTGAGCGTAAGAAATTTTTTTGATAAATGAATGAAAATGTAGTTGCTGACGATAAATATTTGAAATAAAACTCATCATGTTTTTAAAATTAAACTTAGCGATCGGGGGATTCGGTTGCTATGGCAACCGGTTACTAGTTTGAAAAGCTGGTATTTTCATTGGTTGAATTCGAAAAATTGCTGTTGTTTGATGTCAGCGTCTGATTTTTTCTTTTGACGGGAAAAATAAAAGTTGTTTGAGCGGAATTAGACGCGTAATTCTCTTCGTTATAAAAAATTTTCTATAACTTCAAATTTGTTAAGAGCGCATTAATATCTGAAACATAAATTGGTCTCTTCCTTGCGTATATATTTCACAACAATAACCCTTTTTTTTAATTCATATCTGATGGTATACTTTTGAAAGATTTTTTGTCTGACTTTATACCTTACCCACCTCGGGAATTTTTTGTTTCTCGTAGAATATTAAGAAAAGTTATAAATCCATTTCTCTCGAGAACATGGAATGTTCGGAAATGGGGTATTTCACTCCAATTTGTTAATTCGTTTCTCCGAAAAACAGAATGTTCGGAAATTAGTGTTGTTTTATTCAATGTATTAAAGAAAATCTGTAACTAATTTTAAAAAGAAAAATATTCAACGCAGAAGGTTTTATGAATTATTTTTTCCTGAGAATAAATGATTAATTATATATGTAAACAATATGACACGACGTATATATAACAATTAAAAAAAAACATTTTTATAAATATTGTTTTTCCTGCATTAACTTTCTTTTAATCTTAGAAAATGGACGGAATTCAGAAAGATTGATCAAAACCATGACGTTCCCGCCAAAACGTTTCCCGCCGATAAGAAAGGGATAATTAATGTATTATTGAAGATGTCGTTTCTAGACAAAATAAATAAATAAATAAATAAATAAATAAATAAATAAATAAAAAACATGTTGTCGATAAAGAAACCCGGGTGGCCACTGAAATAACATTTAAGATTGTGCTGGACAAAGGACCAGGAAAAACATTTGGTTTTGAATCGGCCACCCAGAAGAAAAATATCCCTACAAAAATACAGATTAGCTCTGGGGATGGGTTCGTTCATTTTAATTTCTGTGACATCCGTCAAAGATTTTATAGTAGGCATTATTTCGGATTCCTTTTGATACAAGTGATAAAGAAAAAAAATTAATTTATTGCCCTGAAGTAACCATATACGACCAGTTTTATGTCCTGATCAATCGAGAAATCACCTAAAAACAACCAGCATGAGACAAGCTGATAAAGAAAGATAAATAACCGGAAATCCTCTTTTTCACTTACGCATTTCGAAAGTTTAGATTCGTCATAGGGACGGTGTGCCGGCCCTTTAAGTGGGGTGGTGTTGAATGCTGAGAAAGTGGAAGAAGGAAGAAGAAGATTAGCACCGCGTGTATGGAGCGAAGGGGCAAAGATGAGACGGGAAGGGAATTGAAGTTTACGGGAGGTTTAATACCTCTGAGCACTCTCAAAAAGAGGCTGGACAACCCGTAAATTTAGAAAAATACTTGAGTAAACATATTTTGAAAAAGGTTGATGCTAAGGGCGGAAGATAACCGAGCCCAAACCCTAGTCACCGGACACAGAACTCCATAGAGGATGAAAATTTGGACAACTTGAAAATTCCCAACATCGCTGCTACTGGAATCCACATTGCTTGCCGAAACTTCCTGACCTTATGCCAATATGAAGACCAGAACTTATGAATTTAAATTACTAATAATACAGGCTGTAAACTCCAAAAGGGGATCACAGTGTCACTTGATTCTAACAGTGTAGAGGATTTTTAGGTCCTTTACGATTTATATTACGATTCGTCCAACATACGATTCAAGAAAAATAATGACAACTCCAATTTGTAACCAATAAATAAATATGTATATATTCAAATAAATACAACATTAAACAAGCAAAGCATGTAATAGTAGTATACATAGAGTCGGAGGAAAAAGTTGTCCCCCTTTAACTGTAATTTCACCAAAATCAATTAAATGAAGAAAGTTTTTTTTTTTGCGCTGAAAAAGGTTTGTTATAATTGTTAAAAAGATTTTCATGTAAGAATAAATAACATGAAAAATACAATTATTTTGAATGTAACTGTAAGTAATACAAATTTTGGTTAAAAGTTCAAAGTTCAAAAGTTCTTGATGAAAATGTTCAGACAGAAGACAAAGTTCTGTGTCTGTGTGTGCGTTAGGTAAGGTATGAGTAGAGAGACTTATGTGTAGTCGCTTAGTCAGCCTGTTTGTCTACTGATTAGCTTGCTGAAAGTCGCCGCTTATAAGGAAAGAGATGGGATCAAAAAACAAGCGCGAAAAAATGAGTTTACATAAAAATAATATGTGATTGGCTAAAAATTAACTAATCGCCACACACATATGAAAGAGCTGTTTCAGAGCCGAAAGATTAAAGGCGACTGCGATTGCTAAATTGTCCTATACAAGAACAGTAGTGATTTATTACCCAATCGCAGACGAGTAAATGACATGGACCGAATGTGGGTAAGAAAAACACAGCAACCGCCATAACAGTAAGTGGGAAGGCTACACAACAATATACAACAAATCATATATTAATAAAATCGTTGTTAGATTTGTAACTTGAGTTAATTCGTTATTCCAAAGAATTCTTTTTTGTGTAGCTCCCAGCCGGTTTGTTTTTGACTTTAGTTTATTTAATCAGCCATCTTCTCACCCTCTAACATCAAAAACATCACGTGGTAGAAGATGGAATGGTCGTCAAGCAAACGAACGCCAGCTAGATCGAGTGGAACCGTTTCCACTATAACGATACTCGTGGCACACTAGCAACGCGTTACAAGTGATGAGTCAGCTAGATGGTAACCACAGTGGTCTGGAAGATCCTGAAGACCAAAGCTGGGGAGGCGAGGTTATATTAAACTGAATAAATATATGGGTACCTACCGCAGAGTGATGTTTAGCAAACTAGACTGAAAGACCTCTAAATAAATCAGTGAGCTGCATATTCACAGAGCGCTCCATCGTTAAAGCCTTGTGTCAGATTAGGATAAATTTTGTAAATATTTGCAAGTGCCGAATATGAGCAAAAGCTGGGACGGTAGAATGAAAAGAAATGAAAACCTCTCGAAGGGAGGTGGGTAGTCTTACCGAAATACTTACGTCCCCTCCCCAATCACCTCCCGACAAAAAAAAAAAAAAAATAGAGGCAAGATAACCTTCACACAGCGTCCATATTTTAAGCTGTTGTTTACCATTGGAGGCTCGCACTGGATCATCTGTTTTTCGAAATGTTTACGACTCATTCTTCAATTGAATCTGTTTTCTTGGAGCCATCGCGATAATAAAAAGCAATTAACCCTTTACGCAGCAGCCAACGCCGACGGCACCTGAAACAACATCGGAGAATCAGCCATTAGTTTCTATTATTGACTAAGAGATAAAAAGAAGATTGCATTAACGGTGATAAATTTAGTAACGGATTCAGCATCGTTATGTCGACAAGATTCTTTTAATCTTATTTTCGCTTCGTCTTTTTTCATACCATTTTTTTTCCGGGTGGAGTGGATAAAATTAACGAAAATAATCAAAACTCAACGGATCTGGCCAATTTCTGCTTAATATGATGCCATCATAAAAAAGAAACAATTCTATCGTGAGGATTTTTTCCTTTGGAGGATTTTTCCTTTGGAGGATTTTTTCCTTTGGAGGATTTTTTCCTTTGGAGGATTTTTCCTTTGGAGGATTTTTTCCTTTGGAGGATTTTTTCCTTTGGAGAACAAAAGATAAAATGGATCTTTTCTCTTAATTCACCCCAAATGATGTAAAATTCACCCCAAATGATGTAAAATTCACCCCAAATGATGTAAAATTCACCCCAAATGATGTAAAGTTACTTATTGCAAATATTAATTCACCCAAAGAAATTATAAATTTTAAATCATTATTGCTTTTTTAAAAAATTTTGGCACTCTTTTTAAATTATGAATTTTAAATCCAAATTTGTTTAGCTTACCTCGCAACAACTTTAACCCCCAAATTGAAAAAATTACCAAAAATCAGGGGTTATGCACATTTCGTAAGTGCGGATGATATTCGAGGTACTTGGAAAGAGTTTTTCACAATTTCAAAAGAAAAAAATCTGTTTTTGGCTTGTTTATTAGGGTCAGCGTGGACATCGACCCCACACTTAAATTAGCGCACCCGATTTGTACACATTTGAGGCGATCGCAAATGTGAACCTAATGGTAGTGCAATGGAAGGGTATCACTCTGGGAGAATTTGATGTGAATTTTAGTCAATATGAATTATTAGCATTTTGGGATGATTTAAGAGAAAGGATCTCATACGTAAACTGTAGGAATCAACGATTAAAAAGCATATCGAGTTCGATTCTCAATGGATTCTCCATTACTGCGTTCTTTAAATGATAAGAGAATGCCCATTTGCGAATGTGAAGTAACCTATCATTTTTGGGGGACATTCTGAGGGAACTTCGTTGAGTCCTTTAATTTTATAGTTTGGTACCTGAAAGGATTAGGAAATAATTGCATAAATTTATGCAGCATTCCTAGAAGAATCACTGTCTTCATAAGAAATTGACTTACCTCGTATTTTTCTATGTTATATATATATCCGAGGAAACGGCTTGGTGGAAAATCCCAAAGGATCTTATTAATATTAGATGTTAACACTGATCCAGCCAATGGGCTCAATGTAATTAAATTTATTTATTTATAGAGCCAATATTTATTACACATAAAAATTAAATATTTTATATTTAGTGAGACTAAAATATTATGAGAAAATTAATTTAACTTATTTGTTTGTGCAGAAAACCGAAATAAGGGAAGGAAAGAAGAAAGATATAGATCATTGCTACAGTGCATACCCACTAAGAAGCTACATTTTTTGGTTTATTACCAGTTCCACATTTTTTTGTCCTCGTTTTAGTAACAAAAGTTTAGTCGTCGTTCCACACTTAAAAAAGCATATCGAGTTCGATTCTCAATGGATACTCCATTACTACGTTCTTTAAACGACAAGAGAATGTCCCCACTGCGAATGTGAGGGAACTTCGCTGAGTCCTTTAATTGTATAGTTTGGTACCTGAAGGGATTAGGAATTAATTGCATAAATTTATGCACCATTCCTAGAAGAACCACTTTCTTTATAAGAAATTGACTTACCTTGTATTTTTCTATGTTATATATATATATATATATATATATAGGTGTATCAAGCAAGTCTAATTTGCTATCGTGAGTTCAAATGTCAATGACTAATGTAAACTTAATACATATTAAGGATCTTTTCTTTTAATTCACTTCAAATAACGTAAAGATACCCATCGCAAATATTAATTCACACCAATAAATTATAAATTTTAAATCAAAGTTTGCTTTTATAAAATTTTTAAATTATGAATTTTAGATTCAAATTTGTTTAGCTTTCCTCGCAACAATTTCAACCCCCAGAATGAAAAAAATTACCAAAAATCAGGGGTTATGCACATTTCGTAACTGCGGATGATATTCGAGGTACTTGGAAGGAGTTTTTTACAATTTAAAAAAAATCTATTTTTGGCTTGTTTATTAGGGTCAGCGCGGACTTCGACCCCCGCACTTAAATAAGCGCACCTGATTCGCCCACATTTGAGGCGATCGCAAATGTGAACCTAATGGTAGTGCAATGGAAGGGTATCGCTCTGGGAGAATTTGATGTGAATTTTAGTACGTATAAATTCTTCTAATTTTGATGTGAATTAATATTTTGGAATGAATGAAGAGAAAAGATACGATAAAATTTAGCCTTTCACTGGGTATATATACCTTTGACCTCCCACGGAGGCGAGGTGTGGCACAAAGCCAAATTTAGGCTTTCACTGTATTTACATCGTCATTTGAATTTTTTTCAGTCGTATTTTGATTGGCGGAGAAGGTAATGGCGTCACTGGTTGTCAGCCGGTAAATGTAAGCAAATTCTTATTTACAAACTTTGTAAATATCTTCAATTGCCTATAAATATTTTACCATCGAGACATTAAAAAAAAAAGAATTATTGTCTCAGGACGTTGATAGTTATAACTTTGATGTTTTCTCGAAGAAATCAACACCAAGGGAAAACTTAATATTAAAAAAAACAAAACTGTACCTGTTTTTTAAATATATTTTCATTGTACATCTCTGTTGATATGTTCGGGGTCTGATTTGAAGACCAGCAAGGGGTTCCAAGTTTGTAGACTGGCACATAATAGAGTTTTTATTCTTCAGTAAACACAACACAACTCGTCTAGACGTAGTCGATAAATACTGATTATTTATGCCTTCATATGCAAATAATTAAGAATTTTCGGTCACGTGCCAAATTGAAGAGGTGATTCTCTAAGCGCAGCGTAGATGTGGCACAGGAGCACCCAGTGAGGATCAAACTCACTACTCAGTTGTAATATTTCTAAGGAGACAAGCTTAATAACCACTACAACACGTTGCCAAATTGAAGAGGGCTTCACATCAAAACATCAAAAACAAATAAGGAATGAATGAATGAATGAATGAATGAATGAATGAATGAACGATGCCTCCAGTTTCGGTTTGGCACATTTTGTTCAACGCAAGGTCGACAGGCAGGTGTTTTGCCGTTGTCAGAGCATGCGCAGTGCAGTACTTGTAAGCAGACATTTGTCAATTTTTAGCTGTCATCTTGTTTGTTTAATGACCAATGAGCCAATGAGAGAATTTACATGCGTGCTGTGTGTGTGTGTGTGTGTGTGTGTGTGTGTGTGCGTGCGAGCGAGCGAGAGAGAGAGAGAGAGAGAGAGAGAGAGAGAAAGAGAGAGAGGCGAGGAGATAGACAGGAGAAAGAAAAAGAAGGCAGAGTGGAAATGTGAGTGTGAAACACAAAGAAAGAGTAATAAACCAACATTTCAGGAAAAGAAAAAAAACTTTTTTTTCTACAAGATCTTCGAAACTTTTCATCTGTAGAAAGCGTTTAAATTTTTAAATTTATTTTTCCGTGTAAAACTTTCCAAAATTTTGATAACAATTTCGATTAAAGTTTTAGTTGACGAAATAAAACTGAACAGAGATATGAATGCCTAAAGTTGCATGGCGTTGGTTCATATGCAAATAAACAGACGATACTTTATCTTAATTTAAATGCACTGTCAATACCCATCTCTTATCCACTTGACTCCAGTTCTTTCTACATCACCCTGCATATCTTGTTCTTTTCCTTTCTCTTTACCTTCGTAACTGTCTTCACACCTGTGTTTCCATCATTCTCTTGCCCTTTCTCGGACACCCCTTGTAAATGGCCCGTCTTTCTCTTAACTCTCCTCCTGTCAAAACTTTTACTCTTATGTAGCCCCCTGCGCATCAGTGTCGATACCGCCTTGCTTGGAGTGAAACATAAAAAAAAAACATTTGTTGATATTCACACTTGATTTTTCAGAATATTCTTAAATAGGTACCTCTACTCTATTTTCGATACCTAAGTTTTAAATTGATTTTTTTAAAATAAAATTCTTTTTTGAAACATTAGTTTTAGCTTAATTGAAAGCTAAATGATTAAATTTACTATTTCCACTAAGCAAAATACTCGGGTGTATTTCAAACAGAAGTTATATTCATTGGAATAAAAAAATTTGAGATTTTGTTTTTAAATTTTCAATTTTTTGAGCTATCGACACATTTGTAAACAAAAGTTAATCCTCGGTTTTAAAAATCTTGCAAAAATAAAATATACATCTCTCACTCGTTATTTTTGGAAAATTATCAAATTTAAAGTTGAATTAATCTGATTTGAAAAAAATGTTACTTGTTTATGGCATGAAGTTTAATATAAGTTAGTATAATTTAGTATTTCTTAATCACAAAGTTCTGACTCGTTGACTTTTTAAATAGGCTATGACAACACCTGATATCAATCAATCTGGACGTATGGTGACCAAAAGTTGACATAACCCAGTTTAGTATTTCGCAAGGGGAACAACCCTTAAAACATGAAACCTTTTAATGATAAGTCTCTTACAAGTTTCCATAGAAAAAGAAAATATGCAGTTTAACATAATAAAAAAATATTAAATTAAAAAATTTTAGAAATTATTTTTAAAATCTTAATTTTAAATGATTTGTATTAAACTTACGAATTTTCGCTTTTGTAAATAAAGTTTATTTTTAATGACTTCATAACCGAAGACACTGGGAAACTGGAAGAAATTTAAAAATATGTTTGAAACTTTAATTAGCAAAGAAAAAAACTGAAAACAATTCTTATAAAAATTCATAATTCATCGAATTTGTTTTCTTCTTCAGAATATGATATCTTAAAATTATGTTATTTATAAAAGCAATTAAAACTTTATTTAACTAATAATTAAAAAATTGGAATTGATGTATTTTTAGAAGTTTTATGCAATTAATTGAAGTGGTGGGGTAACAAATGTAAAAAGAAATATTTTCACCCAAATTTTCTAAAAATAATAATTGCATAAATAATTTCATTTGCGAATAAGTCCTGAAAGTTTTATTAAAATCAGACAATTTGTTGACTTTTGCAAGAATTTTTAAGTTAATGTATCTTTCAATGCCAAAAAACAACTTGCGTAATATTAGGTTTTGCTTAATAGTCGCCTTACGTAAACAGCGTGAATCTCTGACGGAAAACAAAAAAAGAAATTTTAAATGAAATTTCGAACGTGTTAGAAAGGATTAAAAAATGTAAAAAATAGTGACAACAAAATTTGATCTTGTTTTTTAATAATAGCATAAATATTTTGATGACAAAACTGTTATTATTAAATTTGAACTTTTTAACATCATGCTATACTGTTCTTCTGGCAATTGAGTGGAGATACTTTTAAGCATAGAGCTTGACTTAGTTTATTTTTTTATAAAACACAGGGAGAAATATTTGTTTATGTGTGTACTGTCCTGTTTACATAAAGCGATCATTTGTCTTGAATCATTTTAATTTTACAGCCATTTTCCATTTTAAAATGTGCCAGAAAATTAAAAGCAAATTGTAAATTCACAGATATTCAATAAAAGAAAAAGATCGTTATTTTTAATATATATATATAGATATATATATATATACCCGCTTGTTCATCATTTTGAGTTCGGTTATTTTTAGATCTGATAATGTCCAAAATAGTTTTCGAGGAAGTTGTTACTATATGTGTATTTTTTTTATATGAGATAGATTGTTTTGGATATTAGATGCAATGGAGTTGGTTGGTAGTATGATGTATTTGTTATTGTTTAGATTATTATTGTTAATAGTGTTAAAAGCTCATCACACACACACACACACACACACACACACACACACACACACACACACACACATATAAAACCTTTTAAAATCCTTCAATATAATAATATATATATATATATATATATATATAAAACCTTTATATATATATATATTGTGTGTATTTTGGCAGCATTTTTTCATTAATGCAGGTTTCATTGAATAATATAGACAAGTTTTGTCTATTAATTTTGTGTAGGATCCGTTCATACCGTCTGATATACTTGATGGTGATGTCGTTAAAAGACAACAAAAAATCACAGTATTTGTTGAATTTTTTATCAGGTCTAAGCTTTCGGCTCACATAAGCCATTATCAAAGAGTAAATAATGTGTCAAGATTTTCTTTCGCTATTTCAATTTGCCTTTTCACAAGGCTTCATTTATATTTCAAGGTGGTGATGGTGTGTTGGGCTGCTGGATCATGTAATTTAAATTGTGTGTATTTTGGCAGCATTGAATAATATAGACAAGTTTTGTCTATTAATTTTGTGTAGGATTTTGCTTAGACCTGATAAAAAATTCAACAAATACTGTGATTTTTTGTTGTCTTTTAACGACATCACTATCAAGTATATCAGACGGTATGAACGGATCCTACACAAAATTAATAGACAAAACTTGTCTATATTATTCAATGAAACCTGCATTAATATATATATATATATATAACCTTTTAAAACCCTTCAACATGAAATAAACCTCATCACTTGATAAGGCACAAAGTGTCAAAATAAAATAGCTACTTATGTAGTGATATTATAACATATTCACGTTATAATTTCTGAATATATATATATATATATATATATATATATATATATATATATATATATATATATATATATATATATATATATATATATATATATATATATATATATATATATATATATATATATATATATATATATATATATATAATATATATATATATATATAACCTTTATATATATATATATATATATATATATATATATTCGACTTAGAAAAACAGAAAAAAAAATTATTCAATAAAACCGCTTTCTGCTTCGAGAACGATGTTGATGAACCATGGAAGTAGCTTCACGCTTGGCTCACGTTTGTTCTCGTTCATGAAGGCCCTCACGTTCGCGATGTCTGCCTTCAGCGAGACCTTGGCATTACAAACCGACCCAAACGAGGCACAAATATCTGGAGCCATTAAAGATTATGAGCAGGGGGTCGGGGTAGGGTGATCAAAACTGACTTACCAGTTGAGCTACTCTCACCGATAGCAAATTTAGTTCAGCTTTTCAGACTCCATAATAGAATCTAAGATTTTAGAAGTATAAAAGAAAAGCTTCTTATTTAAGAATTTAGTTTGAAACTTTTCTGCCATTTATGTATGCCGTTTTGTTTATTAAGATTGTTGAACTTGAGTCATTTTTATTTTGGCGCAACATAATCTATCTACAACCATGACTTTCATTATAGTATTGTAGCGAATAAGAAATTAATTAAAATCAACCTTCTTTTTACTTTTACAAAAATTCACAATGACGTGTGAAATCCGGGTTTTTCCCAAATAGAAAAAGGATTGATCATGTGCTTAAAAATAAAGTCGAAACCGGATTTCGCAAGTAGATGTTAAAATGATTTTTGACGAATGGGAGCGACTTGCAAGATCAAAAAGGATTTCGCGAGTAAGTGCGAAAATCTGAATACTATAAAAGGCCCCGGTCAGCGTCAATCAGGGAGAGTCAGATGGAAGCAGCGAGAAAGACGAAAGAATTAAAATGTAACTTCAACTTCAAGCGACTCGACCATTGTCCTCTTTCTATTTCTCCTTATCTCTCTCAACAATTACTTCTATGAACAATTTCTTCAACTCTCGATACCCTTAACTCAACTTTGTTATTGAACACAAACTTTACCCTTAACTTCTTAATAATGTTTCTAATTGAACATTAACTTCTACAATTTATGTTATTCTTTCCTTTTAATAAATTTATATTTGAAAATACAAAATGTATATTTTATTCTTACACTATTCCACCCTATTGCTGACAAACAACCTTCTGATGAAAACTTTCTGATAATAATTCTGCATAAAACTTGTACGCTGTAGGGAGCTCGGTTAAGTCTGACGCAAGGCCGAATCAAAGAAACATTAACCATCTCTCTACGCTGCAGTATAACTAGCAGAAAATTAATAATACAAATAAAAAATCATACAATGAAAGTTCCGGGGACAAATTCACATTCAGACGCTAAAAATATAATTTCGCCTCCCCCGCCTTCTCCCTAAGTTATTTTTTTTTTAAATAGTTTGAAAAAATTCCTTTCTGGAATGAAATGCGTGACTAAAAATTGTTTTACATTTGTCAAACTTACCTATCTGCACACACAAACACCCACTTAAACCCATCCACCCACACCTATGCGCACGCACACCCACATAAATGCATACAATAAAACTATTTCTTAAACACAAAGTTCAACTTTCTGACCTTTTCTACCGTATAAGTTGATAGATTTGACAGATGCCAGATGCGAGATAAGATAAGTGTATGGCAAATCACAAGTGGCATAATCGTACAATTTTTTTTCCGGTAGTGGGGGAAAAACCCTGAAACACATGACTTTTTAATTTACGCATAGAACTTACCATACAAAAAAAACATCATCAAATACAAAAAAAAAAGTTATTTTAATAATAGAAAGGCACGACTATTTGCATTAAACTTATTAATTTTCAATTAGTAAGTATAATCTTCGCTTCATAAGTTTATGAACTAACTGCAACAAATTTTTGAAGTATTTTAAAACATTTTTGAAACTTTATAAATTATTATAATTTAAAAAGTGAAAATATATACACTTAAAAACTAATCCATGGGACTTGAATCATTAGTGCCGTCTAAGCACGAATTTGCACGAGATACTAGATTGGCAGCTGGGTCCCACCCTTTTACAGTTAAACAGATAAGATGTAACCGTAATTACTTCTCCAACAGCTTCTGTTCTCGCGCTTCCCGCCTGTGTAATTCCCTTGCACATGTCTGCTTTCCCGACAACTACAATCTCCAGGTGTTTAAATGTAGGGTCAATAGACACCTCCTATCACACTAACTTCCAATTATTCTCCCAACACTCTCATCTACCCAACCCTCATTCTAGGTATCCTTACCCGCCTATCACCCACCCTCTGACATTTTTTATATTTAACCATCCTTTCTCCACTCTATGTAGCCCCCTGCGCAGTTGCTCGGGGTGAAACGCTTATAAAAAAATGGCCCTGGAACTCAGACTCTTTGGACGTTGGTACGAAAGACTAAAAAGCAATAGTTGTTTCCAGTTAAAGTGAAACCGTAGACTGAAAGAAAAATGAATGGATGTAAGTCAAATTTTGATATCCTGGTATCGATATGAAATAAGTTTTTTTCGTCGTAAACTGAATTTTGAAGGCTAAATAAGTCCTCTAAGTAAATGGTATCATTGCTGAGACTAAGAACTACAATTATACCTACTTAGAGCCAAACCCGAAGCAAAAACTAAAATAAAAGGGCTGAGAAAATACAGACATACAAGGAGATAAACAGGCACACACAAACATCTTGCCTTATATATATATATATATATATATATATATATATTATAGATTTTGTGCACTATTGTAAGAACTGCAACCTTGAAACGTCTGAATATAGTTTCTTATGTCTTTGTCTATGAGTGTATCAAATTTGATTAAAATCGGACCACTCCTTCTATAACCCAATTTTTCGATTATCGATTTTCGATATTTATTGGAGGTACCTCGACACAAGACGTAGCTAAGAACACTCGCAGACGCTTATAGTACAACTGTGTAAATTTTCAAGAAAATCGGTTCAGCCGTTTTGGAGTCTATAGGTAATGAACACACACACACAGACACAGACACACATAGACAAAGTTCCATTCATAAATAAGTTTAGATTGTCGGTTGTTTAAAGACCATTTCGTTAATCTTCGTTAATTTCCGAAACATGTTTACATTTGTTGACATTACGATATATTTCAGAGCAATGAATCGAAAATTGTGTTATATAGTCTTGAATTGACTTCGTTTAGATTGCTGGTCATTCGGGGTTGAGAGGCCTAAGATCATTTGGTGGCTTCCCTCTATGGGGATAGGGGTCGCAGGTTCGAATCCTGCCAAATGACACACATTTTAGTAACAAATATTTATCGTAAATAATCAGACCGGTAGAAATAAATATACAATACTGTTTGATTAAAAACAGAAGTTTCTACTTAAATACGAGTATCGATTAAAACAAATCATTTCATATATATATATATATATATATATATATATATATATATATATATATAGTGATGATCCACGTATACTGTCTTAATATGTATAGAAAAAACTATTAAAAAGTTGTAATTTTAAAAATGTAATTTTTTGACAGTATTTGTTTATTTCTATAATAGAAATAAACAAATACTGTAAATAAGTTTTTCCTATATATATATATATATATATATATATATATATATATATATATATATATATATATATATATTGTAACTAAGTTGTTGTACTCGTAGGTTTATGTACCTTTTTGTTCATGCATTTACTTTTATAAAGAGTGCTCGATACAAATGTAGAGCATTATACTGTAATGGTTGTTACAATGTTGTGATACTATGAATTTAAAAACATTCTAACAACCATTACAGTACATATATATATATATATATATATATATATATATATATATATATATATATATATATATATATTATTAATTATTACGTTAGAACATGTGAAACACTACTACAAAATTGTACATAATGATGGTAATAAACGTTTTTATTTAAGAATTTTGTTGATTATATGCAAACAACACTTCCCTTTATTTTGGGAAATAAATTTTCTCCCTACAGGGTAAAAAGATATTGATAAAGAAAAAAGAAGAAAGAAAGAGGGAAGAAAAGAAGAGAAAATAAAATGAGAAATCAAGAAAAGAAAAAGAAAGAGGAAAAGGAAAGATACAGAAGAAATAGAAGGTGAAGAAGAAAATAAGTGAGAAAATGTACAGAGGGAAGAGCCAATGGAAACGGCTTAAAGAGAGACGTTTTCAAAACACTGGGACAGAAATGGATTGCAGACAGATATATATATATATCTTTTTAGGATAAACTATGCGTAAGGATAGAAATAAACATGTTTATCATAGTATATCTAAAGAATTAACTATATTCAACACAAGTTTTAGATTAAGAGCAAGAATATAAATGATTATTTATTTTTAAAAATTCATACGTTCAATGCTTTCCCGCCTTATTTGTGTATATATACATAATATATGTGTGTGTATATATACAATGTTGCCCACAAAGTACGTTAGCAATTTAAAATGGTTGTACTTTGTAGCTAGACATGATATAAACAATCCGTAAAAAGTATAAAAAATGATATGTCGATTTATTTTTCGTCTTCAGAAAATCTATTTATTATTTGTTTTAACTGTTATTTTTCTTTCAATTTCTTGAAATCTCAAAAAGTATTTTATTTTGTGATATTTTTTAATAATTTAAAAAAGGGCTACAAATAAACTTTAAGAAAACTGAATGTATGGTCATCAGCAAAAGGTGCAACCCAAAATCCCAAATTACAGGTGGGGGGATACCAGAATCAAGCAAGTACAAAAATTTAAATACCTAGGAAGTGTTCTAACAGGAAATGGAAAGTGCGACACAGAAATCCGAAGGCGAATTGGCATGGCAAAGGACGCGTTCTAGAAGCTGAGTAAAGTATTAGGACATCAGAAACTTTCACTAGAAACAAAGAAGAGAGTGCTAGATTGCTATGTGATGTCAGTTCTTCAATACGGCAGTGAATGCTGGACAATATCATCGAAAATGAGGACAAAACTGGAAGCAGCGGAAATGTGGTTCTATAGAAGGATGCTGCGGATATCGTGGATATCATGCAAGCAACGATGAGGTGTTGGAAAGAATGGCAACAAAAAGGAAATTAATACTGAGCATCAGGAAAAGAGAACTGAAGTTCCTGGGACATGCAATGAGGAAGGAGAGCTTGGAGAACCTGATACTGACTGGTCAGATAGAAGGAAGGAGAGACATAGGAAAGCAGCGGATAACATATTTGCAGGGCCTGATCAGGTGGATGACGGAACGGGGGTTGCCAGGAGTAACAGGAGCAAACATACTAAGAGCCACAAGGGATAGAAGAAGAAGAAGAAGAAGAAGAAGAAGAAGAAGAAGAAGAAGAAGAAGAAGAAGAAGAAGAATGTTTTCCAATTAAGTAACGTTTCACATTAACGGCAAAAGGTCAGCAGGTACAACTGCCATATTTGAGTGACTGAAAAGCCTTAAGAATCTGCTGAACATAAAATAGATTATCCTAAAGTTAATGTCTGGCATGCTTTGGTAAAAAAAAAATCAAATCATAGGCCCTTCTTTTTGGAAGGTGGGGTTATTAATGGTGATCGTTATTTAGAAATGCTTCAAAATTACTTTATTCCCAATTAAGTTTCACTAATGAGAACTGATAGAGTGAGACCGTGCTTGCAACAAGATGGTTCACATTATCACTTTGCTTTGCAAGTTAGGAATTTTCAAAAGGAAAATTTTCTGAGAGGTAGAATGGAAGAGGTGAATGATTTTCTTGACATCCACGATCACCAGATTTTACGACATTGGATTTCTTTTTATGGTGACATGTGAAAAGAAATGTTTATTCAACTAAACTTCGATCTTTAGTGTCATTGACATCTAGGGTAATTGGTGTCATTGAAAGTATGACTGAAAATCACCTACAGAATCGTATTTACGCTTTGTATGTGTAATGATGGCGGCCCTGTTGAAAATTAACAAATTCCAATAACAAATACAAATAGTACTTCTTTTTTATCATTTTTACAGATTGTTTCTATCATATAGAGTTACAAAGCCACAAGTATTTTAAATTGCACAGACTGATTAGGTATCTCCACTAAATCGCTGAAAAAAACAGCATAGTATGAAGAAAACAGGTCCCAAACTAAAAGCGAACTTTTTCCATCAAAATTTAATGATATTATTAAAAGGAAAGATCAAAGTATTTTTTAATTATTTAAAAAAAATTTAATTCCCTCTAACACGTTCGAAATTTTGATAAAACATCTTGTTTTCAGTTTAGTTAGCTGGTAACCAAATCGTTACGAGAGTTTACGAGAGTTTACGAGAGTTTACAGTGGAAAACGTAACATTGCATAACTCAGTGACAAACAAATTAATTTGAATATTCTTGCAGAAATCAAATAATTGTCGGATTTTAATGAAACTTTCAGGACCTATTAAAAAATGAATGAAATTATTTTTGAAATTATTATTTTAAAAAAATATTGGTAAAAATAAATTTTTTTACAGCTCCCTCCAAGTAAATTCATGAAATTTTAAGAAATTAAATTTTGTTGCGAAAATTGGTTTTATACAAACGCGGGAATCATTTGGGAATGCAAATAATCTATTATTTTGTTGAAAAGTTTTGTCTCTATGTTTGCTACTAATAGTAAAATATCTGCTACTAATAGTAAAATATCTGCTACTAATAGTAAAATAAAAAAATGCAACTATGACATTATTTAATTTGATAAGCTTTTAATTGCTTGAACAAATAATAAAATTAAGGACATTATAGTCTAAAGAAATTTTTTTCAATTAAAAATGAAATTTTAAAAGAATTGTTTTCACTTTTTAAATTATAATAATTTATAAAGTTTCAAAAATGTTTTAAAATACTTCAAAAATTTGTTGCAGTTAGTTCATAAACTTATGAAGCGAAGATTATACTTACTAATTGAAAATTAATAAGTTTAATGCAAATAGTCGTGCCTTTCTATTATTAAAATAACTTTTTTTTTGTATTTGATGATGTTTTTTTTGTATGGTAAGTTCTATGCGTAAATTAAAAAGTCATGTGTTTCAGGGTTTTTCCCCCACTACCGGAAACAAAATTGTACGATTATGCCACTTGTGATTTGCCATACACTTATCTTATCTCGCATCTGGCATCTGTCAAATCTATCAACTTATACGGTAGAAAAGGTCAGAAAGTTGAACTTTGTGTTTAAGAAATAGTTTTATTTTAAATTTCATGCTATTAATAATAATATCTGTAAATCAGATTATTTTCTTCCAAAAGTAATGTGTCGCAGATGATATTTTATTTTTGCAAGATTTTTTTAAACTGAGAATGAACTTTTGTTACAAATGTATCGATCGCTTACAAATGGCCGAAAAATTGAAAGATAAAAAAAAAAGTGAAAAAATTTAGATTCCAATCAATGTAATTTCTGTTTGAAATACACCACTATATTTTACTTACTGGAAATAAGAAAAATTTAATCGTTTAGTTTTCAATTAAAACTAAAATAAAAGTTTCAAGAAAACTTTTGTATTTTTAAAAATTCAGTTTAAATGTTAGTTATCGAAAATGAGTGGAGATACTGTATATCTATGGACACCCTGTATATATATATATATATATATATATATATATATATATATATATATATATATATACAGTGGGGAAAATAAGTGTTGGACACATCCCATTATTCTTTATTTAACACATTTTTTATGCAGCGAATAACGCGAAAATTTAACAAGAAATAGTTACTCATTTAACAATAACAAATAACTTTAGAAATTGGAACATTTTAATGCATAACAAAAATTATATAATAAAAACGAGAATAGCCTGGAAAAAAAATTTAAAACACATTGTTTTAAATTATATTTTATTATTATTTTTTATAAATAATGCTGGAAATTGTTATTTGCATTTTAATTTGCCGACACTATTATACGTTTTAGAAGTGTCTCGATTGTTGTAGACCATTGTAATAAAAAGACAGATACGGAGGTAGCTTAAGATAAGCTTTATTTAACTAAGAATTAAGCAAGGTATAAGACGCCGCGAATCTGCAGCTTAGTTAGAAGGAATAAAGAAAGAAGGAAAGAAAAAGTCAAGGGAAGTAATTCACTTCTGGAAGGTACAAGCGGAAGTTAAAGAGTTCTCTTTTCTTTCAGCACAACCATACTCTACGTCGTTGGAAAGTATTGGAACACGTTAGTCACCAGTAAGCCATCACGCGTGAAGGTTCTCAGGATGAGTAAACGTAAAGAACTCTCTCAAGTCGTCCGTGATAAGATTATTGCCGAGCACAAGAATGGAATTGGTTATCGGCGTATATCTGCTCAATTCAAAATCCCTGTAAGCACCATAGGAAACCTTATTAGGAAATGGAAGGTGCATGACTCAACCGTGAACTGTCCGCGCACCGGAGCTCCTCGCAAGATGTCGGATCGAGCAGTAAGGAAGATTGTACGAAAAGTTCAGCAGCAACCGAGAACAACACGAGGCGAACTTCAGAAAGATTTGGAAAAAGCAGGGATAGTAGTAACGAAACCAACGATTAGTAATGTACTCCGACGCAACGGTCTTAAATCGCGTACACCTCGAAAGACACCATTACTAAAAAAATGTCATGTTAATGCTCGTCTGGAGTTTGCAAGAAGCCACTTATTGAAAACAGATGATTACTGGAATAATGTGATCTGGTCCGATGAGACGAAAATTGAACTTTTCGACATTAACTCTATACGTCGAGTATGGAGAAGAGATGGCACAGCGCACGATCCCAAGAACACCCTCCCCACTGTAAAGTTTGGTGGTGGAAATGTCATGCTCTGGGGATGCTTCTCTTCAAATGGTACTGGGTCACTTCATATTATAGATGGAAAGATGAATGCAGCCAAATATCGGGAAATTCTTGAAAATAATCTCTTGCCTGCTTCCAATGCGTTAGGTATGCGACAGGGATGGATCTTTCAACAAGATAATGATCCCAAACATACTGCTAAAATAACCTCCGATTGGTTCGTACAGAACAAAATAGATGTTCTTAAGTGGCCCAGTCAGTCTCCAGACTTAAATCCTATAGAAAATCTATGGAGAGAGCTCAAAATCATGGTCCACCAGCGAGATCCACGTAATATTCAGGATTTGAAGAAAGTATGTGTTGAAGAGTGGGCCAAAATCTCGCCTAATCGTTGTCACAAATTAGTTTCGTCGTATAGAAAACGCCTCGAAGCTGTAATAGCCAATAAGGGGTTTTCAACTAAATATTAGATGAAATTGTGTTAGTGTGTCCAACACTTTTTTTTCCAGGCTATTCTCGTTTTTATTATATAATTTTTGTTATGCATTAAAATGTTCCAATTTCTAAAGTTATTTGTTATTGTTAAATGAGTAACTATTTCTTGTTAGATTTTCGCGTTATTCGCTGCATAAAAAATGTGTTAAATAAAGAATAATGGGATGTGTCCAACACTTATTTTCCCCACTGTATATATATATATATATATATATATATATATATATATATATATATACTGTATGTTCTTAATGTTAAAATGTGTGCGGCGGCGAAAGTACAATTAACAAGAGAAAAGGCAATGTACACTGAAGATTTGATTAATAGCAATGAGACAGCCAGAGGCGACAGTCGAAGGTTAAATAAAATGCTTGCTAAACATGAAAATACTATGATTCCATGAATTATTCAGAAGACGAGTATCTTTATAGTGCCAGAAAAGAAACTGTTGGTGCAGAAGGTTACATTTAACTATCTCAACATTAAAAGAGTGTGACTGGGATTCCAATCTAGTCATCATCATCATCATCATCATCATCATCATCATTTATCCGTCACACCCAGATGGTGCATAGGGCAGCAACTTTTTGTTGCTGTTTCTGTAACAAACTGTTTTTTACGGGGCAGGATTGTTAGCCCTGCACCCAACCCCTAAAACTGGTGGACCGGTGGACCATTCTTGGTCCTCACGTTTACAGTACCTGGTATTCCCAAATAGTCACCCATTTAAGTACTGACCAGGCTTGATGTTGCTTAACTTCGGGAACCGGTGTATTCAACACGATATAGCCGTAGACTTTCAATTTAGTAGTACGCTAAAATTCATGTTGTCGCGGCCTCATGAAAAAACAAAAAAACAAAAAAAAAAAAACTCATCCAAGCAGATCCTATAAAAATATTTGTAGAAAAGACAGAGGGAAACCACATCACATCGGTGAAAAATTGACTGTAGTCGAGATGCCAAGTTAGAATCGGTGACATTTCAGATCTTTCTTTTTGGCATGAATAGCAAGAGCACTTGACCAGATATGGCAACATTATTCAATAGACGGACGAATGCTAAATTTATAAATATGCAAGATTGATTCTGACGAGAAAAAATTTTCAGTAGACTCAGCTATAGATCTGTTATATTCGTTCCACTTCAGGTCAGTTGAAAAAGTGAAACCAGCGATTTGATGCGCTGACGGAGACTTGCATCAGCCATGCTGATTGTTGGACAGGAAAGTTACTCTATGCTGGTTAAAAGAAAAGTAGTTTTGTTTTTGAGGCATTAAAATTTAGTGGCGGCACCGTGGGCGTTTGCTCGTCTCTCGGATCCGTTCGTCGTCTGCGTCGCTGTCGTCGCTTACAAGGAGGTCTGCTTCGCGCCAAGCCGTAGCATTCGACGACCCGTCGTCTCAGCACACCCGCTTCTGCCCGTGCGTGCGGTCGCCTCGCGGTCTCACGCCTCCGTCCCACGAAGCGTCTTTTGCTCCGCTGTTGCCGTCGCGTGGTCCCGCTCTACCTACCTCCGCGTCCCACTTCGCGTCCGTTTGCGCGCGTGCGCGGTCGGCGGTTTCTCCTCCAAGGGTGCTCTTGACCGAGTGTCCGCGGCGGCCGGTACGCTCACTTTGAAAAAATTAGAGTGCTCAGAGCGGGCTGTTCAAGCTTGCATACGATAAGCATGGAATTTCTTATCCGACTCTATCACATGTTGATGGTCCTTTTGAAGAGCAGAAATCAGGTTTATTTTGTCAGCGTTGTCAGATTTCTTACTGAGACGAGAGTAAATGGTGCTGCCATCTGCATAGGTGTCTACTTGGAAGATGATGACAGAAACAGCACCCGACTTAGGAGAGAGCCTTGAGTAACATCCGCGTTCATGTGAATGTTTAAAACGATCTTCATTTTACGGTTTAATAGGAAAGGTTGGATTAAATCAAACAACCGTCCTGTAATACCATAGCCCTCGAGCGTCTTGCGAGACATGACTGACTGGGCAGAAGATTATCCCGCAGTAGATTGCCAATGCTTTCTGCGGTAGACTGGTTATAGAACCCAATCTGTTCTATTATTTAACCCATAACTGGAGGGAAGAGATGGATTAATACCTTTCCCAAGAGTATTTGTGCGTAAGTGAATGCAAGCAATTCAACTGGAATTCGAACTCGGCACCCCGATTTGTCATTCCGAGGTGATATCCACTGCACCACAACGCACATGCCATCCTCAAATACTTTACCAAAAAGCGACAAGAGGCTAACAAGGCGATAGTTAGAGGAATCAGAAGATTTCCCAGTGTTCTTCAAATCAGAAACTCAAGATGAGGGCTTCCAACAAGCTTGAACGCAGGAAGCAGAGAGGAAATAGATGGAGATTTTGGAGAGGACTGGAGCCAGTTCAGGGATGCATTTCTTTAGGATTGCGGCTGGGATTCCATCACATCCGCTTACCTTATGGGAGTCTAATTTAGTCTAATATCCGGGACCAGAGATCGAATTATGAATATATCATTGAGTAGAGCCACTGTTCTAGGTTGGAAATCGGGTGTGAGTACTCCAGATGAGTCAAATGTTGATTTGGAAGAGAATTTCTGAGCAAAGCATTTAAGCATGTCTGATGTAGATGTCAGGACTTCGAAATGATTGAATAAAGGAGGAATTGTGGGTTTGCTGTTTTTCAGCACACTCTTGCAAAGCCACCAATACTCTCAAGAACCGAACTGGCAAGATGCTATTTGTTCTTTCATTCTATTACAAACAATAACTTTACTTACTTTAGAACATGCTCGCACTCATTACGAGCAGAGTACAAAGAGGCGTTTGTTGTAATCAGATATTTCACACAAGTGCAGCCGGAAGAAGTGATCCCTGTGGTCAATAGCAGCCGTGCATGCAGTTGAGAACCAAGGAGATGAACGAGATTTAGCTTGTAATTTCCTCGCCGGACTGAAAGCATCTTTACTGGCTTTCGCCCAGAAGGTGACCTCAGAGACGCATTTTTGAACTGGAAGATTACCAAAACTTAATTCCAAGGGACGTTACGAATTAAATCAGGGAACGCGTCCCAATCCGCATGTTGATAACAGAAAGACATGGCCAGTGGAACACTCCACTTCACTCCACTCCACTCCTGTAGCTTAAAATTAGGGTTTAGTTTAGTATTCGCCGTACGTTATTCAGATCGATATACAAGGTGGGGGACACAATGATCGAAATTCTGTGATAATAACAACAAAGATGAGGACAAAAGACAAAAATGGAAATAGTGTAAATAACAAAAATTCACCCAAAGTAGGCCATCATGCACTATATGAAGTGATATACTTTAAAATTAGGTTTATAATCTATCTATCTATCTATCTATCTATCTATCTATCTATCTATCTATCTATCTATCTATCTATCTATCTATCTCAGTCTGTTCATTATCTATCTATCTATCTATCTATCTATCTATCTATCTATCTATCTATCTCAGTCTGTTCATTATCTATCTATCTATCTATCTATCTATCTATCTATCTATCTATCTATCTATCTCAGTCTGTTCATTACCTATCTATCTATCTATCTATCTATCTATCTATCTATCTTTACGAATAGACAAAATTATTATTGTTGCTACCCATGATGATAATTATTAAAAAACTAAAACTGTAAAATGGGCTAGCTAACCGGTTTCGCACCTCGCTCAACAGAGCTAAATCGAGGTGAATAAATAATCATTTATGAACAGAACAGTGTGTAAGGAGGAGACAGAGAAAAAAAATCTATCTATCTATCTATCTATCTATCTATCTATCTATCTATCTATCTATCTATCTATCTCCGCCTGTTCGTATCTATCTATCTATCTATCTATCTATCTATCTATCTATCTATCTATCTATCTATCTCCGCCTGTTCGTATCTATCTATCTATCTATCTATCTATCTATCTATCTATCTATCTATCTATCTATCTCAGCTTGTTCACCTCTGTCTAGACTTGTCATCATCACTGTCACCAACGCAACCATCGTTCTAAACCAAATGATCAATGATAATAGCATCTGGTTCATGAGTAGCACTACATTTGCCGTTAGTAGCTCCGTCATATCTCCCACCACCGATTATATCATCGTCATCACTACCGCCGCCAACGCCGCCTCCACCGCCACCGCCAACGCCACCGCCACCGCCACCACCATCATCTAATATGTCTAGCATTATAGCAGCAGCGAGGAAGAACCGCAGCATCCCCACCCGCCAACTCTACCCATCGCCCATCTTGAGAGAATCGCATAGTTTCCATCTTTACGGTTTGCCAGAGCTGAAGGTGTTTGTTGATTTCACACACTGCTCGGCGCGTCTTTACCTATCCAAGCACTTTACCTACCTACTTCCATTTACCTACCAATGAGCATAGCCATCCGTTGAAAAGAACTCCAAAATACACATGGCCTTGTGCCAAACTAAGCGAAGCTTGTTAAATATATACAAACGCACACTGATCAAAACAGAAAGAAAGTTTCTGTTGAGGAGTCAAGCAGACAGATCTATCTATCTATCTATCTATCTATCTATCTATCTATCTATCTATCTATCTATGCGATAATTTGGATATATTTTAAAATTTATATCCAGACAAACCATTTAAATTCATAAATCTTTTAACGGCCAACTTCAGGCTTTGAAAGTGGTCAGTTAGTCGATGGCTAGTCGCACACAAAGCCAAAGTTGACATGGATGAATTTCTACACCGGGGGACAAGGGATGTTAACCTGATCATTTTGGGGAGTCCTGGAGTTGGCAAATCAGGTAAGTAAATCCCCGAAATATTTATAAGAATCTTGTCTTATTTTTTTTAATTTGTATTTTGAATCTTTTTTCTTACATCATCATCATCATCATCATCCCATTCGTCCGTATTTCATTTCCCTTGTTTATATATATATATATATATATATATATATATTATCCTACATCTACGTCATGTGCTTATTATATATATATAATACGCACCTCATGATTGCATAGTGCATGAAACTATATATATATATATATATATATATATATATATATATAAGTTGAAAGCGCTTGGGTACCTTGAGAAATGAATGAAAATAACATCTGTCAACGTTACAGCTCATTTCTGACATCTTTTGATTGTAATAAACAAAAGATTATCCCTGAGTATGAACGGATTTTATTAAAAATAAGAAAACATAATATTTGCAATTTATTTAATCTGACATATATATATATATATATATATATATATATATAAGCGACATCAGTTCCAGTTCTTCGACTACGTGCCGTGTCCCTTTAAAACGTTGGTTTTCATGATCCTCCACAACTTCCCATTCCTTTGTAGTTCTTAGTAACGTTTTTTTTTTAAGATCTTCAGCTCCCCGCTGTCCCGACATCCATTCATGCAATCTTGTCAGATTGCTGGCTCGCTTCTTTCCGCTGCTACTTTTTCCTTTGTTATTTCCTGTGAATATCAAATTCTCCAAGGCCTTCTTCTTCCTTATTTCTTTAAGAAATTTCAACTGCCTTTTTCTGAATCTGAATAGAAGTGTCCTTTTTGTTTCCATTTTCCTGAAGCCTTTTTCGTTGTACTTGCGATTCGTCAGTCCTTCTTATTCTTTGTAGCCTGGAGTATTTTTCATCCTTTTGTGAGTAAATTCAGTCAGTCAGTTGAGTGCCATATGTGATACACGCTTGGGCGATCATGTCTCGACAGAGACATGACTGACTGGGCAGAAGATTATCCCGCAGTAGATTGCCATTGCTTTCTGCGATAGACTGGTTGCCGACCAAGGCTATAGAACCCAATCTGTCCTGCTATTTAACCCATAACTGGAAGGAATAGGCGGATTAATACCTTTCCCAAGTGTATTTGCGCGTAAGTGAATGCAATGAATTCAGCTGGAATTCGAACTCGGCTTCCCGATTTCTCGTTCCGAGCCGATATCCAATGCACCACAACGCACATCCTGTGAGTAAATTACCAATGCCAATAATATATGATAACAGTAAAAGTATCAACAACTATAGCAATAACCACTACAATAATAATATGAATAATAATATGAATAATTATTGATGAAGACAGACATACTATCGGAATATTGTTAGATATTGTTAAACACGGTGTTTGCTTTTCTTTTTCTTTTCATAAACCGCACGCTTCTCTAAGTCTTGTAATATTGTTTTTATTATTATCGACAGTTTTTCGAATTCCTTTCTTGCTATGTTACATAGGGCAAAAATATTTATTTCAAAGCGAAAGTTAATCTAACTCCAGACTAATAATGCTACCTACTATGACGTGAATTAGTCCCTCACTAGTGAATCCTGGTTGTTTTCACTGACGATCAAGTGACAGCAAGCCTCATGCAAACTTCTGCACACCCTTCACTAATCATGTTCATTACAAATTCTTCCCACTTTTCAGGACAGCGTCCTTGTTCTCTTTGAATGATGGCGAATATATTCTTTGGGATGATTCATATATTTTCACGATTTAAAAAAAAAATGACTCCGGTGTTTGCAAGCATCTGCATTTGTTTGATTTTAGATGTTGTTGTTAGAACCTTTCCAGCCGATCCATTCTTCATTCACCGTCAGGTACATAATTTTCTCATTGATGAAACAGAGGATGGTTGGAGAATGAATCGGTAGAAAACTTGTTAACAAAGAAGTGCTGAGGCGTCCGAACGGTGCTAGAAATATTAATGACTCTTCACAAAGATATATTCAACAGAGTGGGTGATAGGCACAAATTTTAAAGTCTTACCGAATTTTACATTTTTCCAAAACTTGCACAAACTGATTAGATTTTGTGTTCGTTCTGGTACGGGATGAAGTTTCCCGGTTATTTTTCTATTTTTTATACTATTTTTCTGACATTTCATGGTTGATTTTAAGTATGCATTTAATTTTGAGAGAAATCGAGTTCATTTTTTTGTATTTTCACTCTTGAGAGCGATCAAGTTTATTGCAGTTATTCTCATTTTAATCGCTGAAATGATGTCTTTATTACCGGAAGTTGGTGGTCTTTATTACCGGAAGTTGGTGGTCTTTGACTGCTGTTATTATTATTATTTCCTTCTATTGTATACACACAATTCTGAATTTCATATTTCATATCTTAGCATCCGGGCAAAGTCCTGGTAATCTTTAAAACTTTTCGCCCTTATTCATCATATTCACTCGTTAGTCTGCCAACAGTCAAGCTAGTGTAGTATTAGTATTATTAGTTTCCTCTGGGTATATTTTTGATTAGTGGCCTTTATTCAATAAATTACATTTTGATGAATTGATTCCCTCGTTCCTTTATGGTCATGCGCAGGGATTGGTTATTTGGGAAGTTTCGACTAGTGTGTCATTGCGCTTACTTTCGCACAAATACACTTGAAAAAGTTACGAATTCATCTCTTCTTCCTCCCCGGTTAGGAGTTAGTAGTAAGGCAGATTGAGCCCTAGCTTTGGTTGGCAACTAGTCTAGGAGAAAGATAAGTGGATTCAAAACAGGTTAGATGAAAAGAAATCATCTCCAACATCATAAAAAGTGTAATCAACAAACGGAATTGACAAAGTTCTAATAATCAATAAGAAAGAAAAGAAAGAGGACGACAGGACAAAATAATACTAAGCAAACAATATATATATATATATATATATATATATATATATATATATATAAACTAAATCTAAAAGTGAGCCAAAAGTCGACATGCATCAATATATATATATATTGATGCATTTTTCATCAGATAATACAGACAAGTTTTGTTGATTTATTTTATGTAAATTTTTTTTCATGTTATTTTCTTTATTATTTAATGAAACATGCATCAATTTAATATATATATATATAACATAGTACACTTGATATGCAATCCAGGTAAATTCCAATAGATACGAACTCAAGAGAACTCAAAACGTGACTTTCCTCTTTCTTTGGGGTTCTTTTTCGAATGAGCGAGAAATTTTCGTAAATAAGCATTACAAATGTCTGTTCTAATATGGACATGTGAGCGTCTATGTAAAATTAAATCAAAGAAAAGGACTTTTTTGTTGGGGAATATTTTGAGGACCAACTGTTGTACCATTTGGGTCTGACGAGCCGCGATAATAAGATCAAAACGCGGTGAAATATTTATTACTCATTGTAATAATCTAAAATCTTTTATTATATATATATAATCGTGTGGCCCCCCAAGCAAGGCATTTTACTGGCACTGCTGAGCAGGGGGTTACATAGGAGGTAAGTTATGAGAAAGAGTGACAGGTTATAGGGGGGTGTCAGGAAGTGGGTAAGAGAAGGATGAGAATACTGATGAGAGTGGAGTGGACGAAGAGAGAAGCATGGGAGAGAGAGAGAGAGAGAGAGAGAGAGAGGAAGCAAGTTAGTGAGATAGTAGATGACTATTGACTTAGCATTTGCATTCTTGAAGATTGTAGCTGTCGAGAAACGGAAGGGAGTTCCACAGGCGAGAAGTGCGAGAGAAGGAGCTGCTGGAGTAGAATTTGCGTTTACAATTTATTGGTTTCACAGTAAAAGGGTGGGACCTAGTTGCTAATCTTGTGGCTTGGGGAAATTCGTATATAGGGGGCACCAGTGAGCTAAGTTTATCGGAGCAGAAGCCATGAAAGTATTTGTAGAAGAGACACAGGGAAGCCATATTGTGCCAGTGATAAAGTGACTATATATATATATATATATAATATTTATTCAGAAATTATAACATGGATATGTTATAATATCACTACAAATACTATTTTGTTTCGACACTTCTGTCTTGTCAAGTGATCCGTACTTTGTATTGAGCACTTTTTAAGAATAGTGTTTCATTGGATAAGGAATATTATTCCATCCATATCTAAACTTATTTATAAATGGAACTTTGTCTCTGTGTGTGTGTGTGTGTGTTCTATAGACTCCGAAACGGCTGAACCGATTTTCTTGAAAATTAACACTGTTGTACTCTAAGCGTCTGCGAGTGTTCTTAGCTAGGTTTTCTGTTGAGGTACCCCCAATAAATATTGTAAATCGAAAAAATCAGGCTATAGAAGGAGTGGTCCGATATTAATCAAATTTGATACACTCATAGACAAAGACATAAGAAACGATATTCAGAAGTTTCAATGTTGCAGTTCTTACAATAGTGCAGAAAATTGATAATATATATATAAAAGGCAAGATATTCGTGTTTGTGTCTGTTTATCTGCCTGTATGTTCTAAGTAGGTATAATTGTAGTTCTTAGTCTCAGCCATGATACCATTTGCTCAGAGGACTTTTTAGCCTTCAAAATTCAGTTAACGATGAAAAAAACATATTTGATATCGATACCAAGAAATCAAAATTTGACTTACATCCATTCATTTTTCTTTCAGTTTACGGTTTCGCTTTAACTGGAAACAACTATTGCTTTTTAGTCTTTCGGGCCAACATCCAAAGAGTCTGAGCTCCAGGACCATGGATTAGTTTTAAAGCGTTCATTACACCCGGGCAACTCCGGGCTATACTGCTAGTTGCTAGTATATATATATATACGTATGTATTGAAGATATACAGTACGTATGCTCATCCTAAACCGTCAGAATCTGATCACAATTTAAACAATAACCATTTATTAAACAAAAAAGATTTATGCCCCTTTGTATCCTACTCATATTTTGACTGACATTGTAACCATTTAATGAATATTTATGAACATTCTCAAATTTAAATGCCTTGCTCTTGTATATATAAACACGTGCAACCTTGCACACATTTTTTTCCTGATATTTCTCATGTTTAATTAATAGTGGTAAAAGAAAAGGTTTCCAATGTCAGTGATATTACACCTGTTCAAGGTAGATGCTTGAATCTGAAATATTGCGCGGAAAAAATAGCTACAATTATTTCACCCGTGAAAGAATCACGAAATGTTTATTACTTTGAATCATTAAAGAATTTCTAATTTCCTCTCAAATGTTTGCTTTGAAAATATCTCGGCAAATAGTTTTCGTGTTTTGCTTTCTAAAGACCAAAAACCAAATAATTCACTTCAGTCGAATTCTAATTCATTCTTATAATCTTTCTTTATCAAAATTTCATCAAATGTCGAATACATTTCTTTATTTACGAATTTGGCTTCATTTTGATGTGGAACAATCAAATGCGTTTAATATTTTAAAAATATCAGTCTGATAGTGTTGTGGACCCAGAATAGGTCCGGAAGAAAAACACCAACTCGGGTATTAGTGAAACATATATATTTAACCAAAGAACAAATACAAAGTGTGTTACACGTCAGCCTGACTGCCAATTATTAGAACGGGGTGATTCAACCCAACTCAACTCCAATGTTTACCCTTCTCCCCCACTTGAGAGAGATGTGACACAATGTCTTTTTTTAACGTGTGGAGCCTGAGCGCGTACGCTCAGATACTGGTCAAAACATTACCTATCCACCGCAGTGGATAGGTTCAAAACCGGCTTAAACTGGTCTTATTCGGTCTTAATTTGGTGACCCCAGCCCGAAGGCCGGGGACAACTCCACCCCGAGAGGCGTATTCTCCCGGTATTCATAATAATAGGAAGAATTCATTGTAGTACAAAAAGGGTAGGTTTCATAACAGTTAAGTGCGATACGTAATACACACTTGGGCGATCATGTCTAGAAAGAGACATGACTGACTTTGCAGAATATTTTCCCGCAGTAGGTTTCTATTGCTTTCTGTAGTAGACTGGTTAACAACGAGGGCTGTAGAACCGAATCTGTCCTGCTATTTAATCTTTAGCTGGAGGGATTCCATGCGCCTGTGGCTTAGGGAGTAGCGACTCCGACTGACACCAAATCGCTTGAGTTTCGATGTGGATATGTCTAGCCACACTGATGAGCTCTGATACAGCGAAACAGGCTTGTATGTGAATGACTAATATATATATATATATGCACGACGGTCTTTATTATAATAAAGAGAATTATTTGTAATAACAGCATTTTTATTTTGTTGGCCACTAAATTTCGGCCGGTGAAGACTCCGGTCTAGATTGTTTTAAATTGTGAGAAGGTACGTCGATATTTATTTTAGGAATGATTCGTGTTGTCATTCATATCTTTTGTGGATCTTTATTTATTTTTCAGCCAGAGATTTCTGCAATTTTCTACATTTTCTCTGAACCTTTGAGATAAAATATCGCCATTATTTCCCGAATAATTCACATTAAGAACTAAATCATTGTTGCTTTCACCTTTGTTGTTTTGATCGGCCAATGAGCTCTCCAACCTTCGTTCCATGCTGAGAAAAGAACTAAAAAAATCCTAAGGACATAAGGACGTTCTATATTTGAAATGTGTGTTACCGAATTCTCACTGATAATAGGACGAATAGCAACCCTATATGTGCGTTGTGGTGCAGTGGATATAGGTTCGTCACGAGAAATTGGGGAGCCGAGTTCGAATTCCAGTTGAATTCATTGCATTCACTTACGCGCAAATACCCTTGTGAAAGGTATTAATCCGTCTCTTCCTTCCAGTTATGGGTTAAATAACAGGACATATTGGGTTCTATAGCCTTGGTTGGCAACCAGTCTACCACAGAAAGTAATGGCAACCTACGGCGGGATAATCTGCCCAATGAGTCATGTCGCTTTCAAAACATGATCGCCCAAGCGTATATCACGTATGGCACTTAACTGACTGACTGAATATAATAGTTGAAAACATAATTAAAACTTCTACTGATCATAAAGTGGGGGGAACAGTTTTCTATTGTTATGAAGAAATAAACTGATCCCCACTAATTATACTTAATATAATAATGTAATATAATCTACCTCTTCCCCCTCTAGCTATGAGTCAGATAACATAACAGATTGGGTTCTATAGCCTTGGTCGGCAACCAGTCCACCGCAGAAAGCAATGGCAACCTACTGCGGGATAATCTTCTGCGCAGTCAGTCATGTCTCTTTCGAGACATGATCGCACAAGCGTGTATCACGTATGGCACTTAACTGACTGACTGACTCTCCGTCGAATCTGAGAACGGCCCAGTTACAAAGGAAACAAGCACCTAGAAAATAAATTGTTCTATCGAGATAATTTGGAAGATGAATCCGATATTCCGATGACCGAATATCATTGTAAGGCGTCAACGGAGAGCTGAAGAAAATGATTCGGCCTAAAATAATAGTAGGAATAGAGATAGCTTCTCAGGTTCAAATATAAATAAAGATACTGAAATTTGTGAATAAAATGGAGCAGAATTTTGATACGTGTCAGGGTGACAACACAATGAAAACCATAGTAGCAATGGCAATCGTAGGTAGAGGCTCAGAACGAGGGAGAAGAGGAGTAGACGATACCCACAGATACCCACA
>JBBBDQ010001692.1:2197500-2422455 GCA_037127315.1 Ascarosepion bandense
TATTGTAAGAACTGCAACCTTGAAACTTCTGAATATCGTTTCTTATGTCTTTGTCTATGAGTGTATGAAATTTGATTAAAATCGGACCACTCCTTCTATAACCCGATTTTTTCGATTATCCATTTTCGATATTTATCGGGGGTACTCGACACAAAACCTAGCTAAGAACACTCGCAGACGCTTATAGTACAACTGTATAAATTTTCAAGAAAATCGGTTCAGTCGTTTCGGAGTCTATAGGCAACAGACATACACACAGAGACAAAAATCGCATCATTGCTCACTTTCTCGATCCATGAAATCTTTTGAGGCTTGATTGTGTATCTGCTTTCTATGAGGTCATCTCCCTGGTTAAACTTCTGATACACCTGGCTCTTTTGATCTTCTGAGTGTAGTGCCTACTTTGGTACGTCTTGGGGAGAGCCACATATATATTAGTGGCATCACTGAACAACCTCTCTTAGAACAAAGCTTCACTTATTGACATTGGTCTCATCTTTACACTGACATTTCGTAGAGTGTTTATGTTGAATCAATTGCTAGAACTACTACCTGAAAAGTTAGTCCATTGCGTCGCGTCAGGACACCTCAACGTGGAATAATGGTTAGCAATCTCGTCTCGCTAGGGCTTATTACGACTGAGTAGTGAGTTCGATCCTCACTGGTTACCCCATACTTTTGGCCTTGTGCCACATCTAAGCTAGGCTTAAAAAGTCACCCATTGTGTCGTGTCAGTCAATTGTTCCTCGCCTGAATCCATCTTGAACATTTTTTTTTAATCGTTTTACCTCAAGCAAGGCATTCCTCTGCCACTATTGCGCTTGGGGCTACATAGGGGAAGGAAAGAGTGGTTAGATATAAGAAGTGTCAGAAGGGGGGTGATAGATAGATAGGTGGGTGGGAAGAGTGTTTGAAAGAATGGAAGCGAGTTAGTTTGTTAGGAGGTGTCTATTGACGTTACATTTAAACTCCTGGAGATTGTAGCCGTCGGGGAAGCAGTCATGTGGAAGGGAATTCCACAGTCGGAAAGTGCGAGAAAAGAAACTGTTGGAGTAGAAGTTGCGGTTGCATTTTATCGGTTTCACTGTAAAAGGGTGGGATCTAGTTGCTGATCTAGTATCTCGTGCAAATTCGAACCTAGGGGGCACCAGTGATCTAAGTTCATCGGAACAGAAGTCGTGAAAGTATTTATAGAAGAGACACAGGGAAGCCACGTCGCGACAGGTGAGAGAGAGACTGCAGGCGGTCTGCTAAGCCGGTATCGATCACATTACAGACCCTCCGCTGTACCTTGTCGAGAAGCCCAAGGAGAATAGCAGGGGCACCCGACCAGATATGGCAACAGTATTCAATGCACGGGCGGATGGTAGATTTATAAATGTGCAGGATAGATTCAGACGGAAAAACTTCCGGGCCCTGCACAGAGAACCGACTTTCATAGCAGTGGATTTAGCAATGGATTCGATATAGTCATTCCACTTGAGGTCCGCTGAAAGTGTGAGACCAAGGAGGCGTAGTGTTTTACTCTCTGGGAGGCAAGCCTGGTCCATGCTAATAGGAGGTAGGTGCGATTGTCTATGATGATTAATTGAGAGTAGTTTCGTTTTAGAAGCATTAAAATTTACGAGCCATTTCTTACCCCAGTCCACTACGGATTGGAGGTCCTTTCCAGGCTCGGTTGCAAGGTTAGCTTTGTCGCCCACACCAGATTTTTGATCGAGGCGAGAATAAACTGTGGTGTCATAGGCGTACATACTTACATGGGATCTTATGGTATCAGGGAGATCATTAATGTAGATCAGAAAGAGCGTAGGACCTAGGATAGAGCCTTGAGGGACACCCGCCTTCGTATGGCAGTTCTGGGAGGCATATCCATTTAATACCACTTTCAATGTGCGGTTAGATAGGAATGACTGGATTAGTTCAAACAATTGTCCAGCTATACCATAGCTCCGCAGTTTGCATAGGAGGCCAGCATGCCAAACTCTGTCAAACGCTTTGAAGATATCCAAGGCAACGGTTCGGGCTTCACCATTCCTGTCGAGTGCCTGATATATGTACTCGGTGATGGTCGTTAGCATATCAGCAGTAGACCTGGTGAAGCGGAAACCATACTGCTTGTCCGAGAGGAGCCTGTGTGCTTTGAGACGCTGAACCACCTCGGCGTTGATAATGGCTTCGAACACTTTGCCAAAGATCGGAAGAAGGCTGATAGGTCGGTAATTTGCGGGGTCCGAGGGTTCTCCAGTGTTTTTAAATATAGGAACTACAGAGGAAGATTTCCAACAAGTAGCAAAGCAGGAAGCAGATAGGCAGAAGTTGTAGAGCTTAGAAAGTACAGAGGAAAGTTCGGGGGCACATTTCTTTAAGACTATGATTAGGATTCCGTCCCCTCTGCTCGCTTTGTGAGGGTCAAGTTTCGAGATTATCCTAGAGACAAGCGAGGGTGTAATATGGACGTCATTCAGTTGAGTATCAATTCTAGGTGGGATGTCGGGTGTAGAAACTCCAGTCTCGAATTTTTCGAGAATCTGCGAGCAAAGCATTCAGCCTTGTCCGCTGGGGAGGTGAGGACCTCAAATTTGTTTATTAGTGGGGGGTATTGTGGACTTGCTCTTGTTAAGTACTCTTTTATAGAGTCGCCAGTAGTCTTTGGTGCCGAACTTAGAGGACGCTATGCGCTGCTTCATTCTGGCAGCAAATAACATCTTAGCTTCGTTAAGTATCTTTTTACACTTATTACGAGCTGAAGCGAAAAGGCGTCTGTTTTGGTCCGACGCGTAGATACGATAGAGTCGGAAGAAATGATTCTGGTGGGCAATGGCGGCCGAGCAAGCGGGCGAGAACCATGGAGACGAATGAGATTTAAGCTGAAATTTCCTGGCAGGGATGAAAGCATCGATGCCAGCCTTAACCCAGGAGGAGACCTCGGATGCACATTCTTCGATGGGAAGACTAAAAACGTTGTTCCAAGCGAGGTCGCAGAGGAAGTCACGGAACGAATCCCAGTCTGCTCTTTGGTAGCTGTAGGATATTCTACTTGTCTGGGTTTCTTGGGTTGGGTGGGAGTGGAATGAAATGTTGACGGAAACTACGGTGTGGTCAGAGTTACCAAGTGGGCAGAGTTGTCTGGTAGTGCAAGAGTCTGGGATGGAAGTGAATCAGAGGTCTAGCAGTGAGTCCCTTCCGTTAGGGTTGTCGGAGAAACGCGTGGGGAAGTTCACCACTTGCGTAATGGATTGGGTTATTGAAAAATTCATGGCGTGGACACCAGCAGGATCGGTGACAGAGTTCTCCAGCCACTTGGTGTGGTGGGCGTTAAAGTTATCAAACATGAATATATGGGCAGAGGGATGGGAAGAAATGGCTTTGTCAATATTGTCAGAGACATTGTCAAGTAACGAACAGTCAGGGGAGGAAGGGGAGCGGTAGAGAAAGAAGAGATAGCTAATCGAGCTTAGAAGTGAGAGGCGGAATCACATGAAAGAATGATCCGGGGATTCAAGGGATGTCGCCCGAGATAGGGGAAGGTGTTCGCTGACATACACACCAAGCCCATGCATATGAACATTGGAGTCCTTCCTGAAAAGGGGAAGGTAGCCAGGAACATCAAACTCAGAAGAGGGGATAGAAGGGTTAAGGTTAGTTTCACATAGGGCCAAGATATCAGGTGAGTTAGTGTGAAGGAATGAATCAACGCTGAGGAAGTTAGTGCGGATACCACGTATGTTAGTGGAAGAGATGCAGGCGGGTTTGGGCGTTTTCAGACTAGCTGGTTTAGCTTTGCTATTATGTTTGCTTTTTTCCATCGTGATTCAGTTAAGGAGAGGTCTTAGAATAGAGTCAGTCGGTCACTTGTTTGCAGCATGTGAAGGATGGAGACTGGCGCGGCCTATAAAATAATGTAAATATACCATCCGTCCGTGCATTGAATACGGCTACTGTGCCTGATCTGGAACTTCTGTAATAAACCTCGAAAATCTAGACAAATCCAAATAAGGGCCTGCAATATTATCAGTTCTAACCTGGCATCTCCACTTAATCCTCTTTTCCGTGACGTAGTTCCCTCTGTCTTTTCGGTCAATATTTTTCATGGCAGTTGTTCTAATGAGTTTCCATTTTTGGTACTTCAACCTCATAAATTTAAGTGCAGTACTAGATTGGTAACTAGGTCTCTTTGTTTTACTGTTCAAATAGCTAAATGTAAATATAAGTTCTATTCTAATAGTTTATTATCTTTCACGTTTGACAAATGGAATTCTATTTTGGTGTCTTGCTTTCCTGACACCTATAAACTTCAAAAGAATAAATTCAACGTCAGTCGCCATCTTTTCTCTTCTTGAATTCTGTTCTTTTATTGTCCATTCTCCTCACTATTTTTTTTCATACCACTTTCACGCTCAGTAACCCTTTGTATCGTTGTTGTACTATGACCTTGCTTCGGTCGAAATGATTAAAAGAATAAAAATTCATACTTTCTTTCCGGGTGATAAGCACGTACTAAAGTAGGTTTTAGAGCCACTGCCTGTGATTTCGTGTTCTTGCCGTCTTGTGGCGCAACAGACAACACCTGCATCCGGTATTTTAAGCGTTGGAACTAATGTGTGGGAGATATAGATATATAAACAACCGTTCCAGAAAGGATTTTGTCAGTCTTTCACACATCGCATATACATTGTAAGGTCCACTTATCAGACCCCGGAGGACGGGGCTCACATCAGAGACCAGCCGAGAGAAACTGACGAAATAAAATGTTAATTAATGAGGATTTAAGTGTAGTGCTACCATTTAATGGGTACCCCCTTCGTGTTTTCCTGGTCGTTACACTTGAGCTCGATTTATCCTTATACAAGTTGTAGTCTTTTAGTTTATTGTTGCTTGTCTCACATCACTGACTTCAAACAAAAATATAAAATTATAATTATTCAGTACTAGCAGTATAGCTCGGCGTTGCTCGGTGTAATGAAAGCTTTAAAACTAATCCATGGTCCTGGAGCTCAGACTCTTTGGACGTTGACACGAAAGACTAAAAAGCAATAGTTTTTTCTAGTTAAAGCGAAACCGTAGAGTGAAGAAAAAAAATGAATGGATGTAAGTCAAATTTTGATTTCCTGGTATCGATATCAAATAAGTTTTTTTCGTCGTAAACTGAATTTTGAAGGGTAAAGAAATCCTCTGAGTAAATGGTATCATGGCTGAGACTAGAACTACAATTAACCTACTTAGGGCCAAACCCGAAATAAAAACTAAAATAAAAGGGTTGAAAAAACACAAATATCTTGCCTTATATATATATATATTATCGATTTTCTGCACTATTGTAAGAACTGCAACCTTGAAACTTCTGAATATCGTTTCTTATGTCTTTGTCTATGAGCGTATCAAATTTGATTAAAATCGGACCGATTTTCGATATTTGTCGGGGGTACCTCGACACAAAACCTATGTCACTTTCTGGACACTGGACGTGCATGTGGTGCAGAGGATAACCACTCGGAACGACAAATCGGGGTGCCGAGTTCGAATTCCAGTTGAATTACTTGCATTCACTTACACACAAATACCCTTGGGAAAGGTATTAATCCGTCTCTTCCCTCCAGTTATGGATTAAATAATAGGACAGCTTGGGTTCTGTAGCCTTGCTGGCAACCAGTCTACCGCAGAAAGCAATGGCAACCTACTGCGTGATAATCTTCTACCCAGTTAGTCATGTCTCTTTCGAGACATGATCGCCCAAACGTGTATCACTTAACTGACTGACTGACTATAATAGTTGGAAACATAATTAAAACTTCTAGTGGGCATAAAGTGGGGGATTGGTTTTTTATTGTTATGAAGTAGTAAACTGATCCCCCACTAATTATACTTAATATAATAATGTAATATAATCTATCTCTTCTCTTTACAGATATTAGTTAAATGGCAGGACAGATTGGGTTCTATGGCCTTGATCGGCAAACAGTCTCCCGCAGAAAAAAATGGGAACCTACTCCGGGATAACTTTCTGTCCAGTCAGTCATGTCTCTTTTGAGACATGATCGCCTAAAGCGTGTATCATGTATGGCACTTGATTGGCCTTCATAATTTCACTGAAATATTAAACGCTTAAGAGCGGCAAATATTTACTCATGATTAGTCTTAGACTGCTGCAAAGTTACAAGACTGACACATTCAGAGACGATCAACCTCAATAGACTAACAATAGCTAGCGAGATCAGCATGTTAACATTTACACTTTGGTCAACGTCCCAAACGCTGAATTGCTGCTTATCAGTTTTCTATAATTCAGATTTATTTCTTCTAAAAACATAGTTTTGTCAGGCTTCTTCTCCTTCTATGTGCCCTATACTTTCAGGACGTAGGCGATCATGGCATTCCACGTCTCTCTATCCCTGGAGGCTCTTAGCACGCTTTCTCTTGTTACACCATCCGAACCCCGCTCTGACATCCACTAGCTCAAGACCATAATTGTAGAATATAAATGTATAGAAACTAGCATGGCCACAAAATGAGGGATCAGTTTATATATTGATTATAATATAGAGTTGATCCCCCACTTTATATCCATATTATAATTTCTTATAAACAGTTGGCATATATCTTCTTCTATGTGCCCTATCCTTTCAGGACGTGGGTGATCATGGCTTTTCACGTCTCCCTGTCCCTGGTGGCTTTTAGCACGCTTTCTCTTGTTACACCATCCGAACCCCGCTCTGACATCCACTAGGTCAAGCCCATAAATCTAGAATATAAATGTATAGAAACTAGCATGGCCACAAAATGAGGGATCAGTTTATATATTGATTATAATATAGATTTGATTCCCCACTTTATATCCACATTATAATTTCTTATAAACAGTTGGCATATATCTTCTTCTTCTATGTGCCCTATCCTTTCAGGACGTAGGCGATCATGGCTTTCCACGTCTCCCTGTCCCTCATGGCTCCTAATATGTTTTCTCCTGTTACTTCACGCAACCCCCGTTCCGTCATCCACCTGATCAGGCCCTTCAAATATGTTATCCACTTCCTTCCTCTGTCTCTTTTCCCTCCTATCTGGCCTGTCAGTATCAAGTTCTCCAAGCCCTCCTTCCTCATTGCATGTCCCAGAAACTTCAGTTGTCTCTTTCTGATGCTCACCATTAGTTTTCATTTCAATGCCATTCTTTCCAAAACCGCATCGTTGCTCACATGTTCGGTCCATGATATCCGCTGTAAAACCACATTTCCGCTGCTTCAAGTTTTTCCTCATCTTCGATGATATTGTCCAGTATTCACTGCTGTTTTGAAGAACTAACATCATATAGCAATCTAGCACTCTCTTCTTTTGTCAGGCACATGGCCAAAAGTTTGAGGCATCTAATTAGGACTGAATTTACAACTTCTACGGCGTGTAAGATGAGCTTGCCAACTACTGAACCATGGAAAGGCGCCCAAGAGATACGGTCATTTACTAAAAACTGTAATAGAAGTAGAGAGGAAAAAGCAAAAACAAAAAATCTGTATGCCAAAACTAAGCTCAATCGCAAACCGAGTGTGAACAGTCAAGCAGGCAACTTTAGTAACAAAAACGGGGTCAAAAACCCCGCCTTTCTCTCGCAATAACGAAAATTGTACTTTTAAACTGAAAAAAAAAATACCACAGTAAACAAAACAGGAACAGGTTTTATTCACCGAGCGATTTTTCTGCTTGTCCACGCCACATAGAAAGGAAAGAAAATTAGCATTGCTTCTGATATGCATAGCAACTCTTTATAAGCTAACAATTTTTGGTAATTTTTTTCAACAGATCACACACAAAACACTAGTTCTTTTTCGAGATAGGTGATTTTCTCTTTCGATACATAAACTTCGTGTGTATTTACAAAATGGGGGAACCTAGTGAGTATCGAATCAACCATTCCAGAAAAAAATTGCTTTAGAATTATCGAGCTAGAGCTAACGTCAAAATATTGTATAGTAAATGTTTTCAGTTATTTCAAACTATTTAGAAATTATAATAAATTATTTAAAGGAATTGTCGAAAAAACAAACAAAATCGAGTTTGTTATGTACATTATGCTTTATTCACCATTTTGAAAAATTGTGTTTTTTTTTTATCTGATTCTCGTCTGCTCCTCTCTTTCACCTTCCTCCTGCTCTTGTTTTCCTCGACCCACCTGTTATCGTGTAAACATCAAAACAATATGTCAATGAGAAAATAGGACATTAACCATGTTCACTGTAAAGATTCCAAACAACATTTCATGATCGCAAATATTACCAAGTTATTTTCATCGGCTTTTCTTCACCACAAACCATTTCTTTCGTTATTTTCTCTTTTTTTCTTTTATACTCTCATCTTCTCAGAGATTTTTGTCTTTACTATAAATAAAAAGAAAAAAATGAAAGAATTAATCTAATTTTTTGTTTTCTTTTACTTATTTAATTTTTTCGTTTTCTTGTCTTTGATTTTTCTTTCTTTTGTCGCATTTTTCATTATTTTCCTTTTCTTTCCTTTTCTTACTTTTTATTTTAACATTTTCTTTCTTTCCTTCTTTCTTTTATTCATATTTCTTTCTTATCAATTAGTTTTCGCATTTTCTTTCTTTCTTTCTTTCTTTCTTTCTTTCTTTCTTTCTTTCTTTCTTAGATGGCCTGGACGAAATCTCACAAAGTATCTTACGGTACACTCCCCAGGCAGGAGTTGCATATCAGTGGCGATGGAATCCCTTTGATAACTTTCGCTAAAGAAATCTTATGAGATGTTTTTACACAACAGCAACAGACAATCTGGTTCAGTAAAAACATTTGCTGCTAGGACATTAGTTTATTTAGAAAATATACACAAAGACAAAGAGTCTTATATTTATCAATGCACACACCCACTCATAAAAAAGCACTTGATAAAAACTAAAGTGCTTACACGCTTAAGAAAATATTTCCTACGCTTATCATGGCATACAACTAGAAATATGGGGCACTCATTAAGAATGATACTCCTACATTATTCTCTTAATAAAGAGTAACTATTTGGTAATTATAGGATTTTGCAAGTGAAGTCACAAACACAAACTTTAATCGACAAAATTTATCAATAATAAATGAATTGCGTTAATAGTAATTTTTTTATTATTTTATAATCATATCGCCCCAAGCAAAGCATTTTATTTGCCACTGTTTTGCAGGGGGTTACATAGGAGAAAAGTTATGAAAAAGAGTGACTGGTTATAGGGGGTGTCAGGAAGTGGGTAAGAGAAGGATGAGAATATCTATCTATCTATCTATCTCAGTCTGTTCATATCTATCTATCTATCTCGGACTTTTCATATATATTTATCTTTTTTATAATCATATCGCCCCAAGCAAAGCATTTTATTGCCACTGTTTCGCAGGGGGTTACATAGGAGGAAAGTTATGAGAAAGAGTGACAGGTTATAGGGGGTGTCAGGAAGCGGGTAAGAGAAAGATGAGAATACTGATGAGAGTGGAGTGGACGGAGAAAGGAGCATGAGAGAGGATGCAAGTTAGTGAGATAGGAGATGACTATTGACTTTACATTTAAATTCTTGAAGATTATAGCTGTCGGTAAAGCAAGTAAATATAAAGGAATTCCACGGGCGGGACGTGCGAGAAAAGAAGCTGGTGGAGTAGAATTTGCGTTTATAATTTATTGGTTTCACAGTAAAATGGTGGGACCTAGTTACTAATCTTATGGCTCGAGTAAATTCATATATAGGGGGCACCAGTGAGCTAAGTTCATCGGAGCAGAAGCCGCGAAAGTATTTGTAGAAGAGACACAGGGAAGCCACATTGCGCCGGTGAGAAAGTGGCTGTATCTGAGCTGCCAAGTCGGGGTCTATCACATTACAGATTCTCCGTTGGATTTTGTCAAGGACACCTAGGTAGATAGCAGGAGCAACCGACTGGCAGCAGTATTCAATGCACGGGCGATAAATCCGGTTTGTTTCCTTACTAGAATTGAATTGTGTCTAAAAACAAAATAAAAATGAATATAGATAATTCGTTTACTTGGACTCAGGCGTGAAACAAGTCGAGCAATAACAGAGAAGTCCTCAAAATCAAGAACTGGACGAAATATCCTTAAACATTGGCAGTAGAACGATAACAGTCTACCAGCTCCCATAGACTAAATAAAGGATTCTGTTCAAAATTCCTAGTAGGTTGCCCAGATCGATACATACCTGATGAAGGCCGGAGGGTACAATTGTCGAAAGGCTGTGTAATCAAAAACAACAAAAATGAGGACAATAGTCCAAATGTAAATATTGTAAATGATGAAACTAAGACAGAAATGATCAAATAGTTGTACCGTAAATTTTACTTTGTCCCCAGGATAAAGGTGCAGTCTTTTGCGTTTTCGTATAAGGAAACATTCGGTATAAATTGATCGAACAGTTTATTTTAATGTCGGTAAAGATTTATAATCTACTTTTTTATTGAAAGAGTTTTTCATGGAATTAGTCCACCAATTGTTATCGATCTTTCTGGCATGGGTGGTATGTGGGTGTGGTTGGGGTGGAGAGGTTCGACACATTTTGATTAGAGTTGAAAGAAACAGTTTAGAACTCGAGCTAACAGTTTTCGTGTTATCCGTCATCATTGGTGATTTAATAACTGGTCTTTTATTTAAATCTTACAAACATTCAATAAATTTTCTTGGCGATTGGGTGTAAATTTGTACATTTAGATTGGCGGTAGCCTTTCTTCATTTTAAGCATTGAAATGTAAACCATTTCCCTTTTCGTACTTCACGCTTATCTATCTATTTATCTCTATCTATCTATCTATCTATCTATCTATCTATCTATCTATCTATCTATCTCAGCTTGTTCATATCTATCTATCTATCTATCTATCTATCTATCTATCTATCTCAGTGTGTTCATATCTATCTATCTATCTATCTATCTATCTAAGTCTGTTCATATCTATCTATCTATCTGTCTATCTATCTATCTATCTCAGTCTGTTCATATCTATCTATCTATCTATCTATCTATCTATCTATCTATCTATCTCAGTCTGTTCATATCTATCTATCTATCTATCTATCTATCTATCTCAGTCTGTTCATATCTATCTATCTATCTATCTATCTATCTATCTATCTATCTATCTATCTATCTATCTCAGTGTGTTCATATCTATCTATCTATCTATCTATCTATCTATCTATCTATCTATCTATCTATCTATCTATCCGGAGAGAGAGTGAGAGAGATGAAGAAGAAATAAATGTATAGATATGAATAGAATCAAACTCTGTTGGATAATTGTTTTAATTGAGTTATTTTATCTCTACTGAACATTCGGCGAGGAATAAAAAAAACATTAAATTTAAATACAAGGAGACTATTTAAAGTGAAGCATTTACGCTCTCACACCCTGATTGAACACCGTAGAAGAATAGTAGACTTTGAAAAACAGTAGCTACCCTAGCATCTACGCATCGTTTATTTAGTAATGAATTAGAACACTCCCAGTTTCTGGCGTATGCTTACATTGTATATAACGCGCTAAAAGTTTTCAACCGAGCGCCCATAGATCAGAGGTAGAATCGCCGACTGATGTCGATTCGGTCGGGTTTCAATCCTGGTTAAAACCAATCGGATGTCTAACCTTACTGATCTGTCTGCGGATGACTCTCTAAATATATATATATATATATATATATATATGTATATATATATATATATAATGAAAATAAAATGGATGTTTTTATAAATCCATCGGCAATAGCTTATTTCGCGGAGCTCTTACAGACCGCTCTTCAGACCAAATTCCTTACAATAATGAATGGATTAGATTTATCCAGACAAATAGAATCATGGAGGAAAAAAAAAAAGAACCTAGGGGGTTAGATTTACAGTGCTAGTTATTACGTTGTACGGAGACTGTATTTTTGTCTCTAGCGATAAGATGACCTTGGCCTGAACCTTTTAGTTGGCCATTCTCAAATATATGACAATACACCCCCACACACATTTATATATATATATATATATATATATGTGTGTGTGTGTGTGTGTGTGTGTGTGTGTGTGTGCGCGTGTCTTTTCTGCGAATGAAGTATGACAAAGAGGAAACAAAAGTTTACGTGACACATTTCGTCCTTTAGGAATTCATCGGACAAAATTTGTTTACCTTGATACGACTACGCATGCGTACGTAGGAAAGGGGGACGTTGAGAATTTTAAATAAACTTTTTTTAAAATTTATTTTTTGGGCATGTAATCTCTCTCTTCCTCCCTCTTACTATCTCTCTCTCTCTCTCTCTCTCTCTCTCTCTCTCTCTATATATATATATATATATATATATAGATGTTACGACTTTTTTCCGAAACTTACGAAATTGCTATTAACCGATATATTTAATTAATTAAACAGTAGGACAAAAAAAAATGTACTATTTAATGATAAAGAAAAATAAATAAACAAAACAAAAAACAAAACAAAAAAAAAAAACAGACTATCCATTCATATACAAGTATCCATGAGAAAAATGTTCAAACAAATAAATTTAAACAAATAAATTTAAACAAATAAATTTAAACAAATATATGTGATAATTCGAATTTCGTAAATTTCTGTATAATTTCGTAATATTGTCTTCGGTTGCGTTTGTTTACAATAGGATATGATTCCGAGTAGAGATAAATGTTTCTAAAAAGAAATCAGGAGAATATGTATTTAAGGCTTAATTCAGACCTTGTTTACCATATCTTCTGTTGTCTAATGGCGGCATCTCCCCGGTATATGGGAGTATGTAGGATCGAATCATGCGGGAAGATAGATATTTTCCAAACAAGATTTCTTGAGCATCTAGGCCGGTAAAAATGTATGTTTAATTATAGAAAGAAACAGACAAATAAATTTATATATAATATTTTAGAGTTTTTTATTTTTCAAATTAGAAATGACTTTATTTTGATTGGTTCACACGATGTAACAATACCTCGCAGATTAAGGGGCTTTGGCTAGTTTGAACCTTTTAAAACTATTTAACTTGAAATAAACCTCATCACTTCATAAGATACAAGTAGTGTCGAAACAAAATAGCCACATTTGTAGCGATATTATTATATATTTATATTATAATTTCTGAATAAATGTTATTAGCTCTACTTTGCATTGAGCACTTTTTTAAGAATAGTGTTGCTTTAGATACGGGATTTTATTCCATACATACCTACCCTATATATATATATATATTTAGTATATCGAGGCAGCAAGTAATTTTCTAGACATATTCTATTAAATATAAGAGACAATGAATGTCTATTATGTTTAATCATGAGCCGTTCTAAACGTCGTATTTTTGCTTTAATTTCAGTTGAAAATAAAGACAAAAATTCTCCAACATTTGGATAATTATTTATTGGTTTTCTTCTAAGCTTTCGGCTCACATGAGCCATCTTCAGAGAGGTTATATATATATATATATATATATATATATATATATAGTGCATCGAGGTAGCAGAGAATTTTTTAAACATTTACTGTTAAATATAACAGCCAATGAATGTCTTTTATGTTTAATCATGATCCGTTCTAAACATCGTATTTTGGTTTTAATTTCAGGTGAAAACAAAGACAAAAATTGTCCAAATTTTGAATAATTTTTATCTAATCTAAACTTATAAATGGAACTTTGTCTCTGTGTGTGTGTGTGTCTGTTGCCTGTAGACTCCGAAACGGCTGAACCGATTTTCTTGAAAATTTACACAGTTGTACTATAAGCGTCTGCGAGTGTTCTTAGCTAGGTTTTGTGCCGAGGTACCCCCGATAAATATCGAAAATTTTGGATAGGATAGAAATTTGATTTTAATCAAATTTGATACACTCATAGACAAAGACATAAGAAACGATATTCAGAAATTTCAAGGTTGCAGTTCTTACAATAGTGCTGAAAATCGATAATATATATATATAAAAGGTAAGATGTTTGTGTGTGTGTGTCTGTTTATCTGTCTGTATGTCCTTTATACAAATCCACAATCTTTATCCGATTCTCATCAAACTTCACACAAATATATATAATATTAAATTAAAGAAAATTATAAGGAATCTACCTTTCCACTGGAATAACTGTCTTCAGTTTCTTTGTTTCTTACTGTTCTGTCAATTACGAAAATTTCTCGTGATTGAAACAAAGAAAAATCTATCGGTGCAACTTCATGGATAAAATGTGAAAGAACCTCTCATCTTAATAGCAGCCTTACTGTTCACCAAGGTAGGAGTGTCGACCACGTAATTCGTTTATCCAATGAAGTTGCTAACAATATATATATATATATATATATATATATATATATATATATATATAATTGTATATTACGGTAGCAATCTCTATTTTATACAGGGTTCTTTGAAAACGACTGCCAAAGCACTCCAATTACCTTTTTTATTATCTTATACATATGCACACGCGCATGTATGTATATCTGTGTACACTTGTGCGTGAATGTAGGTCTGCCTTTCGTATTGGCACTGGTTTCTCATTTTCTCATAAATACTAGCTTTCGTTTTTTGTTGATATGCAAAACCAATTTTCATCGCTTCTAACAATGCAAAAACGAAAGGTTGCTTAAAAAGATTGCTATAGGCAAGGAACGTCTTTTTGCTTCACAACGCAAGAACGCAATTTTTTTTTCTAGAAGTTTTTTGAATTCGCTTTATATAGTTGTGGTTAGCTGAACATGACACATTGTCTTTGCACTGAAGTTCTAAACCTTTGACATGAAACAAGTTTTGTCGTTGATCCTTTCAAAAGTTATTCATTCCGAGTGCATCATTTTTAAAAGTGAAGCTTGTTGGCTAAGTCACCATCGACATTTTCAAACCACAGCTGACATGTACGAGCGTTCACTGCAGCCGTATACACCGCACAAATGTTTTTAAATGTCCCACTGGCAGTGCTACTCTTTCGTAATTCATACAATAATCTTTCATGAAATGCATTACAAACGATGCACTGTCGATTAGAAGAGATGGAAACTAATCCTAGATACATTTATCGTTTATCTTTATTCAATCAATGTTCTTATTTGGCTGGTTGGCTCCTAATTCGTAGTGGTTGTAATGAATAAACAATGCCTATTATTAACTAAAACACTTTATTCAACAAAATTAAATAATTTGTAATTAAACGGCCATTTATACAGGGTTGTTAATATCGAGATGAGTAGGATGAACCATTCACAATGATAAATAGGGACTAAATGTGACACGATAACTAGGCATATACGTATTGTGTTGTAATGGATTAGGATGGAAGATGGTTAGGGATGGAAAATAGTTTAAAAACATATTTAACAAAAGTGAAAAAGAGGAAGAATAAATGGGTGAACGCTTTTTCTTTTATGAGGAAAGTTGTGGAAGAGACAGGAGTGTCCGATTACTGTTTTGAATCCTACCGCTCTTCCGGTAGATGGTTGACTCAGTGATTTAATGTGATAAAGAGATAAGTTCAGGAGGTCGGTTTTCGAATGACCTGGTCAAAGGCTGTCCTTTACTGTATCTTGACCACACATTAAGAATTTTCCGGCGGGAGCCTTATTAAGATAAAAAAAAGATAACTGAAATTTCAGACTTACAGTCGCCAATGTTTATCACCGGTGGTCTAAAGCATTTCCGGATTTCCGGATTTCCGGATTCATATTAAATAAATAGAGTCAGTTAACAAGTGAGTCAGTTAAGACGAGAGAAGTGAAAGGAGTTCGGCCGGGTGCGAGCTTGAAGTAAGAATCTCCGTTCGTCTTGTTTCGTTCAGTTCGGGTTTGTTGATCTCCATTAATTAGAGTTAGAGCTGTGCGTCACATTCGCCTGCCCCAACCGAAAAGGCTAACTCTAAACGAATAAAGCATCCTTTTCAACTCATCCAAGTTGTGGAAGTTCGTTCCTTATAGTTCAATCTTGTACCCCCAGCTGTCCGGCCGACATTTTCAACAAACTCCCGGCAAACATCACAGCGTGGAGAACGGCCGCCGGAGAAAATTGTTAGGACGGACCGTTGGGGTGTTACAAATATGGGTAAAATATTAATTGGAATCCGACAGAATATTAGGATAAGAAGCAAATTTTTGTTTTAATCGTTTCATCCCAAGCAAGGCAATATTACCACTGGTGCGCAGTGGGTTACAGAAAGATAAGAGGAAGAGAGAAAAGAAAAAAAAAACGGTACGGGTGATGACAAAGAAAGGGTAAGGAAAAGGTGGGAGACAAAGAGAAGGGAGATGGTAATTGACGTTGCAATTAAACCTTTGGAGATCGTAGTTACCAAGGAAGGAAGCGTGGGGAAGAGAGTTCCAAGGGCGGGAGGTGCGAGAAAAGAAGCTACTAGAGAAGAAGTATCAGTTGCATTCATGTGGGCATGTGTATCCTAATTCTAGTTCGTCTATGCAGGATTTCGATGTATCTACAATATCGGACTATTGTCCTCATCTTTGTTGCCATTTATACGACGTTTCGGCCGTTGTACGCTCCGGCCTTCTTTAGGTGCTAGGAATTTCAGAAGAAAAAAGAAGGCCGGAGCGTACAACGGCCGAGACGTCGTACAAATGGCAACAAAGATGAGGACAATAATCCAAATAGTTTAAAGAGTGTAACTACCACCTAATCTCAGAAATATAGACAAATAGAATGATCTATTATTAAACGTCGTACAAATGGGAACAAAGATGAGGACAATAGTCCGAATAATGTAAATATTGTAAATACTACCTCATCTCAGAAATATAGACAAATAGAATGATCTATTATTAAAAGTCGTACAAATGGCAACAAAGATGAGGACAATAGTCCGAATAATGTAAATAGTGTAAATACTACCTCATCTCAGAAATATAGACAAATAGAATGATCTATTATTAAAAGTCGTACAAATGGCAACAAAGATGAGGACAATAGTCCGAATAATGTAAATAGTGTAAATACTACCTCATCTCAGAAATATAGACAAATAGAATGATCTATTATTAAACGTCGTACAAATGGGAACAAAGATGAGGACAATAGTCCGAATAATGTAAATAGTGTAAATACTACCTCATCTCAGAAATATAGACAAATACTAAAGGATTTCGATGATAATACATATTCGTTTGTATGGCTGTGTGCATCCATGTTCGAACGGAGGACGTTTTGTGTGAAAGTGAAAGAATTTAAGTTACACCAGTTGTACTTTTAAGTTGGCGTATCTTAGATTTTTTGAGTATGAATTTTATCAAAGTTTGTGACACATTAACATACGTTTGGTATGTGTTCATAGGTGGCAAAATATTTATCTGAGCTCCCTCTAAGTACTTCCTTCGTAATGAATTATTTTTCTTTTCTAACTTGGTAGCATTTATAAAGTTACGATCTGTTTTGTTTCTGTGTGTTACAACCGTGTTTGAATTGTTTTTCCTAGCATATATCTCTTTTATATTCGTAGATGCGAGCTTTCAGATTTCTAGGGGCTTACGGCCATATCACGTTGAATACACCGGTTCACGCTCGATCACCGAAGTTAAGCAACGTTGAGCCTGGTCAGTACTTACATGGGTGACCGCTTGGGAATACCAGGTGCTGTAAGCGTTTAGTGACCGATGTGCGTTGTGGTGCAGTGGATATCGGCTCGGAAAGAGAAATCGATGAGCTGAGTTTGAATTCCAGTTGAATACCCTGCATTCACTTAAGCACTGGTACCCTTGGGAAAGCTATTTAACCCGTCCGTTCCTTCCAGTTATGGGTTAAATAACAGGGTAGGACTTGGGGACCTTGCCCTTAAAAACAAATTCCAATGAATCTTGATACTCGAAAAGAAAAAATATTACTAGACACAAAACTTATATAAAAAAAAACAACAAAAAGAAAAAGCTATTACCAGCAATAAATAAATTTAAAAAAATAAGTTAAATGACCCACCGAGGTTGATATGCCATAAAAACAAAACAACCAAATCAGATTTCTAGATGTTTCGTTAATGTAGCTCTTTCTACATTAAAGGCATTTATGTCGTAAATCTAAGAATCTGATCAATTGGATCAATTTTTTTTTTTTTATAAGCGTTTCACCCCGAGCAAGGCATGTCACTGCCACTACTGTGCAGGGGGCTACGTAGAGTGGAGAAAGGCTGATTAAATATAGGAAATAACAGAGGGTGGGTGATAGGCGGGTGAGGATACCGAGAATGAGGGTTGGGTAGATGAGAGTGTTGTGAGAATAGTTGGGAGTTAGTGTGATAGGAGGTGTCTATTGACCCTACATTTAAACACCTGGAGATTGTAACTGTCGGGAAAGCAGACTTGTGGAAGAGAGTTCCACAGGCGGGAAGCGCGAGAAAAGAAGCTGTTGGAATAGAATTTACGGTTACATCTTATTTGTTTAACTGTAAAAGGGTGGGACCTAGTTGCTAATCTAGTATCTCGTGTAAATTCGTGCTTAGGCGGCACCAGTGATCTAAGCTCATCGGAGCAGAAGCCATGAAAGTACTTGTAGAAGAGGCACAGGGAAGCGACATCACGCCGGTGTGAGAGCGGCTGCAGCCGGTCCGCCAAGTCAGTATCTACCACGTTACAGACGCTCCTTTGTATTTTGTCAAGAAACCCAAGGAGAGCAGCAGGGGCACCCGACCAGATATGGCAGCAATATTCAATTTGTCTTGCTAAGTATATCTCTGATTGTCTTGGAGGTGGTGATAAAAATTTTAAGAGAGTGTTAGCGGGTAAAATCATGGATTTTGCATTTTTGTTGTCGGGGTGTCTATGTTGTCGGTGGTAGTGGTGGTGGTGGTGGTGGTGGTGGTGTTTAATTTATTGTGGACCTCTTATGCTTATTTCCTGGCAATGAGAATAAAATCTTTAAACTTTTTTTTTTCAGTGTATTCCTCTTCATTATCCAGCTATTCTGGATTACATATTCTAAGATTTCTGAGGTAAAATCCTATGATTACGCTTGATTTTATTTTCCACTTGCCGTGTGAATAGAAATTTATAAGATCAGTTTTATTTATGGGCTAACGGTAAAATTTAAAATCTAATTTTTTTTATCGTTTCCTCTTAATTAAATTATTTTATCATACAATAGACAAAATGAGGAACAAATCGTAAGGTTTTGTGGATTTAATAAGCTTATTGTTTATTAAAACATTAGTTGGAAAGTTTTAGAGTTGAGGATTAGAATATTTCGCTACAGTTAGTTTTGTGTTGTCTATTTGTCAGGTTGACCGTTGGAAAGAAAGAAAAAAGGGCTGGACTGATGTCACAGTTGGGTTGGGTTGAGACGTTCCACTTCATAGCTCGGGTGGATTTGATTATGATTTATTTTATAATAATAATTATTATTATTTATACTGTGATATTTTGTATTTATTTAAATTAAATTTTTATATTTACTTTGATAAAGTTCTTCAAGGAACGAAACGCGTTGGCATAAAAGATCATTATTAACTGTCTCTCTCTCATACACACACACACAAATCTACACACGCGCGCGCGCACACACAAATATATATATATATATATATATAATATGCAGCCGACTATTCTACTTCATCAGCTTCTTTTCTCGCACTTCCCGTTTGTGGAACTCTCTTCCATATTCTTGTTTTCCTGACGTCTACAACATCCAGAGATTTAAATGTAATGTCAATACCCATCTCTTAAGCACTTGACTCCAGTTCTTTCTACATCACCCTGTATATATTTTCCTTTCTCTCTACCTTTACAACTGTCATCACACCTGTATTCCCACCCTTCTCTTGCTCCTTTCTCTGACACCCCCTGTATCTGGTTCGTCTTTCTCTTTACTCTCCTCCTATCTAATCTTTTACTCTTATGTAGCCCCCTGCGCATCATTGGCATTACTGCTTGGGGTGAAATAATTAAAAAAAAACAACAAAAAAAAAAGGTTTGTCACTTAGCTGATTGATGATACTTTTAAAGAGTGTTATGTAAACATCCTTCAGTTCTGCCTCAGTTCTAGAAGGGAAGTCGGGTGTTGATACTCCAGACGAATCAAATGTGGAGTTGGAGGAAAATCTGTAAGCAAAGCATTCGGCCTTGTCTGCAGTGGCTGTGAGGACCTCAAATTTATTGATTAAAGGAGTGATGGATGATTTGCTAATGTTCAACACACATTTTTAGAGCCGCCAGTAGTCTTTAGAGCCGAACTTACGGGCTGTTAAACGCTGCTTTATTCTTTCAGCAAACAGCAGTTTAGCGTCACTTGATCCTCTTACACTCATTACGAGCAGAAGTAAATAGCGCCTATTATGGTCAGACGCATGGCTTTGATATAGACAAAAGAATTGATTCCTGTGGGCAATAGCGGCAGAGCAAGCAGGGGAGAACCAGAGGAACGAAAGCGGTTTAGGTCGGAACGACCTGGCCGGGATGAAAGCATTGATGCCAGCTTTCACGCAGGAGAAGTCGGAGGCGCAGTCCTTAACGGGAAGGATAAACACATTTTCCCAAGGAGCGTCACATAGAAGTCGAGGAACGAATCCTAGGCTGATCTTTGGTAGCAGTAAGAAATTCTGTTGGTTGGAGGTTCCCGGGGGTGAGAGTGGGAATGGAGAGAGATATTAATGTAAACGAAAGCATAATCGGAGTTTCCAAGAGGGCAAAGCTGTAAGGCTTGGCAGGAGTCAGGGACAAAGGTGAAGCAAAGATCTGGCAGAGAAGCGTTTTCTGTAGGGATACTAGGGAAGCGCGTGGGGAAATCCACTAATTGCGTAATAGATTGAGTAATTGTGATGTTCATGGCATGAATTCCAACAGGATCGGTCACAAAGTTTTTCAGCCACTTTGCATGGTGGGCATTAAAACCACCGAACACAAATATATTACCGAATGTGTGTGTGTGTGTGTGTGTGTGTCTATATACAGTACTGTGCAAAAGTATTGGTACTAGAACTATTTTATCTTTTATAAGACATAGTGACAGAAAATAATTTAATTAAAGTAATTTTATTTGATTTACTCAACGAATGCTTTAACAAGAAAAAATACTTGTTACAAAATAAATTTAATATTTAGTATAATAGCCTTTTACTTTGAAATAATAAAATAATTGCGACAATTTACCAATCGCACCTAATAATATATATATATATATATATATATATATATATATATATATATATATATATATATATATATACACAGTACTGTGCAAAAGTATTAGGACAAGAAATATTTTATCGTTTATGAGGCATATTGACAGAAAATAAACAATTTAATTAAAGTAATTTTATTTGATTTACTCAACAAAGGCTTTAACAAGAAAAAAATACTTGTTACAAAATAAATTTAATATTTAATATTATAGCCTTTTGCTTTGATCACAGTCTTCATTCTGTCAGGCATTGACATCACATGCTTCTTCAATGTATCTAATGGTATCTCCTGCCAAGCAGCTTGTATTTGTTCCTAAAGTGTGTCTTGCAAAGTAACATTAGATTTATGAATTCGAAAGGGGGGAATAAGAAAAAAAAGTCAGTCATATTCAAGGATAATAGAATAATCAGTTTCAAAATAACTTGTTTAATAGAAAATAGGAAAAATTAAATATAACTTCTTTTTAAGACATTTCTTTTAAACCTAGTTTTAAATAATCAATATTTATTAGCAATTTACTTGGCTTTTCACCCTGTATTTGAATTTCAGTGAGGTTTTTAGGAAAATCACCCCTGTCCTAATACTTTTGCACACTACCGGTAGTATGCAAACGTGTTAGGACAGGGGTGATTTTAAACTTTGTTTTGATGCCTCATAAAAGATAAAATATTTATTGTCCTAATACTTTTGCACAGTACTATATATATATATATATATATATATATATATATATATATATATATTATAAACTCTATCACCGATACTGAGCAAGTTTAGTGTGTGTCTGTTTTTGTGCGCACGCGCGGATATGCAGTTCTGAGTTGGAAGATACGAAAAAGAAATGTCGATTAATATCTACAACGGTATATTTCTACTTTCTCTACTAATGCCCATCTCTTCATCTTACACTGATTAATACCCAAACAGACAGAGAGACAGTGAGAGGTATGTACACCACGAAATCCATACACGCCCATCCAAACAAATGTTTTATACAGCAACTTGTTTGAATGTTATTAAACATGTTGCCATTCTCCACACCAACGTTTAATTAGATGAACATTCTTTACCTCGTCAACAGATATTCAGCACTTTTATCAGATTTCCAACCACGTTTCATGACTTTATTTGTCTTTACTTTCAGAATATTAAGACCACGAAAACAATTATGACAGTTTATATGAAAGAAAAGAAACAAGGCACTCTGTTATTTTGCATAAAGAAACAATCAAAATAACTTACAGAAAGTAAATTTTCACCAGATATCTATTTATTTTAGTACTAGCAGTATAGCCCGGCGTTGCTCGGGTGTAATGAAAGCTTTAAAACTAACCCATTGTCCTGGAGATCAGACTCTTTGGACGTTGGCACGAAAGACTAAAAAGCAAATAGTTGTTTCCAGTTAAAGTGAAACCGTAGACTGAAAGAAAAATGAATGGATGTAAGTCAAATTTTGATTTCTTGGTATTGATATCAAATAAGTGTTTTTTGTCGTAAACTGAATTTTGAAGGCTAAATAAGTCCTCTGAGTAAATGGTATCATGGCTGAGACTAAGAACTACAATTATACCTACTTAGAACCAAACCCGAAGCAAAAACTAAAATAAAAGGGCTGAAAAAAATGCAGACATACAGGCAGATAAGCAGACACATACACACAAGCAACTTGCCTTATATATATATATATATATATATATATATATATATATCGATTTTCTGCACTATTGTAAGAACTGTAACCTTGAAACTTCTGAATATCGTTTCTTATGTCTTTGTCTATGAGTGTATGAAATTTGTTTAAAATCGGACCACTCCTTCTATAACCCGATTTTTTCGATTATCGATTTTCGATATTTATCGGGAGTACCTCGACACAAAACCTAGCTAAGAACAGTCACGGACGCTTATAGTACAACTGTGTAAATGTTCAAGAAAATTGGCTCAGCCGTTTCGGAGTCTATAGGTAACGGACACACACACACACACACACACACACACACACACACACACACACACACACACAGACAAATTTCCATTTATAAATAAGTTTAGATAGATAGATAGATAGATAGATAGATAGATAGATTTAGATATTTAGATCCAAGAGCATTTATTTATGTATTTTTGGCAAGAATGCAGAATAACCACTCCTTGTGCGCGTATATAAAATAAAAGATTAAAATGGCTACATTTTATTGATTATCTTAATTATGGCAACAAACACATCCTGTGTAAATATTCATGGTGGACAAACGTTTGCGTACAGACATTTGCGTACCAGGACCTTTGCGTCCCTAGACAAATTTGTCTCTAGATAATTGCGTACCTCTGGTAAGTTTTTGAAGTTACCATATTTTCTTAAGAGTTGCTAATTGCAAACCAACTTTTAATTATCCTAAAAAAACAAAATGATAGTTAACATAACAAGTCTCTTATCAAAAATAAAACTTCAAATAAGAGAATCTTGGCGCTATTAGATAAGTATACTCCTGAAAACAAGTGTGACGAGGTGCTAGTTCCGGTGGTTGGGGGTGGTCGTCGGAGTGAGCATTTGGCAGGGAGGGGCCGCCTCGATTTGGCTATATACCACCAGTTCTGATTCCGTCTCCCGTTTATTATTCGGAACAAGATCTATAGGTTAATCCAAGAGAATTGGAAATCCGGGCTATTCGCTCTCGGGTTGGCTCGTTATATAAAAGGGGGGGGGGATAAAGTTGACAATATCAAACAAACAGAGAGCTCATAAAAATCGCACAGGTAAAAAAAAAAAAAGGAAATGATTCACAGGGCAATGTGTTACAGACGAAGTACATAACTTTTTCCTCTGTTTTTTTTTTTTACTTTTAACTCTTTATTTTTTTTTTTTTTTACTTTTAAAAAGAAATAAAAGGAACCACTTTCAAGGTTTCAATACAAAATGATAATACAAAGAAAACATTAAACAAGGACATTTAGATAGCTGGCAAAGAAATATTAAACAAGGATAATAATAATGATAATAATAATGCAATTGTCTTTCAAAGTCTCTTTCTTTTTCTTATCTTATTTTTCTTCTCTCTTTTGTTTTTTTTTTTCTAACTTTTCTTCGCTTGGAGGGCGACGAATTATTACCAGAGGTAATCTCAGTCACAATAGTTCTTTTTCTCTCTCTTTTTTTTTTTTTACAGAGGCGAGTGGTAGGCAGAAAACGCTTTTTTGTTTTTTCCTCTTTTCGTTTTATTCGAGTGAGGGTGGCTTGTTCTCCTTTTTTTTCTATTCGATTATTTGAGATATTAAAGTCGGTACTTATCTTTGAGGAGACGGCACTCTGATCATTTTTACGTGATTCTTCCATTCAAGATTCACGGAGCTGCGTGATGCACGTGTGGTCCTTAGCTGGTTTTCTCTGCAACTAAATCTCCCGCCTATTTCATCTCTCTCAAGATGTTTAGGGATGGTGGCAGTAGCCACTCTTTCCGGATTTCCCCTCACCTTACAGTTTTTACCCCCTCTCTCTCATCTATGTCTACTTGCGTCTTTGCACACCATCTCGGCTTATCTCTCTCTCTCCCCTTGCCTAGCACACTGGACAGGGGAAAAGGGGCTAGTGGACGCCGGGGTGGTAGGGGTGTTTCCTCTCTCCAAGATATCTCGTGACACCCCCTCCCTTCAAGAAAAGAAAGGTAGGGAAGAAAAGATTCTTTTCCTTATTCTCCTTTCTTTCTATCTTCCCCTTCTTCCTTTCAACATCTAGAAAGACTGTCAGCCACAACGTTTTTCACTCCTTTAATGTGGCTCACTTCTAAATTATATTCCTGCAAGTTGAGGAACCAGGCTTGTAATTTCCTATTCTTGTCCTTCATTCTCTCCAAGAATGTTAGAGGATTATGGTCGGTGTATATTTTTGTGGGGTTAGCATTTGCTGTCACGTAGATCTCAAAATGCTGAATGCTACTCATCAGGGCAAATAGTTCCTTTTCGACTGTGGAATAAGCTCGTTGGTGTCGGTTTAGCTTTTTGGAATAATAACTAACTGGGCGGAGCTTTCCTTCATCACTTTCTTGCATCAGCACAGCTCCGATGCCTTGATTACTAGCATCGACAGCTAAATGAAAAGGTTTCTCAAATTCTGGTGCGATTAACACGGGTTCTGTGATTAGGGCCTGCTTTATATCATCAAAAGCCCTTTGGCATTCTTCTGTCCATCTATATCTTGTCTCTTTCTTCAATAAATCTGTTAGGGGTGCTGCCCTTCCAGAAAAATTTCTACAGAACCTCCTATAGTAGCCCGCCATCCCAAGAAATCTTCTCAGCTCTCTGACATTCTTTGGGGTAGGATACTCCTGTATGTTCTTGGTTTTTGCGTCGCTTGGCTTGACGTGTCCGTAGCCTACCGTGTGTCCAAGGTATTTTACAGCAGCTGCTCCGAATTCACTCTTCATTAGGTTTACAGTCAAGTTCGCTTCATTTAGCTTCTGAAAGACTTTCTTCATAGTCTCTAAATGGTTTTCCCATGTGTCACTGTAGATAACAATATCATCTATATAGGCATCCACTCCCTCTATACCTGAAAGACATTTAGTCATCAGCCTCATAAATGTGGCTTGGGAATTTTTCATCCCAAAAGGCATGACACGGTACTGGTAGGCTCCTCCTGGGACCACAAAGGCAGAAACGGCTTTTGCTCGGTCTGATAAGGGTACTGCCCAGTAGCCCTTCAACAGGTCGCATTTCGTAATGTACTTGGCGTGACCTATCCGGTCGATGCAGTCCTCTATGCGAGGGATGGGGAAACAATCTGCTTTGGTCATCGCATTAACCTTCCGGTAGTCCGTACAAAATCTTACAGTCCCATCTTCCTTCCCTACCAGTACACATGGTGAGGCCCAAGCACTGTCGCTTGGCTCTATAATCTCATTCTCCAGCATATAGTCGATCTCCTCCTTCATCAATTTCATCTTTCTAGGGTTTAGCCTATATGGATGTTGTTTGATCGGACCATCCTGGGTTAACTCAATGTCATGCTGTATCATGGTAGTTTTCCTAGGTACATCCGCAAATAGCCCAGGGTATCTTTTGATAAGACCTTCCAAATCATTCTGCTTAGACTCTGATAAATGATTCAGCTTTTCTTTCAGATTTCTCAGGATCTCTGAGTTTTTCAGTTTCAGAGGTGGTCTCTTTTCTGTCTGCTCTTCCTTCTCATTTTCAGTTGTTTGGTTTTCACCAGTTACTGCTAGGACAGGCTGGTTCTCCCGACGAATATACTTTTTTAGCCTGTTAATGTGACACACCTGTGTCTTCTTCCTTCCCCCGGGAGTGTTAATCCGATAGTTCCTTTCGTCTATCTTCTGCGCAATCGTGTAGGGACCTTGGTATTTCCTTTCGAAGGGTGACCCTTTGTTTGGTGACAACAGCAATACTTCTTCATCCTTATCGAATTCCCTACTCTTTGCCTTTTTATCAAATTTTTCTTTCATTTTCTCCTGTGCTTGGGACAAGTTCTTCCGGGCTAACTCTTGTGCCTTAGATAGGTTCTCTTTCAGTCTATCTACATAGGCTGATGCTTCTTTGGGTAGCTTCTCTTGTTCTACCCATCGCTCTTTCACCATTTGTAGTGGTCCTCTTACTGATCGACCGTATACTAGCTCAAAGGGGCTGAATCCCAACGATTCCTGTACAGCACTTCTCGCCGCGAACAGCACAAAGGGCAGTCCATGGTCCCACTCTTGCCCCCGCTCTGCACAATGGGCCCTGAGCATACTCTTGAGGGTGGAATGGAATCTCTCCAGTGCCCCTTGAGATTGAGGATGGTAGGCCGTGGACTGCACATGTTTCACTCCTAGCTGATCTGTCACCTTTTTGAAGAGTCTCGACATGAAGTTGGATCCCTTATCGGTTTGGATAATCTGGGGCAGTCCCACCTTCATGAAGAAATTGATCATCGCATCAACCACCTTCCTTGTGGTTATGGTCCTTAATGGAATAGCTTCTGGGAACCTCGTCGCAGCACACATCAGTGTTAAAATGTATCTGTTCCCTGCCTTCGTCTGTGGTAGTGGACCCACACAGTCCATCAGAATTCGGCTGAAGGGTTCCTCCATTGCTGGTATCGGTTTTAAGGGTGCAGGTGGGATCTTCTGGTTTGGTTTACCAGTGCCTTGGCATGTTTTACATGAGCTACAGAATGCTTTCACATTCTTCTCGACTCCTGGCCAATAGAAGTGCTCTAGTAGTTTATCACGGGTTTTAGCAACGCCCAGATGACCCGCCATGGGTACCTCATGTGCTAACCTTAGCAACTCTTCTCGGTATCCCTTTGGTATTACTACTTGCTGGAATGTATTCTGGCCTCCTGTTACCGCTGCCTTTTTTGATCTCCACCTCCTCATTAGTATCCCATCCTGGAGATAATAACTGTTGAAGAATTTACCCCCATCAAGTTTGTCGACGCGGTTGTACAGTTTTTTCAAACTCTCATCATTTTGTTGGTGATCAACCAATTCTTTTCTGGGTTTTCCGAGTTGTATCAGCTTTATCTCTTCCTCGTTCTCTTTATCAGTCTGTGGTCGACTCCTTAGATTGTATCTCCTCGGCTCTGGCGCCCTTTCGATCTCTTTGCTATGGGTGCCTGGTTTGGCCACTCCATTGGGCTGGCCTTTCTCTACTCCTATTTCATTTCCAAGTAACAGTGAAATGCCCCTCATGGGTAGTTTATCCACTACCCCCACTTGGATTGGTCCAGTCTTCCATTCGGACTTTATTGACACCTCACATAGGGGAATTCTCATTTTCTTCCCGCCAATGCCTTCAACTTGTACTGTCCTGTATGCTGCCTCTAGTGCTCCTTTTGGCACTTTTTCTTTCACCAGTAGAGACTGAGACGCTCCTGTGTCTCTTAATATAGTTATTTCTACTGGTTTTCTGTCTGGGCCGCTTATGACTCCTTTTCTCATCCACGGGCGATAAGATTCCATTGTTCTGTCCGTCGTGACAGCCCCTTGAGGTTTCCCTGTCGGGGTATGGTTCGCCTCTGGTCCTCTCCCGAGCAGGCATCTCACTGCTATGTGCCCAGCCTTTCCACACTTATAACAAGTTATGGTTCTGCTTTCCCTTTTAGGAATGCTCTTCACTTCGACTCTATCGTCTCTTACTCTATTCTCCTGGCTTCCTAAGTATATCCGTCCTTTCGTCTTCCGACGTGTAATTGTGTACTCGTCAGCCAGTGCAGCCAGGTCATAACCGGTTTCGGCTTTCCTTTCACTGAGATGCATCCTAATCTCCTCTGGCATGCAATTCAGGAATTCTTCAATCAACACCAGTTGTCGAAGCTTCTCAATGTCTCCTTGTACTTTTTTTGCATCACACCACTTGTCTAGCGCATGTTCTTTGACCCGCAGAAACTCCACATACGATTGGCTTTCCTTTTTCCTCTGTTGTCGGAATTTCTGCCTATAGGCTTCCGGCACCAATTCAAAGCTTTTCAAGACTGCCGCCTTGACCGTCTCATAATCTGCGCAGCTTTCTGTCGGTAAGGTTGCATAGACTTTCTGTGCTTTCCCTGCTAGTACAGTTTGGAGTAACATCGACCAGTACTCTTTTGGCCACCCAAGGTTTAATGCTGTCCTCTCAAAATGTGCAAAATACTCATCGACGTTAGCTTCATCGAATTTCGGAACTAGCCGGACTTGCTTCGCCACATCGAAGCTTTCACGGCTTCCTCTACGTCCGTTTCCTGCCAAGTCAATCTCCCGTAGCCTAGTCTCTTGTTCGATCCTGGCTTTATCCAGTTCAATCCTGGCCTTTTCCAACTCCATCCTGGCTTGGATTCTGACCTTCTCTAACTCCACTTGCTCGGGAGTCATCTGCACACTTTCAGTCAGCTCCTCTAGTACCATCTCTTCAAATACGTTCTCATCTACCATGTGCTCAGCTATTATTCGGATGACTCTGTCCTTTCTCATAGCATTTTGCACCTCTAACTCGAGTTTCCTGCCCACGTTTAGTAGCTCGCTCTTCCTTAGCTTCTCCAATTTTGCCATGGAGGGATCCTGCAAAAATAATTCTACCTCATCCATTTCTTCAAATGTTCACAGGAGTTTATTTTTTTTTCTATGGATGAGAGTGTGTAAAAAAAAATAGTCTTTGGGGATATTAAGAACGAATATGTAAAAAAAAGGATTCCCGGGCGAGCCCCCATATAAGTATATGTGACGAGGTGCTAGTTCCGGTGGTTGGGGGTGGTCGTCGGAGTGAGCATTTGGCAGGGAGGGGCCGCCTCGATTTGGCTATATACCACCAGTTCTGATTCCGTCTCCCGTTTATTATTCGGAACAAGATCTATAGGTTAATCCAAGAGAATTGGAAATCCGGGCTATTCGCTCTCGGGTTGGCTCGTTATATAAAAGGGGGGGGGATAAAGTTGACAATATCAAACAAACAGAGAGCTCATAAAAATCGCACAGGTAAAAAAAAAAAAAGGAAATGATTCACAGGGCAATGTGTTACAGACGAAGTACATAACTTTTTCCTCTGTTTTTTTTTTTTTTACTTTTAACTCTTTATTTTTTTTTTTTTTTTACTTTTAAAAAGAAATAAAAGGAACCACTTTCAAGGTTTCAATACAAAATGATAATACAAAGAAAACATTAAACAAGGACATTTAGATAGCTGGCAAAGAAATATTAAACAAGGATAATAATAATGATAATAATAATGCAATTGTCTTTCAAAGTCTCTTTCTTTTTCTTCTCTCTTTTGTTTTTTTTTTTCTAACTTTTCTTCGCTTGGCCAGGGCGACGAATTATTACCAGAGGTAATCTCAGTCACAATAGTTCTTTTTCTCTCTCTTTTTTTTTTTTTTACAGAGGCGAGTGGTAGGCAGAAAACGCTTTTTTGTTTTTTCCTCTTTTCGTTTTATTCGAGTGAGGGTGGCTTGTTCTCCTTTTTTTTCCATTCGATTATTTGAGATATTAAAGTCGGTACTTATCTTTGAGGAGACGGCACTCTGATCATTTTTACGTGATTCTTCCATTCAAGATTCACGGAGCTGCGTGATGCACGTGTGGTCCTTAGCTGGTTTTCTCTGCAACTAAATCTCCCGCCTATTTCATCTCTCTCAAGATGTTTAGGGATGGTGGCAGTAGCCACTCTTTCCGGATTTCCCCTCACCTTACAGTTTTTACCCCCTCTCTCTCATCTATGTCTACTTGCGTCTTTGCACACCATCTCGGCTTATCTCTCTCTCTCCCCTTGCCTAGCACACTGGACAGGGGAAAAGGGGCTAGTGGACGCCGGGGTGGTAGGGGTGTTTCCTCTCTCCAAGATATCTCGTGACACAAGATAGATCTTTCATAAGAAATAGCCCAAAACATTCATAAGTTTTTATTAATTTGTGAAACTACAATAATCTTCAATTTTTGAAGTATCTTTATACACTGTTAATTTGTCATTGCATTTATAACAAAATAACCTTGTAATTTTTAAAAATATTTTATTCCTTTATTAAAGAATAACGATTACTATGCTTTTTTTTTTTAAATTTATGATAATTGCCTTTAAAGGCTTCAAAAATCATCACGCATTTGTCTAGAGTGGCAAATGTTCTGATACGTAATTGTTCGACAAAGAAATGCCCGGGACGCAAATGTATTGGCACTGATATTCATAAATATATTCTTATTGGTGAAAAGTCCTGAATGTGTCTTCTTTTTTATGTCTTTTTAAACACACCCAGTTCTCAACATTTTCAGGGTGTACAGATGGAACTTCTGGATCTCAACTAAATTGTTACATGATATTATCCAATTTGATCAAAGTCATTATGTGCGCGTCTATGGTGACTTATAAGTCTAGTGTCCAAATGAATTCGTGTTTGGGTCCACATCTTCTTTGGTTTGTTTCGTTTTGTCATTGACAAACTCAACAAAATACCAAAATGACATTTGTTGGTTTACTTTTTTTCTGTTAAATTTTTTAATTTTTTCCATTGTATTTTTTAATTTTTTTTATATTACTTATTTTTCTATAATATCATCTTTTGAACAGGTGAAGAGGCTCATCCCTTGTTCCCTGTTTAGGATGTGGTTTCCGGCTTTCTCTTTTCTAATCTTTTCACGCTTCTTTTTTTTTCTCAATTGGAGTAGATAGATCTATCTATCGCCCGGTTCACACTCCACTCACATCTATTGAACAGGTGAAGAGGCTCATCCCTTGTTCCCTGTTTAGGATGTGGTTTCCGGCTTTCTCTTTTCCAATCTTTTTACTCTTACATAGCCTCCTGCGCATCAGTGGCGTTATCGCCTTGCTTGGGGTGAAATGATTAAAAAAATTATTGTGAGATTTTCCCTTTCTCTATGATAATGGACTCGACTGTGTATACATATACTTCTGCCATAGAGAGAACAGGGTTTGAGAGTTGAGAGTAATCGTAGAGATCCGTTAGAGTTATCGGGAGTACCGGAACTGATACGTAAGTTACCGAGAGATACCGAAGTTACCCAGAGACGACCGCATCAGAAGTCAGAATAGCTCTGAGCTCCACTCAGCTAGAATAATATACACAGATATACTATTTCTAACGACTTCACTTCAAGACTTGTATATATTTATTTCTTACTAATAGTATTCCTGGATTTACTAACCTGCGTTCAAGTTTGGATATTACGTTCAATATAACCTACTTTTCTATCTCCACATCTGTTTTGTTGTTCATTATTTTGTGCGGTTCCTCACCTGGAATCCACAACAATATTACTTATTTTATCTATTATATTACTTATTTTATCCATTACATTACTTATTTTATCCATTATTTGTCTTATGTACAATCACCGTTTTATTGATCTTCACTGCAGTTCGAATTTCTTTTTCGTTTGGTCTTTTCTATGCCCCACAATATTTTCTTATATTTCATTCCTGATATAAGATCTCCAGCATTTTGCATTCTTACCGTAATTTTATATTAAAATTCAAGGCTCGATAATCACCCAAGGTAGAGGGCTACGGTTAAAACTGTTAAGATAAATGAGGTGTGTAATATGAATCAATTGAAGATTATCAGGATAGGGGGATAGCTAATGATTCACCCCATGTCTTAAAGAGGTCAAGATAGCAGTGTTCAAGGAAGTATCCACTCGGGCGTCTGTCCCACCAAGTTGCTGTCCTGACTGGAAATTTCACCTCATATTTCAGATATCGATATGTGTATATATTTAGTGTATCGAGGCAGCAGATAATTTTCTAAACATATACTGTTAAATATAACAGACAATGAATGTCTATTATGTTAAATCAACATGAAACAACAGTCAAAAACATAATACGTAAAAATGTTAAACCAATAAATAATAATAATCAAATTAAGCTCATCATATATTATAAACAATTTAAAACAATTGACCTCATAGCCTCTAATAACCATACAACCACACAACTAAATCCTCTACAGAAAACCAATGTAGTCTATCAGTTTACATGCCCGTTCAGAGATGTTGTACAATTTTTGTCTTTATTTTCACCTGAAATTAAAACCAATATACGTTTAGAACGGCCCATGATTAAACATAATAGACATTCATTGTCTATTGTATTTAACAGTATATGTGTATATATATATACATAGGTATACGTGTGGGTGGGATCAGAGATTTTATCGAATATCGAATTGATTTGTTTCACCTCCATGTAAGATAAGATTGTTCTCGGTACTGGATACTTGAGAAATCGTTATAAAAAATGGCGCAACAATAAAACACAGAATATCGACGTCACTTCATTTGTCCTCGTTTGATTTTCTTGCCTTAACTAAACTGAGTAGATATTAGATTGAGCCATAAATAATTTCCACTATTGTTTATCAACTTCATTCTAAAAAACAAAAGAAAGTACAATTACAATTATTTCAATTGTAGAGTCGCCATCATTTGACTTGTTACTTTTTATTTTCAATATAATTTTGCAAGTTTTGATATAAAAGTTTTTTTAATGAACTTTTGAATCGAGATTTCATTCGAAAAAATTATCCCCCATCAAATCGTTTTGCATTGTTCGAAAAAACTAATACTCGGCTGGTGCCTGGTCAAGAGAATATTGAGAGGGAGGGTGTAGAAGAGACAAACCGGATATTGGTGGGGGTTAGAAAAAGGCCAACCGAACATTTGAGGGGGTAGAAAAGTCCAACTGAATATTAAATGAGTAGAAAATACCACCTAAATATTGAGAGACGTGTAGAAACGACAAACCGAATATTGAAAACGGTAGAATAGACCAACCGACTATTGAAAGGGAAAAAAAAACTCATATTAGGGGGAGTAGAAACGACGGACTAAATATTGGAGGTAGTAGAAAATACCAACCGAATATTGGAGTGGGAAGAAAAAACTAAACTAATATTGGATGGGGTAAAAAAGACCAACCGGATATTGAAGGGGTTAGAAAAAAGTTACCGATTATTGGTGGGGGTAGAAAGATAAACCGACTATTAGATGGGGTAAAAGAGGTCCAACCGAATATTGGAAAGGTTACAAAAGACCAACCGAATATTAGAGGGAAAGAAAAGACAAAACTAATGTTAGAAGAGGGTTACAAACGACGAATCAAATATTGGGGGATGTAGAAAAGCTTAACCGAATATTGGAGGGGGTAAAAAAGTCCAACCGAATATTAGTTGGGGTAGAAAAACTCTACCGAATATTGGAGGGGGTAGAAGGGACCAACCGAATATGAAACGGGTAAAAAGACCAACCGAATATTGGTGTGGGTAGAAAAGACTAACTGAACATTGAAGGGCAGAAAAACCTACCGTATATTGGTGGGGGGAAGAATAGACCAATTGAATATTGAAAACAGAAAAGACCAACTGATTATTGGTGGGAGTAGAAAAGACCACCCAGATATTGAAGGGCAGAAGTGACCAAACGTATATAGGTGTGGGTAGAAAAGACCAACCGACTATTGAAGGGCAACCGACTATTGAAAAGACAAACCTAATATTGGAAGTGGAGGTAGAAAAGACGAAGCAAATATTGTGGTTAGTAGAAAATACCAACCAAATATTGCGGGTAATAGAACTGACCAACCGAATATTGGATGTGAGTAGAAAAAAGTCAACTAAATTTCAGAATGTTTTCCTGCGTTATTCTCGCTGTATGTGTCCCCCCCTTGTGTTATTGTAGGGGAGAGCAACGTTTTTCCTATTGACAAACGTGGGGCGCTGTTCGACCAAACTTAGTGGACATGTTGTTGCTGTTGGATATATAAGTGTACATTTAATGTGTCGTTGCATTTTAAGAACTGCAAATAATACCTCCGACGATCCCACCACGGGAATGACATTGTTTTTCTTTCATATAGCTCAGCTTTTTTCTGTCATTTTAAGCTTTTATCATTGTGTCCATTGACTTTGAACAGAATCCCATGTTAGTGTGTTCCAAATTTATACTTCATTGTCAAATATAATTAGCAGTTAGAATTTGTCATTAGAATTGATTCCCGAAAAAGGGAATTAAAAAATTAATCGAACTATTTCTAATATTTGTATGCGCATGGAATAAATTGATTTATTCCATATTTACACCTGTCAGTTAATTAACTAAACGATTAAAAGAGGTGTATGTTAATCACTTCGGAATAACGTTGTAGAAACTGATTTTACCTGGAGCAAAAGATTTCTATCGCTTAGCAATTCTGGTTCATTTAGATTGTTTTTAGAAGGAATGCAATTTTCAAATGGTTGCCGATCAGATAATTCGGAGTAATGGAAGGAGAACAAAACACGCCCTTTAAATTAGGGTTTGGCCAGGTAGAAAAGCAATTAACATAGTAGTTTGTTTATCATAGGATATAAATTGTAAAGGAACCGATCTTATCGTGACTTTAGCAATGTTATAATCAGTGCAAAATTAAATGTTTGTTGTCAAAGGAATTCAACGCTGTATTTTCATATGAGTTAATTTAAATGACTTTATGTAATTATTTGTTGCGGACTCGCCTCAAGATGAACGACAAAATGAATCTAGTTAAAAAGGAATACAAAGATGGATAAACTTGGTTTGGAACAGGAAGTCACTGGAGTTGGGCAAAAAAAAGTATTCCGCCGTGCAAAAGAAATCCCTCAGTATAAATGAGAGGTTGTTTAGATAAAAAAAGTAAATCTAAAAATAAAATTCAACGGTTTCTTGTTACGCATTTCTTGCTTGTGGAACTCCCTTCCGACTCCATGCTTTCCAGCCAAATTTAATCTGCAAAAATTTCAATGCAATGTCAATCGATATCTGCGGTCCTCCTGATTATTCTTCTTTTGTTCCGACTCATTATTAATGTTTCTGTTCATGATTCTTCTATAAGCTGTAATCAATTGTATCTTAGTGGCTTTACTACCTTGCATGGGGTGATTCCTACTAAATAAAAAAAGAAAAGAAAAAAGATAAAGTTTTATGTCAGGATTTATCTCATATTTTGCTATTCGAGTATGTACATTCACCGTAATGCTTACGGCCATATCACATTGAATACACCAGTTCTCGTTTGATCACCGAAGTTAAGTAACGTTGAGCCTGGTCAGTACTTAGATGGGTGACCGCTTGGGAATACCAGGTGCTGTAAGCGTTTATTGACGGATGTGCGTTGTGGTGCAGTGGATGTCGGCTCGGAAAGAGAAATCGGGGAGCCGCGTTCGAATTCCAGTTGAATGCCCTGCATTCACTTACGCGCTAATACCCTTGGGAAAGGTATTAATCCGTCCCTTCCCTCCAGTTATGGGTTAAATAACAGGGTAGGACTTGTATATAACATGAACAGGTGAAGAGGCCCATCCCTTGTTTCCTGTTTAGGATGCAGTTTCCAGTTTTCTCTTTTCCAATCTTCTCACTTTAAAAAAAAAATTTTTCAATTGGAGTAGATAGACTAAACTATCGCGCGGTTCACACTCCACCCACGTCTATTGAACAGGTGAAGAGGCTTATGCCTTGTTCCCTGTTTAGGATGTGGTTTCTGGCTTTCTCTTTTCCATTCTTTTCACAGCCCCCTGCACATCAGTGGCGTTACCGCTTTGCTCGGGGTGATATGATTAAAAAAAAAAAAATTAAAATCTGCCTTCCTCCATCGTACGCCAATAGCTTAGAAGTAGAATCTCCGACTGATGTCAAATCGGTCGGGTTTCTATTCTGGCTGGAAGCAATCGAACGTCTTGCCGTACTGATGAGCTGTGATACAGCGAAACAGGACTGTCTGCAGATGACTATATATGCACAATTTGAATGAGAAATGACTGCTTTCGAAATGTCTTCAGACTGATGATTTTTATGTATGTGCAGGGGTAAGGAGCGAAATACAATAAATGTTGGTTATAATTGTACACAGAGAGAAACGCTGAAGGTTCTGGACGCTTAACTTTAAATTTTAATTAAACATTTTTGGCTCCTGAATTGTTTACATAAACAACCAAACCGTCCTCATTCGCATTTCTCCTGCTTTAGGTAGTATGATATGAATAAAGTTTGCAGCTTAGTGTTGATCTCAGTATTCACCTATCTATCTATCTATCTATCTATCTATCTATCTATCTATCTATCATCGTCTATTCTATCTATCTATCTATCTATCTATCTATCTATCTATCTATCTATCTATCTATCTATCTCAGTCTGTTCTATCTATCTATCTATCTATCTATCTATCTATCTATCTATCTATCTATCTATCTATCCCGATCCCAGTTCATCTATCTATCTATCTATCTATCTATCTATCTAGTCTATTCTATCTATCTATCTATCTATCATATCTATCTATCTATCTATCTATCTATCTATCTATCTATCTATCTATCTATCTCAGTCTGTTCTATCTATCTATCTATCTATCTATCTATCTATCTATCTATCTATCTATCTATCTCAGTCTGTTCATATCTATCTATCTATCTATCTATCTATCTATCTATCTATCTATCTATCTATCTATCTATCTGTCTGTTGGGGGATTTCCTCTTTTTCTATGATAATGAACCCGACTTGAGTAAACATTTACTCCTGCCATAGTCGGATAAGTGAGAACAGTAGGAGTACCTTAAAAGGTCCGTAAGTTACCGAGAAATACTGAGAATACCGCGTCAGTAGTCATAGTAGCTGTGAGCTCCACCCAGACAGAATAGTATTACACGGATATACTAATTCCAGTACGGCTTCACTTCAAAAACTTGTATATATATTCATTACTAATCGTATTCCTGGATTACTAACCTGCGTTCCAGTTTGTATCTTTACGTTTAATATAACTTATTTTTCTATCTCAAATATCTGTTTTGTTGTTCATCATTTTGTGCGGTTCCTCACCCGGAATACACAACACTATCTATCTATCTATCTATCTATCTATCTATCTATCTATCTATCTATCTATCGATAGATAGATAGATAGGTAGATATGTGTGTATTTGTGTGTGTACGTGTGTGAAAATGCCCACAGGTATGTCATGTATGTCTATGAGCATATCTGTACGTTAATGTTCGTCGTTGGGAATATCCCTTTTAAATATTTTTCAAAAATGCCCAAATATTTATCTATAAATGAATCGAAAATAAATCATTATAATTTCCGCAACATAGATTGTTAGATCTATGCTTCAGAAATTATAATTTCCTGCAAAAAAAGTAGCACCTTTTCTCAATGGAAACTGTGGTCACATTCTGAATGAAAAATTCTATTTATAAAATCTCATTTAAGATAAATTATTAAATTTAATTAAGATAGAACATTTAAAAAAAATAAAAAATCATTTTGTTACAATTTCGACAAACCTCTTTTTTTTCAACTTGAAACTTCCTTTGTTGTAACCATTAATCTGCACCTTCAAGTTCGAAAATAACGAACTCGTTTGTTGAGTAGTCCGTGTCTTGAATGCTACTTTTGGTAAGCGACGCCTCAAAGAGTTTGAAGATGCGATGTTGTGGAGATAAGCTAAAAAAGAGGCCAAGCCCAAACCCCAAAATAAGTTTGAAGGTTACTGCCTGCCAAAGGTTACAAAATGTTTACATTTAAAGATGTTGTATTTGTGTAAACACCCACGCATTAAATGCCTCCCTACAACAAGAATATCTATGAGTTGTTAAAAGTCGCAATGTCTCTGGGATCTTCTTAATTTTCATTCAATTATTAGAATAAATGACATTTGTGTATTTCCTTAGAACAAATGACAACACGCTTATATATATATATATATATATATATATATATATATATATATATAGTCATCCGCAGACAGATCTGTTTCGCTGTATCACAGCTCATCAGTACGGTTAGACTCCGATTGCTTCTAACCCAGGATTGAAACCCGACCGAAGTGGCGTCAGTCGGTGATTCTACCTCTGGGCTATTATACATAGTTAAGTGAATTAAAAAATATACATAAAAGGGGTACACATATATAATATTATTATTCAGGTGTCGAAAACAGGGTACTTCGGCGTGGTGTAATGGTTAGCAAGCTCGTCTCACTAGAATCATTATAACTGAGTGGTGAGTTCGATCCTCACTCGGTACTCCCTACTTTCAGCCGTGTGTCACGTCTAAGCTACGCTTAAAAACACCTCTACTCCAACAGTTTCTTTTCTCGCACTTCCCACCTGTGGAACTTCTTTCCGTTTTCTTGCTTTCCTGGTAATAACACTCCTGAAAAATCTAAATGCAACATCAATCACCATCTTTTGCCTTCTTGAATCCCGTTTATTTTTTGTCCTTTCTTCAATCCTTCTTATTTCCCGTTGCGTCTTGGTGGCTTTGACGCCTTGCTTAGGGTGAAACGAATAAAGAAAATAAGGGAGTGAATGCTGAACGATCTCATCTCAGATGAAGAAGAAACTTGAAGCAACAGAATGCAGTCCTATGGAAGGTTACTGAGGATACTATGGACAGAACTTTAGAGAAAATAGAAACAAAAAAGACTTAATATTTAACATCAGAAAAAGACAGTTAAAATGTCTAAGGTACATAATGAGGGAAAAAGCTTGAAAAATTTGATGCTCACAAGGCGAACAAAAGAAAGGGATGTATAACTTAGCTAGCGAGCTTGAGTAAATGGGTGGTGGAACAATTTTTTAATAGATAACAGAAATAAAAAAGTATTAAGAGCTACAAAGGATAGAATATTGTGTAGTGCCATGATCGACAACGTCCTGTAAGGACATGGGACATAGAATAGAAGACGAAATAATTTACGTGCCTTGTCATTACTGACACTTCCTTTGAACACGCTATCCATAACGTTTATGTGCATTAAGCCATGTTACTGAATGTATTGCATATATTTTAAATGAAAGTAGAGACTGATAATGATGTGTGTCGTTACTATCTATTGGAGGTTAGTGATTTTTATAAAACGTCCAGCAACACTTACACACGACGAAGTTGAAAAGAATGAATATATGATAACATAAAATGTGTGCGGTAACAAATTTTACGACCGAAAAATATACTGATTTTATTTTCTGTAGAGATTACATTTATCCTTGATGTAGGCTACTTAGTAAGGCTTATTCTGATTTCTTCAAGTTTCTAACCTCCCTGCACATTAATCGAAATCATTTTTCTCTTCCCTAAAAGAGTCATATAGATATGACCTTGGCCTAATATAATTGCTTGGATAGAGATGCAACGGTTGACCTCCAACAGTACCCCGTCAACACTGCATTCAGCAGATAATGTTTTCTTCATGAACATAACTGAGCACTGATCTATACTATTATTATTATTATGTTGTCATTCTTCATCATATTTCGATTGCTGCTATGGTCGCACTACCTAACAAGTATGCGGGAAGACCAAAGGCAGGTAGCGGTGTGTCGTTATGGTTCCATTTCATGTTTTTTATATCTCTCCTATCATCCCTAGCGTTACATAGACAAAGTTCTCCTTAGTGTGTGGACTGTACTTAACAAGACAATTTTTGGTATATCTCTTAAGCTGGGGTTTCCAGGGATTCTTTCAATGCGTTATTATTATTATTATTATTATTATTATTATTATTATTATTATTATTATTATTATGTTATCATTTTTCATCATATATCGCACTGTATGGTGGCACTACCTGCCAAGTCTGCGAGAAGACCTAAGGCAGGTCGTTCTGTGTTGTCATGGTTCCATTTCATACTTTTTTTTATCTTCCTTAACATCAACTAGCGTTACATAGATAAAGTTCTCCTTAGTGTGTGGGCTGTACTTAATAAGACAATTTTTTGTATATCTCTTACGCTGGGATTTCCAGGGATTCTTTCAATGTGTTGTTTTGTTCCAATTTTTATCATTCCAAGTGCACCTACTATCACTGGCACAACTCTTGTTTTCAATTTTCACATTTTTTCTATTTCAATTTCCAGGTCTTTATATTTTGACAGTTTTTCGAATTCCTTGGTTGCTATGTTACAATCCGCTGGACAAGCCATATCAATTAATAGACAAGTTTATTATTATTATGTCATTTTTCATCATATTTCGATTTCTGCATTGGTCTCACTACCAACCAAGTCTGCGGGGAGACCTAAGGCAGGTAGTGGCGTGTTGTTATGACTCCATTTCATGTTTTTCTATCTTCCCTATCATCCCCAGCATTACATAGATAACGTTTTCCTTAGTGTGTGGGCTGTACTTAATAAGACAATTTTTTGTATATCTCTTAAGCTGGGGTTTCCAGGGATTCTTTCAATGTGTTGTTTTGTTCCATTTTTTATCATTCCAAGTGCACCTACTATCACTGGCACAACTCTTGTTTTCAATTTCCACATTTTTTCTATTTCAATTTCCAGGTCTTTATATTTTGACAGTTTTTCAAATTCCTTGGTTGCTATGTTACAATCCGCTGGACAAGCCATATCAATTAATAGACAAGTTTTCTCCTTCTGGTTTTTAACAATAATGTCTGGCCTGTTTGCTTCAATTTTTCTGTCTGTGTAGATGGTGTAATCCCATAGAATGGTTACATCTTCTATTTCTGTAACCGGTGCTGGATGATGTTCATACCAGTGTTTGTTTACAGCTTTTCCATAATGTTTGCACATTGCCCAATGTAAATATTGCCCAACTCTATCGTGGCGATTTTTATATTCGTTTGGGGCAAGCACAGAACAGCCTGAGATTAGGTGGTCTATTGTTTCTTGGTGTTTATCACAAAACCTGCATTTTGGATCCATATTATTATGCATAATATTTGCCTGAAAGTTTCTCGTGAAAAGACTTTGGTCTTGTGCTGCAAGTATAAATCCTTCAGTTTCAGACTTTAATCCAGATGCACGTAACCATCGATGAGTATTAACTTTGTCAACATTGGATTTATTGGCACGTACTGGATATTGGCCATGCAGAGGTTTGTCTTGCCAGCGCTGTTTCATCTTTTCAAGAGCTTTATCTTTGGCTTTCATTTTCATATTTTTTGCCGCAATAGTTGGTTCTTGGCTACTGTTTTGCTTTTCTACAGAATCTACTAACTGTAATTCTTGTTTGTATTTACTGCCTTCTTTTATTATTGAATATTTTTTCTTTCTTTCTTCATGTTGCCTTACTAATTGTATCATCCAATCCTTTGTTGTTTCTATGTATGTTAGTAAGCCAATAGTTGTTGTCTTGTATGACAATTCCAGCTGAATAAGACCCCTTCCACTTTCTTTACGGGGTATGTATAGACGGTCTACATCAGCCTTTGGGTGATGCATCTTATGCTTAGAAAGAAGCTTTCTTGTTTTAGCATCCATTCGCCTGATGTCGTTTAGAGTCCAGTTTAAGATGTTGAAGCTATATTGGATTATTATTATTTATAATCATTTCACCCGAAGCAAGGTAGAAATGCCAATGGTGCTCAGGGGGTTACAGTGAGAGAAAAAAGGTACAGGGAATGTCGAGAAAAAGATAAGAGATGGAAGGGAACCAAAAAAGATGGCGACGTCGCATTTAAACATTTGAAGATTGTAGCTATCAGGGAAGCAAGCGAATGGAAGTGCGAGAAAAGAAACTATAAGAGCAGAAGAGAGGGTTACATTTAACTATTTTTATGGTAAAAGGGTGGGACCTAGATGCCAGTCTAGTAGCACATGTGGTCGGGGTACCAGGGGAGTAAAAGGCTCGTCAAAGCAGTTGCCATGAAAATACTTGTAAGAAAAAAGAGGTAAGCCACATCACGCCGGTGAGAAAGTGAATGAAGGCGGGCTGCCAAGTGAGGATCGATTATATTGCAGATCCTCTTTTGGATTTTGCTGAGAACCTCAAGATGAATAGCAGCACCAGATATGGCAACAGTATTCAATGCACGGATGAATGGTAGATTTATAAATGTGCAAAATGGATTCTGACGAGAAAAACTACCTGGCCCGACACAGTGAACCCTTCTTAGCAGTAGATGCAGTTATGGATATGATGGAGGCATTCCATTTGAGGCCATTTGAGAAAATGAGGCCAAGAAGATGCGTTGCGTTGCTTTCTAGGACACTAGCGCCAGCCACCTTAATGGAAGTTAAAGAAGAGCAGCTTCATTTTGTAGGCATTGAAATTTATTAGTCATTTCTTATCCCGTTCAATTGATTAGATTCGAGGCCCTTTTAAAGTACAGCAGCCATGTTTACTTTGTCAGCCGAAAATGGGGGAAATGCTGCTTGATCTATATTAATGACTTTCTGTTTCTTTTATTTGAAATAGAATAGAATTAGGTCCTCATCTTCTTCTATGTGCCCTGTCCCTTCAGGATGTAGGCGATCATGGCTTTCCACGTCTCCTTGTCACTGGTGGTTCTTAGCACGCCTTCTCCTGTTACACCATGCAACCCTCCTTCCACCATCCACCTCATCAGGTCCTTCAAATATGTTATCCGTTGCTTTCCCCGTCTCTTTTTCTCTCTATCTGGCCAGTTAGTATCAGGTTCTCTAAGCCCTCTTTCCTCATTGGATGTTCCAGAAACTTCAGCTGTCTCTTCCTGATGCTCAGTATTAATTTCCCTTTCGTTTCCATCATTTCTAAGACCTCACCATTGCTCACATGCTCGATCCGTGATATTCGCAGCATCTTTCTGTAGAACCACATTTCAGTTGCTTCAAGTTTTTCCTTCATCTTTGATGATATTGTCCAGCATTCACTGCCATATTGAAGAACTGACAACACATAGCAATCCAGTACTCTCTTCCTTGTTTCTAGCAAAATTGTCCTGTTTCTAAATACATTACTTAACTTGTGGAATGCTTCCTTCGCCATGTCAATTCGCCTTCGGGTCCCTATGTCACACTTTCCATCTTCTGTTAGAACACTTCCAAATTCATTAAAAAAAAAATTATCTTTCTCCTGAAAATTAGACAAGATGATTTTCATTGATACTTTTATAAACATACACCCAGTATCTCACTGACTGGAAAAATCACCCCATGGTATGTTTCGATACTTGTTTGCACTGATGTACACAAAAACAGCGAAAGTCCCTGTGTATATTCACGAGGAAACCAAAGGTGAAAAGAACACACAAATGGGGATTCTAATATATTTGATTAACTCTTTGTGGATTCACCTGGTACAGGTATGTGACACTTAGGGAATCTCACAACAAACAGGCGACATCTTCCCTTTGGCCAGCGAGAACTCCAACCGCTCTTCTCGCCATCAATGATTGCATCTATTCCACATATCCGACCCGTTATCCTGTAACAACTGGCTGATTACTGGTTGCTCTTTCTCACTCTCTCTTCACTCTTTATGGGTAGCTTGCAATTGGCCATTCTCGTGTGCAGCCTGACTGTATAAGCCTATGATGGAACCCCTGTTTTCTGTCTGAGTGGCACTTGATCCCGAAAACAACTCGTTTCTAACTACTTGTGGACAGAGAGTACTCGCTTTCAAAATCACAAAACTAGATTTTAATGTCTACGCCGTTAAAAATCCCGGCTCAGATAAAAACATTTAGATTCTGCTTGAATTCGTGTGTGTTCGAAGCCAATTTATGTGTATCACAGTTTATTCCTCATTTCATATACATTTATGTTTAAAATGTTATATTGCAATTCTTAAAAAATAAAGGTTCAGGTTATCATTTTTTTAATTCTTTATGGAAACCATTCTAAAAACGAATTCTTTGATTTTTGTTTCATTCAGAATCTATAAGTTGCTTGATTGTGCAAATATGTTAATATCTTTACGTTTCTTTTAACAGCCATCTTGGTGAGATACCTGACCAAACGTTTTATCGGAGATTATCATCCGTTATTAGGTAAGTAAAAACCAATATTTATTACTTTTGTGATAATTTATAATAAACGTATTCATTTTTTAGGTCATTAAATTATTTCATTTTTTTGTGCATAATTTGAATTCAATTTTTCAATTTCTTGGATTGGAATTTGATTTAAAAAAGAGATTGTTTCTACCTATAAACAAGATATTATTTTCTATATCCTATTACCTATGTTCTACATAGAACGTCACAATCTAACAAGAGACTCTATTTTCCATTTTAACGATTGAACACTATTTTCCCGTTCAGATAATTTTCTCGAAAAGCCCAAATGTTTTTAGTTTCGTATCCAAAATATAAACAAATCAATTTCCAAAGAATTAATGGATTCATTTTGAATACATTTTTTTTTATTCAAACGATAGTTTAGTAGATGCCCGTGTTTGAAATAGGCACCAAGTTTTTATTTTAAACAATTTGTATTACGTCTATCGGCCTGCACATCTGCACACACACACACACACACACACACACACACACACACATATATATATATATATATTTACGAAATCTGTTACGAAATGAATTAACTATGATATATTTTGAATTCAATTGTTTAAACATTATTTTTAATGGATACTCGTATTTGAGTATATACTGTTTATTTTATTTTATTTAATTTCATTTTTCTTATAATTAAACAGTATATCTCTCCATATCTACCGGCCTGAATGATCAAGAAATCTTGCTAGGCATATTCATTTATTTATTTATATGTTTTTATCTGTTTATTTTCGTGGTATTTTATATGATAAAGACAACTTCATCTTCATTTGTCGGATAGAAATTCTATAGCAGAAAATCCAAAAACGCATTCCTGTTTATCTTCACAAGACGGAAAAAGACTTGTTGACAACAACAGTATAATAAATAGTTCACTTGTGATATAAAACTGTACTTATAGTTTCATTATTTTTATTATTTTTATTTTTTTCACAAGCAATCTTCGGCAGGTTTATGAGTGAACTAAATTTATTTATAGATCGTGTTTCCTTTAAAAAAATATTTTTAATATGACGTATATATATATATATATATATATATATATATATATATATATATATTTCCTTTATAAAAATATTTTTAAAATGACGTATATATATATATATATATATATATTTACGCTCTCACACCCTGGAAGAATGGTAGACTTTGAAAAACAGTAGCTACTCTGGCATCTACAGCATCGTTCATTCAGCAATGAATTAGAACACTCTCAGCTATTGGGTGTGTATAATGATAATATACACGCTAAAAGGTCTGCCTTCTAGCAGCGGTAGAATCGCCGACTGACGCCAAAATCGGCTGTCTGACCGTACTGATGAGCTGTGACACAGCGAAACAGATCTGTCTACGGGTGACTATATATATATATATATATATATATATATATATTTCATTTGGAAATGAAGTTCTTTCCACAACCTTAGTTTCAACATTTCGGTATATTCAGGCGATTTACAATAACGGATTTTACCGTTTTTCAAAAGATCGAACAGGGATCTTTTTACGAACGCGCGACTGGAATTTTCAAACGACTGAATTTTTTATTTAATTAGGGAGGACTTATTTAAAGATTTTAGAACAGTTTCATCCATGTTTTTATGATCCTATTAAGTATTTATTATAGCTGGACATCATTTCTGATCTTTCACTTAGTAACTTTTTTCTTTTTGGTAACGACATAGTTTTTCTTTCTGACACAATCTGCATACGTTGCCACCGTTGTATGGTTTGTCTATTTTCACTATACTCCAAGTTATATCAGGGTCTTTTCCATATTTCAATTTTAATTTCGACAAGTGGTTAATAAGTTTGATACAATATTTGAGGTTTTCCAGTTTAAATGTAGATTTATGATTATTCCATTTGATTTTAGATCCTAAATATGTTTTACTTTGACCATTTATGTCATGTACTTTGTAAATAACCCCAAAGTCCGATAAGTGGGCATTTATTTTTGTTCCTACATTTGCATTTCTTGTTAATGATATTATTTTGTACGTTGTTATTTAGGTTTTTGTCGTTTTGTTTATTTTTATAATTTCTTTGCAATTTTCTAAACTACTAGTACAGCTATAACTTAATTTGATTTCATTCCTACTGAAAATTCTGTTTAAGTCAAAGTTTTTTGGCAAATGCTTATTGATTAATTTATAAAATTATGTCCTGTCATATATTTCTAAGATAAACAGCGGGTTAAACCAAATAATGTTTTCATTTCTATTATTGTTTGTCTTTGTTTGGCTGAGGTTTATATTCTAAAATGTTCTTATGCCCAGATATTTTAAAGACATTTTCATAATCTAATCCAATATATATATATATATATATATATATATATATATATATATATATATATATGTGTGTGTGTGTGTGTGTGTGTGTGTGTGTGTGTGTAAATTATGCAAATTTACCACCTATCTATTGTCCTCCTTCTTTATCAAGTCTCTCTTTTAAATTAACTGAATTCTCCTTTTATGTACTGTCTCCTTGGGTGATGATGGCTCTCCACAACTTTCTGTTCTTTGTAGCTCTCAATAAGGTTTCGCTTTTTTTGCAATCCCTTCCAATACCTGTTCTGACAAACATTCATCCAATCTCCTCAGGTAGTTTTTTTGCTGCTTTCCTCAGTCTCTCTTACTTCCAATATGTCTTGTGAGTGTCATGTTTTCCAAACCCTCAGTAGAAAATCATCTTTTTTTTAATTATTTTTTTAAAAGAAAAGATAGGAATTTTTTTACACTTTATCAAATTTAAAGGTAATGATTGGATGATTTTTCATTCTAGAATATTTTTTATTTATTTTCTCCTGTTTACATGTGCGTGTATAAGTGTTCATACATGTGTAACTGTGCAGCATGCACTTGTATGCCTTTTGTAGGTTGATACGAATAAATGTCCATAGTTTATACATTATTAGATCAGATCTGTGGCCTGAATGTTAATGTAAGAATAAAACCACGAATAGAAACAAATCGGGAAGAAACAAAAATGATTAAAATAAATCCTGGAAGCGAAAAACTATGACGAACTTTAATAATCAGTGCAGAATACACAACTAAGGATCCACGGTCCGGGAATTATAAAAAATATTATTGCAAAAACATGTTATGGGTTATCCTGGGCCCATAAAATGTTAGTGCATTCCGTAGAATTTTTGGCAACTAACATGATATGAAATAAAGAAAAAAAAACTGAATTCATGCACATTGTAAAAGATCAAAAACTTTTTTTTCTTTTTTTTTTTATCAAATATAAAAAGATAAATCAACCTAATTTTTGGGCAGAAACTATTTTTTAAAACCGAACAATATTACCAGCAGGTGGGTGTAAAATTTCCTACAAAACTTCGAAGACTCTTAAATCCTTAAACAAATGTATTAATGCAGATAATACAGATAGGATGTGCGTTGTGGTGCAGTGGATATCGGCTCGTAACGAGAAATTGGGGAGCCGAGTTCGAATTCCAGTTGAATTCCTTGCAAAGAGACATGATAGAACAAGCAAGTGTCATCTATGGAATTTAACTGACTGAATGCAGATAATAAATGATATTGTTAGTTTACTTAAAAAAGAGTAAATGTCCGAAAACAAGATAAAAAAATGGAATCGTAAGGGAAACAATTCTTCACTTCAATAAGGATCTTAAAGTATCAGTCAGATAAGTACCACGCGCTTTGGGCGATCATGTCTCGAAACAGACATAACTGACTGGGCAGAAAGTTATCCCGCAGTAGGTTGCCATTGCTTTCTGCGGTAGACTGGTTGCTAGCCAAGGCTATGGAACCCAGTCTGTTCTATTATTTAACCCATAACTGGAGGGAAGAGACGGATTAATACCTTTCCCAAGGGTATTTGTGTGTAAGTGAATGAAACAATATAAATCAGTCTTTTAAGTGTCATACGTGATACACGCTTGGGCGATCATGTCTTGAAAGAGACATGAATGACTGGGCGGAATATTATCCCGCAGTAGGTTGCCATTGCTTTCTGCGGTAGACTGGTTGCCATCCAAAGCTATAGAACCCAATCTTTCCTATTATTTAACCCATAACTGGATGGAAAAGACGGATTAATACCTTTCGTAAGGGTATTTGTGCGTACGTGAATGCAAGGAATTCAACTGGAATTCGAACTTAAAGTATAGCTGTTGTATTTGCCTAAAGGCTTTCTTAGGCTTTGACGTTTACTAATCTGGCGCAGCTGTGAATTTGAGTCGCGAAACTCTTGTTATCCGAAGTGTTCACTCTTTCCGTAGGGCTATGAATTCAGGTCGGGAGTGATAATGTCTCCTGAGAGCAGTAGTTTTCGACTCCTTCAATTAATTCTCTCTTTGATTATCTTTCTTCCATTTCTGTTTGTTTTTTTTTTTTCAATTCCTGAAGTAATCGTTCCAGGGTTCTTATAACAATACGTTTAAAACTAGTGATTGGCTAGTGGTGATTTCATACTGAACCTGTATTTTCCCAGAAGGGCTTGATATTGATTGACATAATGAATTAAAATGGCATTACTCCCACACACACACATCCGGCCAACAGGCTGAGTTACGTAGGACATTTTCAATATACTACGGCTTCACTTCCAGAGCTTGATTCAAGCTTGTATCCTTAAGTTAATACACCTATTTTCTATTTCAATTACTGGTCGTTGCTCATTTATTTGTGTGGACCCCATTCCCGGGATCCACAACACCTGGACTACTAATCTTCATTCAAGTCTCTATCCTTACGTTAATACACTTATTTTCTATCTCAATTACTGGTCGTTGTTCATTTATTTGTGTGGACCCCATTCCCGGGATCCACAACACCTGGACTACTAATCTTCATTCAAGTCTCTATCCTTACGTTAATACACTTATTTTCTATCTCAATTACTGGTCGTTGTTCATTTATTTGTGTGGACCCCATTCCCGGGATCCACAACACCTGGACTACTAATCTTCATTCAAGTCTCTATCCTTACGTTAATACACTTATTTTCTATCTCAATTACTGGTCGTTGTTCATTTATTTGTGTGGACCCCATTCCCACAACAACTTGCGTCGAAAGCTGACGGGTACTGCGTAATAATCTCGATGAGTGGAGCACAGAGCTACTATGAACTACTGTGAAACGCGGTATTCAGTATTTATTTACCTTCCTACTAGGGCAAAATGTGGCACAAGGCTTTTTTTTTAACGCGTGTCCTCCAGGCCATATAGCCCAGCCAAAAATATCTGTCTAATTTTGCCCAGTCATGACTCTACCCTTCGGCGGAGACACGACTGGGTTAATGCTCTCCGCCCGGAGGCAGAGAGATTGACAGTTTCAAAAGAATTACCGCTAGAAAACGCGCTAGTCTCCTAGTCTCGCTTCTATAGCAGTAGTATAAGTATACTCTGGACGAGTTCATTTTTATGAAAAGGGTTTTTATACTAAATTGATTTGAAGCCGGAAGAGAATCTTTGTTTGGCAAATTGTGTGTGTGTGTTTGGGTATGAGAGAGAGAGAGAGAGAGAGAGAGAGAGAGAGAGAGAGAGAGAGAGAGAGAGAGAGAGGTGAGAGAGAGCGAGAGAGAGAGTGAGTGAGAGAGAGAGCGAGAGAGAGAGAAAGAGAGAGAGAAAGTGAGAGAGAGAGAGAGAGAAAGAGAGTGAGTGAGAGAGAGAGCGAGAGAGAGAGGGAGAGAGAGAGGGAGTGCGAGAAAGAGTAATCAAAGTGAGAAAGTATTTTATTGTAGACACAAACTAAGCCGAGCAATGGCTGCTTGTTTGGACGACCTCCCTGCAAACGAGTGTTTGTGTAATAATGACTTTACAAGGGCAACATATGTGGATCTATCATTTAGCTTTAGGGTGACCTTCAGCTCCTGAAATCTGTAAACAGTTAGGTCGACATTAAACATGCTTTCTGATAAATCTCTACTATGTCACGTCTCACCTTACCTGCCTTTGCCAAAACGATAACGATTTCTCTCCATTCAATCCAAAATTAACCATTTGCTTATCTGAACATTTGTTCGTCTGTTGATTGGTCAGTTTCCTCTTATGACACGCATTTGATTGGTCACCTTGTAGACGCTCATTAGATTACTCAATTTGCTCTTATGCAGATGCTAATTTTTGTCCTAATCTTTTGAATATTTGTTTCCCCCCCCCACCTATTTCGTTGGATGTTGTGATTTCATTGACCATTAATTAGATCATTTCGACATATAATTTTTGATAAGAATATTATCTTGTTTGTCAAGACATTGAAATGCTATAACCTCATCTGGTATTTCCTTGTTTAAATATAAGATTTATGCCACAAGAACATTTACCCGAGAGACTAATTTTTCAATTCAATTGTTGTTTATTTATTTATTATTATTACGATGATCTGGTATCCAAACTCAATTCTGTTATTTTCCCATACACAGAATTTAATTCTTTTTGAAATATGGATGAGTATTGGCCAGAGACTGCTTTAATTGAGAAGGTTTCATGATGCCATTTGAGAAGATTTTCAAACACACAACGTATGTGTGAAGATGTCTATATTGTTCTTAACAAGATAGGTAAACCCGTAATCCAAATATCTTGGTAAATCTTTTCTTTTCTGACATCTGAAATAAATAAATCAATAAACTTCCCATATTTAAACGTGAACCAAACCTGTTAGACAAAGTACCACCCATCTACAACAAGCACACTTTCTCACAGACATGAGAAAATTCATCCAATAATTTTTTTTTTATTGCAAGTAAAAAGTGTAATTACGTCTATTGAACAGGTGAAGAAGCCCATCCCTTGTTTCCTGTTTAGGATGTGGTTTCCGGTCTTTCTCTTTTTCTCTTTTCCAATCTTTTCACTCTTTTTTTTTATTTTATATATATTTTTTTTTTTTGCAATTGGAGTAGATAGACTAAACTATCGCCCGGTTCACACTCCACCCACGTCTATTGAACATGTGAAGAGGCTCATCCCTTGTTTCCTGTTTAGGATGTGGTTTCCGGTTTTTCTCTTTTTCTCTTTTCCAATCTTTTCACTTTTTATTTTATTTTATTTTATTTTTTCAATTGGAGTATATAGATTAAACTATCACCCGGTTCACACTCCACCATCGTCTATTTGGCAGGTGAAGAGGCCCATCCCTTGTTTCCTGTTTAGGATGTGGTTTCTGGTTTTTCTCTTTTTCTCTTTTCCATTCTTTTCACTCTTTTTTTATTTTATTTTTTTTTCAATTGGAGTAGATAGATTAAACTATCGCCAGGTTCACACTCCACCCACATCTATTGAACAGGTGAAGAGGCTCATCCCTTGTTCCCTGTTTAGGATGTGGTTTCCGGTTTTTCTTTTTTCCAATCTTTTCACTCTTACGTAGCCCCCTGCGCGTCAGTGGCGATTTCGCCTTGCTTGGGGTGATATGATTTAAAAAAAAAAAAATTTCCCATTTTGTACCTTTAAATTTCTCTCGGAGTGGGGAAATTTCTTTCGGAGTGGGGGAATTTCTCTCGGAGTGGGGGAATTTCCATCAGTTTAGGAAACGCTGGTTTCGATCATTGACATTCGTCAATGGAAATTCTATTCTTAAGCTATTGCTTCAAGATTCCTCACAAATCAAGAACTTTTCAGAGAATACTCACAGATGAAATAATAACAGTTTTCAAGATGTTTGCAGTTTTGGCCTCAATTCCAATTTTCCTCAAGAGCCTCTTTGAAGTTAGTTGGCGGCATTCCACTTGCATATTACACTCATGTTCAATGGTTTTTCAACGTTTTCTAATTTCTTGGAGGGAAATGTAAAATCCCTAACTTGACAGTTTCTATTTTCCTTATATAAGGTCAGGTGTTCGGGATTCAATGACATTAGCTGTCTAGACACTGACATCTCTTAATACCTTGCATTTGTTATTTTACTGCTTCTGACTGCTTGGATTTCTCTTGTATATACATTATCAGTCGTAGCCTTCTATAGTACTCTTTACGCACTGTTTCTTTCATTTTTTTTTATGGTGAATCTGTTCACTCTCATTTACCCCTAGATATTTATAAGCTTCTTCTGGCTTTAATTCTTTTATTGTTACAGCATGGTCTAAGCTAATTGAGGATGTTTCTTGTAGCGATCCAAGTAAAACTGTAGCTTTAGCACATTTATTCAAATTGAATTTCCAATGCCTTCGCTGAAGCATTTTACAGTTTTCAGAAGACCTTCCAGCTCGTTATCATTCTTAGCATACATGTTTAAGTCATCCATGTAAAATAGATGGCTTATTTTCTTTTGGGCTATTTTATAACCACATTCTGTCTTGTTAAGTTGACTGGTTAGTGCTATTAATGATATGCAGAATAGTAAGGGAGACAAAGAATCACCTTGAAATATACCTCTTTTGATGCTTATTTCACTAGACTTATAGGTCCATTTATATGATTGAGGTAAAGGGTTGTTTTTCATATCGTCATACGTTGTTTGATGAAATTGATGATATATATTTAGTCTTTAGGATCCAGGAATGTGGTACACTATCGAATGCCTTAATAGACGTGGGTGCCGCTGATCATTTTTCTAAAAAAAAAAAAGATCCCACGCATTTTATATATATATATATATATATATATATATATATATATATATATATATATATATATATATTAATTCAGATACTTCAATCCAAGGGAAAAAAGCAGGAAGGTAAATTCCAAAAAAACCGATCCTAATTAATATTAAAAATTTATTTTAATATTAAAAAATGATACAGGAAGAGAGCTCCATGTAATAAAATATTACAGAGCAATCCTTTTTTAACATCTTTGAATTAATCCTTTTTTAATATATATATATATATATATATATATATATATATATATATATAAAACATTCTGTTGTGATAGATGTTTTAAACACTTCAAATATACGTTAAAATCTCCAGCGAACGTCATGTCAATAAGAAATCACATTCAGTTGTTGCATTCTTTGATCACATTGCCTGGACGATTAGCTTTGATTGTTTTGTCTGTGTTTATTGTAAAGTCTCATATAATTAGGTCTTATCTCCGTAACCAGGTCTGGGTGATGTTCGGATTTTGCAGTTTCATTCCCGTAAAAGTTGCATATTTCCCAGTGCAGATATTGGTCCCCTCTATCATGTCAAGATTTTTATTCAATGGATGCTGAAAAACCTGATACAAGATGGTCAATTGTTTCTGGATATTTATCACAGAATCGACATTTGGGGCCTCAAATTATTACTATTATTATTGTCTGATACATTTAGACATTTACGCAAGATGTTTAGTCTTCGTCGGAGAAAAATGATTGACAGCAAGTGTTCTTAAGTTTTCAGCACCCTTCCCTATACGTTTTTTGCCTCCCAGTAATGCAACCGCCTGTAAGTTTGAACATTCATTTGGGTTTTCAATTCATCTAATTTAGATTTCAGTGTTTTAGGGAATAGTTCCAAGTGCGCTTACTATTACTAGCACGACTCTAACCTTTGAACTGTTCATCTTTTTCAACTCCCAAAGTTCTTGTATTTATTCTGAGTTATCTAATTTCGTTATCTTCATGCTATGTTCTGCTGGCGTTGGTGTCAAATAAAAGAAACTTATTCTTTAAAACAAAATGTGACTTATTCTTGAAAATAAGTCACATTCTGTATATTTAGAAATCTTTTAAACTGACCTTTACTAAAACGTATAAGTCACAATTTATATGACTTCTTGTTACGCGAAATAGATTTTAAAACCACTGCTTCCTTTTTGCAAACAATAATTTAATTTAATTTTTACAGTAAGCGTCACTCTGTACAAGGCTCGGGAGCCATTCAAGGTAGACGTTAACGAATAGTTTATATGTATAGGAAGGAAGATAATGGTTAAGATTGAACAGGCAAAGGTTCTAGTGGTCGGGAAAGCATCCTCTTGGGAGTCTGTTCCTCAGAGAAGTGTTTCAGGAAGAAGCTGTTCGAGTGGAACTCACTTCTCGTCGAGAGAATACAGAGGGAATGGGAAGTGATTTGATACTATGTAAGTGGCATGGTGGGTCCTAGCCGTGAAGGTTAGACATGGCGAAACCAAAAAATATAGTTCGTCCGAGGACTTTCTATGGGAGTAGTGATAGAGCAGTAGGAGACTGGTCACATTTCGCCTCTCTCTCTGTGTGTGTGTGTGTGTGCGTGCGCGCGCGCGCGTGAGAGAGAGAGAGAAAGAGAGGAGAGAGAGAGACACAGACAGAGAGAAAGAGAGACACAGAGAGAAAGAGAGAGACACAGACAGAGAGAGATAGAGAAAGAGAGAGAGAAAGAGAGACACAGACAGAGAGAGAGAGAAAGAGAGACACAGACAGACAGACAGACAGAGACAGACAGAGAGACACAAAGAGAGAGAGAGGAAAGAGAGACACAGACAGAGAGAAAGAGAGACACAGACAGAGAGAAAGAGAGACACAGATAGAGTAAAAGAGAGAGAAAGAGAGACACAGACAGAGAGAGAGAGAAAGAAAGAGAGAGAGAGAGAGAGAAAGAGAGACACAGACAGACAGATAGACAGACAGACAGAGAAAGAGAGACAGAGACAGACAAACAGAGACAGAGACAGAGAGAGACAGACAGAGAGACAGAAAGAGAGAGAGAGAGAGAGTTTGGAGGGTGGAAAATAATTCATCAACCACAAGGACTCGGATACGCTTTTGAACTCTCTTAATACTGGAAAGTGAGAACTTGGAAGCTCCCCCATCAAATATGTTAAAAGTACTCCAGATATGGCACTTAGAAGAGGTAGGGGATAAGATGAGGATTCAGGATGTGCGTTGTGGTGCAGTGGATACCGACTCGGAATGAGAAATCGGAGAGCCAAGTTCGAATTCCAGTTGAATTCGTTGCATTCACTTGCGCGCAAATACCCTTGCAAAAGGAATTAAACCATATCTCCTTCCTACAGCTTTGAATTAAATAGGACAGATTTATAACTTTGGTTAGCAACCAGTTGACCACATCCGAGGAATAAAAGGTTGGCATAGGGTCAATATCCCTACCTGTAAAACAAGATAAGTTACAGAAGCGTCGACGGCTCCTTCCTATGGTCTATGCTTCATTGAGATTATATATATATATATATATATATATATATATATATATATATATATATATATATATTAATAGCTGATGACATTGCGAAGTGTTGTAGTTTTCACAGTAAAATTATTTTTCTTGATGTAATTCTATGGCATTTGGCTAAAGTTTCTCTGTGGACCAAAGAACAAAATTCGCATCGTCTGGAATATTCTGAGAACGTTCTTCTAAAAATTCCTTAGTAATACCGAAAGTACTCCGATATGTGGAGATATTTTTGAGCAATTAAAGATGGATTCTAATTCTGACTCACCTGAAAAGCATAAATCTTCGCATCCAAAGTTCTACTGCAGTGGATACGAAGGTTTGCAGCGAGAGAAAAAAAAACATTTATGATGATGAAGAAGAAGAAGAAGAAGAAGAAGAGGCTTAAAGAAAAAGAAAAAAAAAGAAAAAAAGGTAAAAGTAAAGCAGTTCTATAATGAAAACAAAATCAAATTGGTGGGTTCCGGCCAAGTCAATGTTATCTGTTGATTTCAAAGAAAGACGTGAGGAACTATAATTAAGCCAGATGTTAGAGTTTTTTTTGAGGAGAAAGAAAAAATAGGGAGGCAAAGAAACAAGAGAAAAACAAAGACAGAAAGGAAAGACAAAAAGAATGAACAGAACAATAGAGAAAAAGAAAGAGAGAGAGAAATAATGACAAAAAATAAAAAAAATAGAAAACTAGAGAAAAAAAAGCAAAAATAAAGGAAAAAAGTAAAGGAAAATATTGTAAGAAAGAAGGGCGAAAGAAATGAAGGAAAAAGGAAAATATAATAAATATTAGAGTGAAAGCAAAAATATGAAAAACGAAAGAAAATAGGAAGACAAAGAAATAAAGAGTGAATATAAAGAATGAGAAAAAAGTCAAAAAAGAAACAATGAAAAATGAAAAGAAAAAGGCAAATAAGAAAAATAAAAGAAAATTAAGGAAAGACAAATAAAAAGAAAACGAAAAAAGAAAAAAACAAAACAAAAAGAACACCTAAAAGAAAAAGAAATACAGAAATAAAAAAGTAAAAGGAAATGAAAATATTGTAGGACTAGGCAGTAGGAAGAAAGGAAAAAGAAACGAAAGAAAAAGCAAAATATAAGAGAGTTAGGAAGGAAGGAAGGAAGGAAGGAAGGAAGGAAGGAAGGAAGGAAGGAAAATATTAGAGAGTTAAAGAAGAAGGAAGAAAGGAAAGAAGGAGGTAGGAAGAAGGAAGGAAAGAAAAAAGAAGGAAGAAGAAAAAAGGGACGGTAGGATAGAAGGAAGGAAGGAAGGAAGGAAAAAGGAAAAAGGAAAGAAGGATAGACGAAAGGAAAAAAGAAGGAAGGAAGGAAGGAAGAAGGAATGGAGGAAGGATAGAAGGAAGGAAGGAAAAAGAAGAAAAGAAGGAAGGAAGGAGAGAAGAAAGGAAAAAGAAGGAAAGAAGGAAAAATAAGGAAGGAAGGAAGGAAGGAAGGAAGGAAGGAAGGAAGGAAGGAAGGATAGAAGAAAGAAGGAGGGAAGAAAAAAAGAAAGAAGGATAGAAAAAAGGAAAAAAGAAGGAAGGGAGGAAGGAAGGATAGAAGGAAGAAAGGAAAAAGAAGGAAAGAAGGAAGAAAAAAGAAGGAAGGAAGGAAGGAAGGATAGAAAGAAGGAAGGAAGGAAAAAAGAAGGAAGGGAGGAAGGAAGGATAGAAGGAAGAAAGGAAAAAGAAGGAAAGAAGAAAGGAAAAAAGAAGGAAGGAAGGAAGGAAGGATAGAAAGAAGGAAGGAAGGAAAAAAGAAGGAAGGAATAAAGAAAAAAGAAGGAAAGGATATCAGAAAGGATAAAGGAAGGAAGGAAGGAAGGACGGAGGGAGGAAAGGAAGGAAAAAAGAAGGAAGGAAGGGAGAAAAAGCAAAAATGTGATACAAAATGCAATGAAAAAAGGACAGAAGAAAACAAAGTAAAAAATATAACGAAAAAGAAGAATTATATTTTACGCCAAATTTAAGCCAAAATATCTGTCTCTCTCTCTCTATATATATATATATATAATTTTTTTGGTTTTTGTTTTCGTGGTTCTATAGAACATTTCACGGGCAAAAGTATTTTTAGAAAAGTCTATATTCCAAAGAAGTTCGCTTCGGACAAGGTACAGCTACTTCATTCCGGATTGGAATAATTTAAATTTGACTAAATTTAACTCTTTGGGCGCCGTATTCGTCGTCATATGGAAACGACGGATTTGTCTTCTTCCAAATCAAGACAATTTATGAATCGAAAACTTTAATTCCTCGCTATGAATATTGCAGTTTGAAGCTAAATGCTTTTTTTTATTTATAGAGAAATCTTCCGACTTGATTTCACATAGATTTCCTTTCCGTGAATACGATATCATCAAAATATTACTTTTCATCAGTTGGAAGAAAAATCTGCGTAATTTGGGGGATTTTTTTTTCAAAGGACAATCGAGAATAAAAACACCGACATATCTTTGCATTTTGTTGAGGCTTAAAATAATTTATTTATTTGATTAAAACAGATTTATAAATTCTTAAAATTATTGATGAAGTGCGTCAGAAACTTTTTATGCTTCTCGATTTGTTATTATTTGATTTCTTAAATAGGATCTGGTAGTGAACTTATTTCCGGATAGTTCTCCAAAAATGATATCTAAACTTATTTATAAATGGAAATTTGTGTGTGTGTGGGGGGGTGCGTGTGTGTCTGTGTGTGTGTCTGTGTGTGTGTCTGTGTGTGTGTGTCCGTTACCTATAAACTCCGAAACGGCTAAACCGATTTTCTTGAAAATTTACGCAGTTGTACTATAAGCGTCTGCGAGTGTTCTTAATTAGGTTTTATGTCGAGGTACCCCCGATAAATATCGAAAATCGATCATCGAAAAAATTAGGTTATAGAAAGAGTGGTCCGATTTAAATCAAATTTGATACACTCATACACAAAGACATAAGAAACAATATTCAGAAATTTTCAAGGTTGCAGTTCTTACAACAGTGCAGAAAATCGATAATATATATATATATATATATATATATATATATATACATATATATATATATATATATATATATATATATATATATATATAAAAAAGACAAGCTGTTTGCGTGTGTGTGTCTGTTTATCTGCCTGTATGTCTGTATTTTTTTTTCAGGCCTTTTATTTTAGTTTTTGCTTCGGGTTTGGCTCTAAGTAGGTATAATTGTAGTTCTGAGTTTCAGCCATGATACCATTTACTCAGTGGAGTTATTTAACCTTCAAAATTCAGTTTACGACAAAAAAACTTATTTGATATCGATACCAGGAATTCAAAATTTGACTTGCATCCATTCATTTTTCTTTCAGTCTACGGTTTCGCTTTAACTGGAAACAACTATTGCTTTTTAGTCTTTCGTGCCAACGTCCAAAGAGTTTGAGCTCCAGGATCATGGATTAGTAAAGCTTTCATTACACCCGAGCAACGCCGGGCTATACTGCTAGTACATGTATAGAATGGTTTAAAGTTTTTGCAACTTAGAATTGAAATTTCAACAAATTATTGACCATGAAATGTGAAATCAAGCAACAGAAAGAAGCTGGTAAAAAGAATTGTGATGAAAGAAAAAAAATTGAATATTTTGAAAGAGATAAGGTAGGAGAAACGGGTATTATCAATAAAGATTAGTGAAAAAAGAGGAAGATCAGCTAAAAATAAATTTAAACAAAAGAAAGAAAAAAAAAGAAGAAAGACGGGAATAAAGAAAGATAAAAAAAAATGAAAAAGAAAGCAAGAAAAAAAAGAAGTGAATAATTAAAATGAACAAATATGATTAAACGGATGCTTAAGAGTGTCCCACTGTTTTAGCCTTATACCAAACTTAGATGCGTAAATTAAGTAAGGATTAGAAAAATATTGCGTTTTTGTATAATACAGATTCTTAAAATGAAGATTTTTAAAATTTTAAGCGAGTGTGGCACAAGCTTATAACAAATGGGCATTTAATAGCAACCCACTCGCTCTCGTACCACGACTCTCTAGCAGACAACCTCTCGAATCATGAACCTATTTCCCTCAGCAAATAATGTCATACTGCAGAAGCGGCACTTCCTACGATGTAAATCAAAGAGAATGCCGTTTCTTATTTACAAATCTAATAAAACTGAATTTCAGCAGCAAACAGAGCTTGCAAACTAAATGTTTCCCACCTCGCCTCCCCACTGACATTATCTCGCATTACTGTAGACATCCGGCTATCTACTGACATCATAGACCAACCAACAAACGCAGTTTTATACAACACAGATAAGAACGTAGGGGAAAAATATCTATAGCGTACTGGGTGGTTGAGGCATTAATGAATTTGCGTTTGACTCGAGCGTTCAAATTGACTTCGTCAAGCTGTAAAAGATGATTTTCAGGACAATTCCCTCTTATATATATATATATATATATATATATATATATATATATATATAGTATTTATGGTATACTATACTATACTATAGTATTTATAAATACTATAGTATTTATGCTCTCACACCCTGATTGAGAACTCTGGAAGAGTGGAAGGCTTTGTAAACAGTAGCTACTCCGGCATATACGCAGCGTAACATATCTGACTGCGGATGACTATATATATATATATATATATATATATATATATATATATGTATATATATATATATATATATATATATGAATAAAATAATAAAGAAAAGTTATCTTAGCCGATGCGTTTTGTCGTCGAAGATAAGTATTCTTTTTGTCTTTATTAATTTTTTGCTTTTACTGATATACTCTAACTGAAGTTTTTACACGTATATATATATATATATATATATATATATATATATATATATATATATATATATATGTATACTGCTTAATAAAAACAGAATATCTAATCAAATACGAACACCGATGAAAAAACATGTTCAAGCAAATAAATATGTCGGTTGTTACTTCCATTTCCTCAGTCTCCGGAACTTTCCGTAACATTGTCTGTTTACATTTGTTTATATTACGATACATTTCAGAACAGAGATGATTATTTCCAAAAAATAAAAGTTGTGTATACAAGGGCTTGATTTAACTTCGATAAGACTGTGGAATTTTTTGTGGTCAAGCGATCAATTGGTGGCTTTTATGTTGTTAGGCGTCGCAGTTTTTTCGAATCCTGTCAAATGATACATATTTTCCTAACAAAATTTCTCGTAAATAATCAGGCCGGTATATATATATATATATATATATATATATATATATAAACCCACACATACACACTGTTTAACTAAAAACAGAATATCTACTCAAATACGAGTATCGATTAAAAATAATGTTCAAACAAATAAATTAAATTATATATATATATATATATATATATATATATATATATATATATATATCTACCGGCCATAATTATTAGGCCACTCCAGTTTTTAAAAAAATTGATGGATTTCATACTATTTTTAGTATTTATTGCCAAGTGAATAATTCTAAATGAAAATAGAATGGTTATTTTGTTATTATAACTTTGCAAAATTTTACAAGGCAGCCTGGAAGCTTTTGCTTCGGCCAGCCAATAAAAATAGTATGAAATACACCATTTCTTTTAAAAAACTGGCATGGCTTAATAATTATGGCCGGTATTGGAGTAGATAGATCTATCTATCGCCCGGTTCACACTCCACCCACGTCTATTGAACAGGTTAAGAGGCCCATCCCTTGTTCCCTGTTTAGGATGTGGTTTCCGGCTTTCTCTTTTCCAATTTTTTCACTATTACGTAGCCCCCTGCACATCAGTGGCGTTACCGCCTTGCTCGGGGTGATACGATTAAAATATATATATATATATATATATATAGCACCTAATGACACAGGAAAAGAAGATTAAAAATAATGAAGGCATTACTAATAAAAAAGAGAAATCTTTCTCTTAATAATATCAATTACGAACATGGTAACAATGTGCTTACTGTGTTCGGAACCTAACATAGACAAGACTCTATATGCATAAACTTTACACATGTTTATTTACAAGTAAAACAAAATTAATTATTGATAATGGTTAAAAGTATAGCCGAAAGCGCTCGGAAGTACAAATGCTTTGGACAATTCTTATATAATTTGAGTTTCTAGAAGAAAAAAATTGTACGAACACATGAAAAATTATATAAAAATGATAATACCTTGTCTGTCATTTTTAATGAAACATTGAATAATATAGACAAGTTTTGTCTATTAATTTTGTGTAGGATCCGTTCATACCGTCTGATATACTTGATGGTGATGTCGTTGAAAGACAACAAAAAATCACAGTAATTGTTGATTTTTTTATCGGGTCTAAGCTTTCGGCTCACATAAGCCATTATCAAAGAGTAAATATTAACACATAGTAAACAGAGAACATTTAAGCTATTAACAATAAAGAGAATTGAATTGAAAATATAAGTCCATCCCTACCGTGGCGGATGGCCGAAGACAGTGACAAAATAGTGGTGTTGTGGTCCCTGGTCTGATTACAGACAGTTGAGTACGTTGTTGGAAATATCAAAATTGATTGTATTCAAACCAGGTTTAAATTGTTTAATGTAGATTGCTTCGAGGATTTTTAGTTTCTGTTTGTTATTTTCTTGTTTGAGTCTGTACGTGTTATCAACAAGCATTTTTCTCAGAAGTGTGCGTTGATAACCGTGTTGTTTTAAATGACGGAATATATTTGAATTTTCATTTAAGTGCAACGTCAGACGCCGTGAGAGCGAATTTGTGGTGTGGCCAATGTAGATATTATTGAGGTTGTTAGAGATACATTCTCTAAATGGACATATGAATTTATATACTACATTGGTTTTTTGCAAATCACTAACGGTGGGGGAAGAGTCGTTGCGGACGAATGAATTAGATGGAGTGGATTTAGTGTAATATATAATAAACTTAATTCTTTTGTTAGAGTCTGTCGGAGAAATATTAGTATTTATGAGTTTTTTTAGGATGTTTTCATCTAGTTGGTAGTTGGAGTGCATCTGGCTACGGTATAAGAGAGTGATATGTTTAGGATTGGTTGGGTTAGTATCATGTGTTGTTTTTTCCATGTTAAGCTTTTTAAGAAAATAGCGTATTTGTTCATCAAGTATGTAGTTGGGAAAATTATTATTGATGAGTGTCTGTTTTATGTTTTTTAGTTCACTGTAGAAGATCTGATTTGTAGATGAATTGACTTTTGCACGATATAATAGATTTTTTTATAATGGCTATATATATATATATATATATATATATATAGAGAGAGAGAGAGAGAGAGAGAGAGAGAGAAAGAGAAATTTAATGAGGATAAATTTGTAACTTAACTAGGCGGTGTTACTCAGTCATGCTAACTTCGAAGTTTCGTGAAGGCTTTATTGTAATATCTTCACTCTTCAGGATCATCTAATTTTCTCTGCAGCTATTTTCCAATCTTTTCGCTTCTATATAAAGTTTAGTGTCATTTTTGCGCGGCAAATGTTTTATTTGCTTATCTTTGCTTTTTTGCTGCTGTTTCTTAAGTGGTAGAGAATCTCTTTTTACCATGTTGAACTGACATCTTTTTACCGTGCTGAGCTGACCTCTGACTGTGTCAGAGTTTATGCCCGCTTAAATTTTTTTTAATTTCTGATTGAGTGTTTGTGTTCGTGCGTGTATACGTGCTGGTTGTTTTTTTTGTTGGTGCTTGTGTGTATGTGTATTCTTTTGTAGGTTGGTGGGCTATATATATATATATATATATATATATATATATATATATATATAAAAGGCAATCTGTGAGTCTATGTGGGACTGTTTCCTATGCACGTCTACATTTTTTAAGCTACGCCATTCAAACTTTCTAGAGACACATATCTACAGGGAAGCCAGGTCGACACGTACTTTTTGAGTTTAAGTTCAGTAATTTTCCCTTACGCACTTTTCGGCAAATGGAGCCGATTGTTTACATTTAATCCGTAAAACATCTAAAATGGTTTCTAAACTACGTCACAGAAATCAAATCAAACGTGTCAAACGCGACTAAAATATATTTTTATTAAAAACAAAAAAAAATTAACTTTTATAATTAATTTTAATTCCGACGTTTTAAAAATTCATTTGGTCAACAAAAAATGTGAATATTTTCCCCGTAATTTTGAAACAAAAGAAATATTTAAAAAAAATGTTTTTTCAAATAAAAACAAAATATGTAAACAAAAGTACCAATGGTTAATTTAATTATTTAAGTTTTTTTTTTTCAGATCTAATATTTCATACTTCAGAAAATAAAATTTAAAAAAAGCTTTTTTTTTTCGCTAAATATTTCATGCAGGAAATCAACTGTCTGTAATTCGTGTGGCATTAATCTAACTTTTTCCTTTAAAATTAAATGTCTACATTTTTAAATATTCTTCGAAAATTTCTGAACTGAGAGCGTAATAGTTTTTATATTTCTAATTTCAGTAAAACAAAATAAATAATTTTTATTTTTATGTTAAATTCATTTAGTCAACAAAAAATGTAAATATTTCGCCCCGTAATTTTGAAACAAAAATAAACGCAATGTTGTTTACAATGTTACACAAAGCATCAAATCACGTTTACGCAAAACAAAAGAAAATAGATTTTTTTAATGCTGAAAATGGTTACTAACAACCTCGGCTCTCCTTTCCAACTTTCAATAAATGATTTCGATCTACTCCTCTTATTAGCATCTTTTCCTACAACTAAAATGTTCTGAGTTGAACACGGGCAACGCCGGGCTATGATGCTAGTATACACACACACACACACACACACACACACACACACACACACACACACACACATATATATATATATATATCAAATGTGTATATATATATATATATATATATATGCAATTTGTTATATATATTATATTATTTATATATTATATATGCGCGGTACTTATTTGAAAGTGCTCAATATCAGTGACAGAGCTAACATATAGATAGGTGTGAGTTTGTGACCCTGGGTTTCACGCTCTTGCGATCGTCAGACATCACAAGAGCGTAAAACCCAGGGTCACAAACTCACACCTATCTAACTGAAAAATATATATTTTTTTTTCTAAACATATACTGTTAAATATAAGAGACAATGAATTTTAGTCAACAATACAATAATCCTCACTCATAAACACAGTAAAAAGAACCTTGAGTTATTAGAGGCCAACTACATTAAATCCAAATAACCCACACTTAATAAAATCACGTTTAAATCTGGTCATAACACATTACATTGCATTTCAATATATGGATCTGTTAACATTTCGAGCTCTCACGCGGTGGGACGTCATAAAACCGCATTACTGCTTTTGATATTTGGTAACTGTTGTTGTTACTTAGCAAAGTTTTATGTCAACACATAACATTGTCTTTGATGGTGGATCTTTTTATGTTAACGTCCTTGTAACCTGTCTGAAGATGGCTCATATGAGCCGAAAGCTTAGAAACAAATTAATAAAAAATTATCCAAATGTTGGAGAATTTTTGTCTTTATTTTCACCTGAAATTAAAGCCAAAATACGATGTTTAGAACGGCTCATGATTAAACATAATATATATTCATTGTGTCTTATATTTAACAGTATATGTTCAGAAAATTATCCGCTGCCTCGATACACTATATATATATATATATATATATATATATATTGAAGACAGTAATAGTGATTGTTCTAAAGAAAAAATTGGTATAGGTGAAAAAGTGTGAGAATCGTAAACGTTTTGCTTAATGCGTAGATTTATTGCTATTATTATTATTTTTTTTATTTTGTGCAATACATTAAGTGTCCATAATTATACTTGTGTTGCTACACGTGTTTCGAGTCCAAAGTTGACTCTCTTCAGGCGAATAAATTTCTGATTTTACATATCGAGATCCGTTTGGTTTTCTTACAGCCGAAATCACCTTGTATATATAGACAAGTGGTCGGTGAACAGATTGATATGCGTGCTGTTCATTTGCTGAGTATTTTTACACTGGCTTCTCAAATTTTCTCATTTTTGAGAATCGATTACTTTTCATTGGCCAGAAAACTTTTTCACAAAGACTCGCGAAATTTGCTTCCGTCTTTTTTCTTTCAATATTGTTTTCAGTGATTTTATTCCGATTTTGCGTGTATGCAATTCTACTTTTCAGTGATAAGAAATATGACACGGATCATAAAGTCACGTTTTTTGTTTTCTGTCCAATCTGAATCCAGAATTACTATTTTTCGCAATGAATTGCGAAATTTGTTTTGGTCTTTTTTTCCTCAAAATGTTTTCAGCGATTTGATCCGTAAACTTATCCGACGCTTGTTATTTGATACGTATAATAATATTTTTTTGTAACCTGAGCGTTGAATTTGTGAATCTGTGTTAGTTTTTCAATGTTGTTTTGTTAAGGGAAGACTTGTATTTTTTAAATAAATATTTCTTCCTACATCATGAGCGTTTTATAGTTTGCATTTTGTGAGATAGGCATTATTCTGAATTTATTTCCATTACATCGGTATAAGTGTTGGGAAACGTACAATCTTTTGTTATTAGCTAGTTTAATGTTGCTTTTATTCAGATCTTGTGTCACCCCACGTATATTTTTGCGCACTCATCGCATTTCAAAGCATAAAAAGCGTTTTTAGAGTTGCAGATCAGATTTGTTTTTATTTCAAATGTAAATGTGTTTTCGAATTTGGAATGGTTTCTTTCTATTATTATGTTGCTGACCTCACACCATTTCTTGTTGCATTTTGTGACCCCTTGTGTTGTGTGTTACCCGAATTTTGATGAGGTTCGTATGTTGTTTTTTAATTTTGGGGTTGGCGTTTGCTTTTAATTATTTGAGTTGTCTTTAGAATTTATTTTATTTTATCATTTTTGTTGAGTTTTCTAAGTGTCATTTTTATTTTTGTAAATAATTCTTGATTGCTTTTGTTGTGGATGGAGACGTATGCGGGAATATTTTCTTTTTTTCGTGATTCTTTTTATTCTGGAGAGATTTTAATAGTATTTCTTCTGCCATTTCGAAACCCTTGTTTATTGGTGGACACTGATATCGTCTTATTGGTAGTGTTTTTCATAGTTCTTTTAGGCGTATTTTATGAAAGGTTTAGCAGCTACTACTGTGCTAATTCGTCGTGCCAGGGAGTAGGTAATGGATTTTAGGCAAATTTTATCGTGGCGACTTTTGAAATGAAGGCATTGTAAGGTTTCTGTGGGTGTATGGTAAATGTCTGTGATGATGCAATATTTTTGTTTTTATGAGTATGTCTAGGAATGGTAATTTAGTTTAGCTATGTTGTAATTTGAACTTAATTTTGGGATGTAAGTTTTGGAGTAGATTGTGAAGTTTATTTATGTCTTACCATGTTGATCTCCGAAAGATAAAACAATCATCTAGATATCTTTTCCATGATTTAGTAAATTCTGTTTTTATGTCTTCCTCACATTTGTGTCCTATTTGGTTGTATAGATTTTCCTCTATATATGCTAGTGTGAGTGATGAATATGTTGGTACCATTTTTGTTCCCATCGCGGTACCTTTTGTTTGCTTGTAGTTTTGGTTGTTAAACTGGAATAAATTGTTGTCTAAAGTTAATTCTATACTCTGTATAATAAATTATTTTGTGAAGCGTAGGAGAAGTATTTAATGGCCTGCTTACCTGCTTCATGGGGTATGTTGCTGAACAAGCTGATTCTATCAAATATTACTATGAGTATACCTGAGTCTATTTTTGTGGTATGAAGCTTAAGAAATGTATGCTGTCTCTGATGTAGCTTCTTATTTTTGTGGTGTATGGTTGTAATATTTTATATACTAGGTTGCTCCGTCTGCTTATGGGGCAGTCTTTTCTGCTACAATAGGTCTGAATTTAAGATCACTGGGGATTGGGTGTGAATATATTCAGATTTTTTCCCGGATAGCTGCTTTAATTGTGTTTGATTTCTGTATCTTTGGGAGTTCGTAATAATTGCTGGTTTTTGAAATAAAATCTGTAAGAAAATCACTTTCTTTTTTCGTTAGTGTTTTTCTGTGTGTAAGGCAGTTTTTTTTTTTATTTCTGACGCGTTGTTTTCATCTATATTATGGTTGATTAATCTGTAGTGATTTTCTTATCCTAGCATATCTTGAATATTTGTTTTGTAGTAAGTTTTATCCATAATGACTACATCACTGCCTTTCTCTATTTCCTGTATTTTGATGTAATTGTTCTCATTGTAATTGTTCTCATGGATGTTTTCTCATGCAAGTGTTTGTGTGTGAGATTGTTATGGGCGTTGTGATTGTTTTGAATGTCTGTGTCCTAGAGCTTTTCAAATAATAATTTCATTTCATTTGAATTGTTGTTCTTATTTGGGAAATATTTAGATTTATTTTTTACTATTGAGCTATCGGTAGTATTTTTGTTATTGTTTAATATTTTTATAAGTCTAAATTTTTGATCGAATTCTTTAAGGTCTTTTTTTACCTCTGTAATGTTACTTTTTGGTGTGGAATAGAATTTTAGACGTAAATTTAGACGGTTTATTTCCTCTTCTTTTAAATTATACGCGAAAAAGGTTAAAAATAATAGGTTTTGTGGTTTTTTAAATTGGTCTTTTCCTTCGGATCAAACGTTTTAAAAATGCTTTCTAGTTGGTGAGGTACCTCTATATGTTTTGAAATCTCTGGACAGAAGGGGTTTGAATAGAAAATGTGGTGGTGGTATTTCTTGGTTGAATGAGTATCTTTCGATTGTGGGATTTGTAGTATTAGTGTCATCCGTTTAGTGTATCTAAACTTATTTATAAATGGAACTTTGTCTGTGCGTGCGTGTGTGTCTGTGTATCCGTTATCTATAGACTCCAAAACGACTGAACCGATTTTCTTGAAAATTTACACAGTTGTACTATAAGCGTTTGCGAGTGTTCTTAGCTAGATTTTGTGTCGAGGTACTCCCGATAAATATCGAAAATTGATAATCGAAAAAATCGGTTTATAGAAGGAGTGGTCCGATTTTAATCAAATTTGATACACTCATAGACAAAAACATAAGAAACGATATTCAGAAGTTTCAAGGTTTCAGTTCTTAGAATAGTGCAGAAAATTTGATATCGATTCCAGGAAATCAAAATCTGACTTACATCCATTCATTTTTCTTTCAGTCTACGGTTTCGCTTTAACTGGAAACAACTACTGCTTTTTAGTCTTTCGTGCCAACGTCCACATAGTCTGAGCTCCAGGACCATGGATTAGTTTTAAAGCTTTCATTACACCCGAGCAACGGGGGGCTATACTGTTAGTTTAGGAATATTTTGGTGTTGTGCTTGTGTTATCAAATAGTCCCTCGTTGCGTGTGCTCGTTGGTGAGTGGACTGGTAGATTTGGTGAGTGTATTTGATGGGTGGATGTGTTGGTGCGTAAACATGAAAATTATTATGAAATAATTGAATGTTGTGTGAGTTCATTAGTGGGTATTTCGACATGAACTGGTGAGTGTACTTGATGGGTGGATGTGTGGGTGGATGTGTAGTATGCTCTGAAATGCTCACCTTTATGTCCCACAATGCTAATGAGTTTCTTTTTGTTTCTTTAGGGCATGTGTCTTTTATTTTTGCTAGCAGTATGCTGTCTATTTCCGTGTATTTTTTGTATAGTTTATTAATCTGTCCTGTCTGTCCTGCCAGAAATTTATTCGCCTGAAGAGAGCCAACTTTGGAATCGAAACAGGTGTAGCGACACAAATATAGTTATGGCCACTTAATGTATTATACAAAAGATGAATAATATTAATAACAATGACAATAAATTTGCACTTTACATAAAACGTTCACTTCTCTCTCTCTCTCTCTCTCTCACATACACACACAGACACACACACACACAGACACACAGACACAGACACACACACACACAGACACACACACACACACAGACACACACACACACATGTTGCGTTGAGTAAATTGTCGCCCTGTCCGAGTTCTATATAACTAAACTAGAAAAGAAAAGAACAACAGTTATTTCTATAACAATGTGGTTGCGAAGTACTTTACAACAAATTCTCGCACCTGTGCATCTGCGCAACGTGTTCTTGTCTGGTGATCAGGATATGCACCGTGAGAAAGCGACATATGTCGGTGATGTCAGTGGGTGCTGCTTTAGACCACCTGCCACTGATAAACACTGTATCAACAGCAAGGTTAATCGAGGACCAGACCGTCATCTTCCAAATAAAATGTCCACTTCTGAAGTTCGAGTATCCCTTGAAGACACCTTCGCCTATGGGTATTGGATATTGTGGCTAATCTGAATAAGCTGCGTATATGCAGTTCGGTATGAAAAAAAAAGTATATTTTGTGTGTTGTAACGCATTTTCTCCTTCTTTCTGGTTAATACAATCTGCAATTTTCACCCTTCTTCGGTCTCATAATGAAACACAAAAACATCTGTGTATTTATTACATCGTTCACGTCGTGATTTGTCTATTCTCGGGTCACTATTGAAGGAGTGGCGCCTATTCACAAGCTGTACAGTTTGGGAAATTTTCAAACTGGATTTCATTCCATAATAGTTTGAATTTTATCAAAAATAATAAACTGTTTCTTTTTTTTTTCCTAAATTCATCAAATCAAAAAGAACTACTCAAATTCAGCTTATCTGATTATGAGCAGTTAACACTGACATGTGCATTTGTTATGCGACAATAGCTGTCATTCTTGCAACATATCGCTGGTAATATTATTTGATCCCATGTGTTTATATAGACGCAACATTTTTACCTATGCCTAACAGCTATCTTCAGAAATTTTTTTTGGCTGTCTATTTTCGGCTATCTTGCATTAGTTGATTATACTGGTATATTATATTGAAAAATATACTGATGGTCAGATGAAGGAAAATATAGAATGAAATGATAATTAAAGTTTTGAAAACAAAGAGGCCATCTGGTTTTGGTCAAGGCTGGCATAAGTGACGGTGTATTGTGAAGATCTCATAAGAAGAATGGATAAATATTTTTACGATCATTAAAAACAAGCGGCCGCCATAGATAACATTTTTACGATCATCGAAAACGAACGCCCGGCTTAGATAATGTTTTTACGACCCTTGAATACAAGGTCGACCTCTGTGCGCGAAATTTGTTCGACTGATACAAATTAAGCTTTGAAAGCAGACAGGTTTTCAAAAGAAAATAGAAATTAATTTTTTTTGTCTGCCGAAATACGATAAAACGACTCAAATCAACGAATTGCCCCTTTTTTTCACTTGGTGGCAAAAGAGTCGAAAATGATAAATCTCAGGTGCAAAAACGACCAGAAAACAAGAAAAATTTTGGACGATAATTAAAATGATGCCGTTTTGGCTCGACTACTCCACTCGGGCGGTTACGGCGAGAGGCACCCATACAAAACAGGAAGGAGACGGGGTTGATCAGATGACAAATGCCCCGGTGGAATTTCAAGAAAGTTGGAGAGACGTTTCACGCCCTCCAGGCAGTAATGATGAGAGGTACTCACACAAAATGGGAAAGATTTGATCAGGTGACTAAAGGTAGAGCCCTAATTAGTTGTTTGGTGGAACGCTTGCATTCCCAGAGCAGATCATACCTTACCTTCGCTGGATGCGAGACTCCATATAAGCTAGATACGTTGAATAGCGACATGTGAGAGAACGCAGTCAAGACAGAGACTTGGTGCCGACCAGAGAACAGAGGCAGACCGGAGAAGAGAGATGAGACCACGGCTTAGTCTGATCTGATGTGAATTGACGCTCTGAAGAAAAACATCCGACTTAAAAGGCTCCTTTCAAAAATCTTGTTAAAAATCAAAGACAACAAGCATTGTGTCAATAATCAGGGAGGGTCGGTAGTTATTGCATTGAGAATATAGACCTGTTTGAACCATCAATAATTGTACTAACAACTTTGTATCCAGCAATTGTATGTAAATATTTTTCTTCTATCCAACTTATTTCTTCGTGTGACTAATCGAATCAGACCAAGTCATCGATTCACATCGACCATTCGGACTAAGCCAAAATTGTGATCAATCAACACAACGTAGAGTGAGATAAGATGCGGTTTTATGACGTCACATCGCGGAATAACGCGAAATGACAACAAAACCATGTAGTCAAATGCAATGTAATATGTTATTTCCTGTTTTAAAGTTGATTTTATTGAGTGTTGGTTGTTTCGATTTGATGTACATGGCCTCCAATATCTGCAGGTTCCTCTTACTGTGTGTATTAGAAAGGATCACCGTATCGTTGACCAAAATCTGTCTGATATTACCTACATGTTTATGTTTTTCAGAGAAATGTTGTTTAATAGTACTCTGATCAGAAAGATGACATGTAAGTCTACGGGAGAGCGTGGTTGTAGTAAAACCAATATATGTACTAGGTTTTTTATTAGTATCAGAGATGCAATCTCTGAATGGGCATGTAAATTGGTACACCACATTGGTTTTTTGTAGAGAATTTAGTTTAGTGCTTGTTGGGTTATTATAGACTATGAGGTCAATTGTTTTAAACTTTTTATAATATATAATGAGTTTAATTTGATTATTACTTTCCACTGGTTTAACATTTCTACGTATTATGTTTTTGAGAGTTTTTTCATCTTGTTTATAATTATTATGTATTTGGTTGCAATAGTATAAGTTAATAGTGTTATGTTTATTTTGATGTAAACCATTATTATTAATATTATCATTATTGTTAGAGCTATTGTTAATTTTGTTGAGATACATTTTAATTTGTTGATCAATAACGGAGTTAGGAAATCCATTATTGACTAGTGTTTGCTTAATGTTGTGTAATTCTTTATAAAATATAGATTTAGAAGAAGATATCATTTGTGTGCGTTGAAGTAAGTTTTTTTATGACAGCTAACTTATATCGTTGGGGGCATTCACTATTATAATTAAGAAGACACGAATTTATGCTAGTTGGTTTCCTATATAGAGAAGTAGTAAATTTATGTGTGCTAGAATCAATGAATACATCAAGGAATGGGAGTTTGTTATTAATATTAAGTTCTAATGTAAATTTAAGGACGGAGTGACTTTCAAATTTGTTTTTAAGATATTTAATTTGATCGATATTCTTAGCTAAAACAAAGATGTCATCTATGTATCTTACATATATAGAGGGTTTATTGTTGTCATTAATGATTTTATTTTCTAGATTTGCCATATAATAATTAGAAAAGAGGGGACCTAAAGGAGATCCCATCGCAATACCATCTATTTGTGTATAACTATTGCCTAATGGATCGTGAAAGGGTACTTGTGTGGTGCATGCTAATAATAGTTTTTTTATATAGTGGGTTTAATATTGATTGATGGGAGAGTAGCATGATTGTATACATCACGGATAATGATGTCAATTGTTTCCTGGACGGGAACATTTGTGAATAAGTTTTGGACATCCAAAGATGCAATTATTTGATTCTTAGGTTTTATGGAATGGAGAATCTGTAAAAATTCGTCCGTGGAATTAATACTATATTTACCAGGAAGATAGGGAGTAATTAGTTTGTTAAGTGTTTTGGAAAGGTTATATATTGGTGTGGGTATTTGAGAAATGATAGGTCGGAGGGGATGATCTTTTTCATGGATTTTTACATTTCCATAAAGGTAGCCGGGCTGATAATCACCTATAATCTTTTGAAGTTTATAGGATCCTATTTCAGCATTGTTTGCAGTAATAAGTTTATTAATATGTTTTTTAAGTTGGGTTGTGGTATTACAAGTTAATTTTTTAAATTTATTGTGATCGTCCAGAATGGCCTGTAATTTGGAGTGATATTCCTGTCTGTTTATGTCAACACAAAATAAAATCGTCGGTGATGGTGGATTTTATAATATTTCAGTTAAAACAACCTCTCTGAAGATGGCTCATGTGAGCCGAAAGCTTAGAAAAAAAACAATAAATAATTATCCAAATGTTGGAGAATTTTTGTCTTTATTTTCAACTGAAATTAAAGCAAAAATATGACGTTTAGAATGGCTCATGATTAAACATAATAGACATTCATTGTCTCTTACATTTAACAGCATATGTTTAGAAAAAAAAATATATATGATATGTCTGATATCATCAGACCAGAAAAAGGTCCCAACTGTAAATCACACACACACACACACACACACATGCTCTAACACATTTACACACACAAACATACTGTAATATTAATAACAGCAGCAGCAACAGCAGCAGCCAGGAATGGCCATTCCTTGAAAAGCACCGACTCACTCGGACAGACACACGCTCCTCTGCCATTTTGAAGATGAGATTTTGATCTCGAAATATTAATGTTTAATAAATAGGTAATACCCAAAAACTTTTTTACCTTCATTTATTTTACTAAACGCATTGTGACAGCCTTCAAGACATAACCATATACCTAATATACACAATGCTTCAAGCAAATTACAAAACATTACTATATATATATATATATATATATATATATATATATATATCCCTCCTGTCACGCTCGGGGAGAGGCTGTCTGATTATTTTTTTCTTGTGTCTTAATGTAAGGTACTCAATAGTAGGTACATCAATACATATGTTGTTGTCATTCTAGACACATAGATATAAATGTTTTGCAGTCAGTTTTGATGGCACAGGCCCAGCCGTAATAATAATAATAATAATAATAGTGCAGGGTTAAAAGCTGAAACCAACAATTTTATTTTTGCTGCACAGGACCAACGCTTGCTAACTGAAATTACCATGGTCACATATTGAAAACTTATGTTAGCCCAAAATGCAGATTCTGTGTAAAAATATCCAGAAACAATTGATTAACGAGTATCAGGTTGGACGGTATTGGTACGCACTGAATATAAAACCCGGCATGACAGAATGTGCCACTATCTGCATTGGAAAATTTGCAACTTTTTCGCGAAGAAAGCTGAAAGAAATTGGTATGAACATCACCCAAATCCAGCTGCCAAGATAGGATCTGGAACAATTTTACCTGACTTTACAATACACACAGACAGAAAAAAAATCAAAGCTAATCGCCTCGACATCGTGATCAGAGTCCGCCAAAACAAAATGTGCTCTTCTATTAACATGGCTGTTCCTGCAGAGTGTAATGCATCTTTGAAGATCTTCAAAAAACTATCAAAATAGAAGGACATTTAAATCGAAATCTCAAAAATGTGGCACATGAGAACAACAGTAAATTCAGTTGTAGTTGGAGCCCTCGGATTGATTAAACACATTGAATTGATTCCTTGTCCCTCGAGACTTAAAGAAATACAAGATACGAAGGGCTTTTTCTATGTAAAATATGTGTTCTTAGGTTGTATTTTCTTCCTCAAAAAATGATCAGGGTAAGATGTCATGGCGCCATTTCTGACCTTAGGTCTCTGGTTGGGACTTGGAAAAATGTGCCTATACCAACAATCAAAGAAAATAATAATAATAATAATAATAATAATAATGATGATGATGATGATGATGATAATGGAGATAATTTTAAAGACAGGCTCTCGTGCCTTTTAATCGTGGTTTGACGATACGCGTTGATTTGGGATTCATTCGTATCGACGGCGGCTTTTTCCCAGTTTACCATGTCACGTGAGAACGGATTCCGCCCCGCCCGGCCCCTCCACATCATATTAGCGAACGTTGATGCCAAAAGAGATGAGCATTTGTCATTAATGAAATTTATTTTCGGTCTTTCATCCTCCGAAACATGGAATTTCTAAAAATCTTACAACATTGGATTTGGCGACGAAGTCTCGTATAGGTCTTTAAATGTATGTCATGTACCGCAGTTAAGAATGAATAATTCTCAACTCATAGCCGTGGTAGACTTTTGTCTCTACGTCCAAGGAAAACGTCAGGAATAAGTCAGTCAGTCAGTTAAGTGTCATACGTGATGCGCGCTTGGGCGATCATGTCTCGAAAGAGACATGACTGACTGGGCAGAAGATTATCCCGCAGTAGGTTGCCATTTCTCTCTGCAGTAGACTGGTTGCCGTCCAAGGCTATAGAATCCAATATGTTCCGTTTTATAACCCTTAACTGGAGGGATACCTTTCTCAAGAGTATTTGTGCGTAAGTGAATGCAATGAATTCAACTGGAATTCGGACTCGGCCCCCCGATTTCTGGTTCCGAGCCGATATTCACTGCACCACAACGCCCATTCCAGGAATAAGAACACCTTCAATAAAATGTTGATAACACTAACAACAGATTTATTGAATATAAAGAAAAACTGGTAAATAAAATATCACTATTATGTACTGAAGGGTTAATCTCTCTACTTGTCAGTGGAGGTTTGAGAATTTAGCAGCAATTGCTATGAAAGGAAGGGCTTGTCATGCATGTGTCTGTGGTTCATTCTAGTCACAGAAAATGCGGATATGTTTCTTATGAGGTGGCAGCTGTCTGACGACTCCTTATCGAGCCCGATTCTGTGGGTTTCTGATGCCTGATGGGCTTACATTTATATAGATGACTTCCCACTAAAATCTGACATTTATATTTTTAATTTCTCCACAATGACAGTCATAATCTTAGGAGATCTTGTTAATAAACACGTGTTATTTCCTTTGTTAAAAATCTTCTGTTCTTTCTTTCGGTAAAGATGGTGTTTTGAGGCGGACAATATAAACCAACCTCAAAATTTTAGAATAAGAGAAAAACAAATGATTTTTTTTGTCTAGAAGATTTTGATTCATTCTTTTCTGTAAGAATATACAGGTTTCGGACAGATAGTATGAATGTAAACAAACTCACGAATTTAATTTTCTCGGAACAAAAGATTTTAGACAACACATTAATCATGTTTTTTTTTTATTGATGGGAAGTGGATAGGGTAGGAAAAACTTGGTTTCGCTCAATTTTCGTGAATCTTTGCTAAGTAATTCTGAGTTTGATTGTCTTTGTAACCGTTCTTAAATTCATTTTATTATTTTAAAACACCATTTTTAACCAGTTTCTTTTTTCATTTTTCTTTCGCCCATTCTATCTACTCTTCTGAAAATTTTAATACTTATTATCCGATTAGTCGTCCTATCAGATCAGCACCCTACAATTTTGTTATGGGGAAACACACCGATTCCTCAGATAATGGACTCTCTCTCCTATATTAAAAAAGTTAACAGGAGGTTCATAGGAGTTCTTTAGACTTCTATTGGAGTTCAGTAGAACTACTAAGCAGTTGATATTAGTCGACAGCCCGATTATAACATTCAGTGCGAAAACTACTCCACAACAAATCATGCAATTAAATGTTTAAACAGAACCAGTTCCCAGGTACAGCATGAGATACACGAGAACAGTGGGAATCTACTGTCATCATCTGTGGACGACAATATTGGGAACAATAGAGATTCACACACACACACACACACACACACACACACACACACACACACACACACACACACACACACAGAACTGCTAGGAAGCCAAAGATGGTTGTACGACTACAAAATCAGAACTCATCTTGACCGACGTGTTGAACGCACTGACCTTGTTTGAAATTGTTAATCACAAGACATGATGCGCCCTCTTCTAGAAAATGTAATTAAGTTCCGCTCAGGCCACACGTTAGCACTTGAAGAAAAAATATGCCCAAGCGGGTGTCTGCAACAAGGATTAGCTAATCACCTCACCAGACAGATGAACTCTTAAAAAAAAGCAAATAGGAAACGTTTATGAATTTAACATATTTCGCTTTTATTTAACCACCATCAGAAATAAAATATGGAAGAGAAAAAAAAATTCTTGAATTTTTTTTATTTTGTGTTGCTACTTTTCCATTGGCTAAGTAGACCCCACGTGTATCTGTAGCGTTCGTGTGTATTTTTAGTGTATTTGTCTATCATAATTCTAGTTGATCTATGCAGAATTTCGTTGATAATGTTTGTGCATATACGCGTTTGTACGTTTAGTGTAGGTACCTCTACTCATATTCGAAAACTAACTTAAAATTGAATTTTTAATAATAAAAAAGTTTTCTTGAAATTTTTATTTCAGTTTTAATTGAAAGCTAAGTAATTAAATTTACTGTTTCCACTAAACGAAATACTCTGGTGTATTTTAAACAGAAATTAAAGGGAATATAAAATTTCGGGTTTTTAAAATTTGGGGGGGGTCATTTTTGAGCGACCGACACATTTGTAAACAAAAGATAATTCCTGGATTTAAAAATCTTGCAAAAATAAAATATATATCTGTGACACATTATTTTTGGCAAATAGGCAAATTTAATGTTAAATTAATCTGAGTTACGTAAGTCTTACTTATTTATAGCATGAAATTTAGAATAAAACAATTTTAAAACACATAGTTGACCTTTCTAACCTTTCCACCGTAATTGAAATGTTTTGACAGATGCGAGATAAGATAAGTGTATGGCGATCACAAGTGACATAATTGTAAAAAGAATTTTCCGGTAATGGGAAAAAAAACCTTCAAACACATGATTTTTAAATGTACACAAAATAATTACCATACAAAAAAAAAAAATTCAATAGACACACGCACAAAAATATTTTTAAAATACGATGAGAAAATGATTTGTATTAAGCTTTTCAATTTTAGATTAGTAAATACATTCTTCACGTTATAACCTACCAGCCTAACGTCTACAAGACTCGGAAATATTTTTAAAATATTTTTGAAATTTTATGAATTATTAAAATTAAAAAACAAAAAAGAAAACAGTTCTATTGAAATTTCATTATTTATCGAAAAATAATTTTTTCTTCAGACTATAATGTCTGACATATTATTTATTAAAGCATCGAAAAGCTTATCTAATAAAATAATGTCATAGTTTTATTGCATTTTTTATTTTACTATTTGGATAATATTTTTCAGGAAAAGGAACTAAATGATTTTTAAAAATAATACATGATTTACATTCCCCGATGAGTCCAAGACCTGTGACAGAGTTCTCCAGCCATTTGGTGTGGTGGGCGTTAAAGTCGCCAAACACAAATATATGGGCAAATGGATGGGAAGAAATGACCATGTCAATATTATTGGAGAGGTTGTTAAGAACGGAACAATCCGGAGAGGAGGGAGAGCGGTAGAGAAAGAAGAGACAGCTAACTGAGCTTATAAGAATGATGTATGGATTCAAGTCAGATCACGCTAGCTAGAAGAAGACATTCACTGACGTCAATACCAAGCCCATGCATGTGGACATTGGAGTCCTTCCTGAAAAGGGGAAGGTAGCCAGGGACGTAGAATTCAGAAGAGAGGATAGAAGGATCAAGGTTAATTTTGCAGAGGGCTAGGATGTCAGGTGACTTTAATTGGAGGAAGGATTCGACGCTGTAAAAGTTGGAACGTAAGCTTCGTATGTTAGTGTAGGAGATGTAGATGGGTTCCGGTGTTTTTTTATTAGCTGGTTTAGTTTTTCTATGAGGGTAGTGTGAATTCATGGTTAGTGAGTTTTCTTCGGAGAAAGGTCCAGAGTAGAATCAGTCAGTCGCTATATGCAGCAAGTGTGGGAGAGAAGCTGGCGCAGACTATAGCATAATGTGGCCTCAGGGTTGCCCACCGGTGGTTCATGTAGGGAAACCCTTTTCATGCGTGACATAGCACGACAAAAGACCCCGATATTCAACTGTTGATCAAAGCAGCCTCTCTTGACGCTACGCAAGAGTTCAGGAGCAGAAACCAGGAAACTGCCAACCCGGTACCCTCAGAAAAAGAGACGTTTCCATCCTCCCAAATTACTACAAAAAGCTTGCGACATCTCTATCACTGGGACTTGATGAGCGGAGAGAACCTGGAGACCCCTTCCTAAACAGCAAACAAGGTACGCACCTCTACTCCTGTTCAAAAGAAAAGGGGGAGTGTGAACCGGGCAATAAATGGGTATATCTACTCTAATGAAAAAAAGAAAAAAGTTAAAATACAGAAACAAATGAATTACCAAAGTTAAATTAAAATACAGAAACAATTTAATCAGTTACCGGTGTTCAAGATGGCCACAGGAGAAAAACAAACCGTATTTACAGAACTAAGGTTAAGCGAAACTTTTCAAGACAAACATGGCCGCTAAATCTCTCTCCTCTTAGATACGAGTCGAGTGAGTGACTGGTGTCTACTTGACCGTAAAGTAGATGGTGGTGGGAATTGGAGGGCGTAGTAGTATTATGTTTTCCTTTGTAAACAGTCGTAACGATTTGGACCCCCGCTATCGAAAATAAAAGCAAGATTTTTATCAAAATTTCGGACGTGTTAGAAAGGATTAAACAAATTTTGAAAAATAATTTTAAAAATGTTTTGATCTTTCCTCTTAATAATAACATCAACATTTCGATGGAAAATGTTCGTTTTTATTAAGTTTCGGGGCATTTTATTTCTGTCTAGGTGTGTCCGTATGCTGATTGGGGGATTTTTTCACCCCAAGCAAGGCGGGGTGAAACTGGTAAGCAGGGGCCTACATAAAAGAGCAGAAGTTTAGGCGGGAGGAGAGTGAAGAGAAAGACGAACTGGTTACAGGGGGTGTCAGAGAAAGGGCAAGGATGGTAATGCCGGTATGATGACAGTTGCGAGGGTAGAGTGAGAAAGGAAAAGAACAAGATACACAGGGTGATGGGGAAAGGCCGAAGAAAGGACTGGAGTAAAGTGGATAAGAGATGAGAATTGACATTGCACTTAAATTCTTGAAGATTGTAGCCGTCGGGGAATCAAGTATACGGAAGGGAGTTTCACACGCGGGAAGTGCGAGAAAAGAAGCTGAGAGTAGAAGTGACGGCTGCATTTGGTTGATTTAACTGTAAAAGGGTGGGACCTATTTGCCAATCAGGTTGCTTGAGTAAATTCTTGTGGAGGGCGTAAGTGAGCTAAGCTTGTCGGGGGAGAAGCCATGAAAATATTTGTAGAAGAAACAGAGGGAAGCCACATCTCGTCGGCGAGAAAGTGGCTGGAGTCTAGCTGCCAGGTCAGAACCTATCACATCACTGATTCTCCTTTGGAGCCTGTCGAGAACCCTGTGATGAATAGCAGGGGCACCCGACCAGTATTCTATGCACGATCGGATGGTTGATTTGTATATGTGCAAGATAGACTCAGTCGGAAAAAAACTCCCTAGCCCGACACATACCAAACCTTTCTAGTAGTAGATTTAGCTATTGATTTAAGGTAATCGTTCTACTTGATGTCCGAAGAGAGGGTGAGACCGAGGAGGCGCAGTGTATTGCTTTCAGGGAGATTCGCTTGGTCTATGCTTATGGTGGTTGACATATAGCAGCTTCGTTTTAGAAGCATTAAATTATATAAGCCATTTCTTAGCCCAGTCTACCACAGAGTGGAGGTCCTTCTCAAGATCAGCAGCGAGGTTATGTTTGGCCGCCTCACCAGATTTCTGTGGTAGTTAAAGAATTTAGGTTGCACCTGTTGTGGTTTGGATTCGTCTGTTTTTAGAGTATTTAATTATGGACTTTTAATGTATCGCTAACTAAAAAAAAACAAAAAAAAAACGATATATCTGTATTTGCGGTTTCAATAATCCATCATGAATCTTGGAACAATTTCGGCGAACATAAAAAAAGAAAAAACGTATACAGTAGAGAAAGCTGAACGGTGGGAAGAGAGGATGGCGTGTGAATAAAAAATATTTTCACGAAATCGTGCTTCTTCCCCACCTCCTAATTTTTAAATGGCAGTCTAAGGCTTCAAATTTACACTAGACGACCTGACCTGAATTTCCTGACTCCTGAGTTCACGTCATATTCCAAGCAGTCTTTTAACAGGGCGACCTCCATAAAGACGGTCTTTTTGTTCTTTGCAATGAAATCATTTCAAAATGTCGATAACAAGAATCAACGTATTTTTACTGAAGTGACAACTGAAAAGGGTTTAATGCACGCGACATTTGTGGTCGAGATTGTGGCCGTGTCTGTGTACGTGAGAGACGTGCACATGTAGATCTGCTGAATGAAGCACCAACAGGCAATGGGGGTAGATTTATGGAGAATCTAGTAAGAATCAGCCTCATATGAATAAGCTTCCGGGAGAAGAACGTAAAATAGCCCCCCCCCGCTATTCTATGTGTTTCGTAAAGAAAGAAAACATATTATTGAGCATAATAATCAGTAAGTAATATAAGAGTGAATAAAGAAGAAAAAAGGAAGGAGAGGTTATAAATGTCAGTCAGTCAGTTAAGTGCCATACGTGAAACACGCTTGAACGATCATGTCTCGAAAGAGACATGACTGACTGGGCAAAAGATTACCCACAGTAGGTTGCCATTGCTTTCTGCGATAGACTGGTTGCCAGCCAAGGCTATAGAACCCAATCTTTTCTGCTTTTTAACCCATAACTGGAAGGAAGAGACGGATTAATACCTTTCCCAAGGGTATTTGTGCGTAAGTGAATGCAATGAATTCAACTGGAATTCGAACTCAGCTCCACGATTTCTCGTTCCGAGCCGATATCCACTGCACCACAACGCACATCCCAAATGAAAGTAAGGATAACCAGGAAGAATGAAATAAAAAGAGAAGCATATAAGAAAAAATGATAAAAAAGAAAGAAAGAAAATAGCATGTGAGTAGATAATAAGAAAGAAAGAAAGAAAGAAAGAAAGAAAAAAGGAAGTAAGATTCTGTGATCTAAGAAAGAAAGAAAGAAAGAAAGAAAGAAAGAAAGAATATAAAAGGAGATAAAAAGAAAAACAGAATAAGTATGAGAGTGGCTGATATGAAAAATAGAAGAGAGTGTAAAGAGAAAAATGACAGCGAATATAACGAGAAATGAAGAAAGAATTTTCTTCATTTTTGGGGAAGAGAATGAACAAATGATTGATAAATAAATATAAGTAAATTGTTAAGAGATGAAAAGAAACTTCCTCCAAAACAAAAGGAACATTTCTTTTCGTGAATACAGAAGAACTAAATTTGGCTATATTGCGTGAGGTGCACATTACATTTTGAAAATCACAAATTTACAGATCCTCTGTTGGTTTTCATTTCAGAAACAGTCTCCAGTCACAGCGCCATGATAGACGGTAAACAGTTGACAGTCCACATCAGAGACACAGTATGGCAGGTCAGTGACATTGAATATTCACCCACAAATGTAGAGATTTCAAACCCGACTGTAAAGCAAACTTTCTCTTTACAAATGTCTTGTTCTCATTATCACCTCGCAACGAATGTTCAGTCATAATTTTTATCTCAGATGAGAAGGTTAGATGAGCGCTGATATAAACAGGTGAGATGAACGGGTAAGATGAGCGGTAAGATGAACGGTACAGAAGATCGGATGATATAAACGAGTGAGATGACTGGGTGGGATGAGCGAGCGAGACGTATGGAAGAGACGAACTGGGTGAAATAAGCGGGTAAGATAATAGGTGCTATAAATGGGTTAGATCAGTGGTTGAAATGAACAGTTAAGATGAACCAGTAAGGTGTGCCAGTGTGATGAACGGGTGAGATAAGCTGGTAAGATAATCGGTGATATAAGCAGGCTAGATGAGTGGTTGAAATGAACAGTTGAGATGAACCTGTAAAGTGTGCCAGTGAGATGAACGGGTAAGATAAGCGGGTAAGATAATCGGTGATATTAGCGGGTGAGATGAATGATTGAAATGAACAGATGAGATGAACCAATGAGGTGTGTCAGTGAGATGAACGGGTGAAATAAACGGGTAAGACAATCGGTGGAATAAATGGGTTAGATGCGTGGTTAAAATGAACAGTTGAGATAAACCAGTAAGGTGTGCCATTAAGATGAACGGGTGAGATAAACGGGTAAGATAATCGGTGATATAAGCGGGTGTGATGACTGGTTAAAAATGATCATTGGAAATGAACCAGTGAAGTGTGCCAGTTAGATCAACGGGTGAAATAAGCGGCCAAGATAATCGGTGATATAAGCAGGTGAGATGATTGGTGGAAATGAACAGTTGACATGAACAAGTGAGGTGTGCCAGTGAGATGAAGGAGTGAGATAAGCGGGTAATGTAATCGATAATATAAGCAGGTGAGATGAGTGGTGAAAATGAACAGTTGAGATGAACCAGTGGAGTGTGCCATTGAGATGAACGGGTAAGATAAGCGGGTACGATAATCGGTGATATAAGCGGGTGTGATGACTGGTTAAAAATGATCAGTGGAAATGAACCAGTGATAATGTAATCGGTAATATAAGCTGGCGAGATGAGTGGTCGAAATGAACGGTTCAGATGAACCTGTGAAGTGAGCCAGTTAGATGAGCGGTGGAAATGAACAATTGAGACGAACAAGTAAGGTGCGCCATTGTGATGAACGGGTGAGATAAGCGGGTAAGATAATCGGTGATATAAGAGGGTAGGATGAGTGATCGCAATAAACAGTTGAGATAAACCAGTAAGGTGTGCCATTAAGATGAACGGGTGAGATAAGCGGGTAAGCTAATCGGTGATATTAGAGAGTGAGATGAGTGGTCGAAATGGACAGTTGAAATGAACCAGTGAGGTGAGCCTGTGAGATGAACGGGTGAGATAAGCTGGTAAGATAATCGGTGATATAAGCGGGTGCGATGACTGGTTAAAAATGATCAGTGGAAGTGAACCAGTGAGGTGTGCCAGTTAGATCAACGGGTGAAATAAGGGGCCAAGATAATTGGTGATATAAGCGGGTGAAATGAGTGGTTGAAATGAACATTTGAGACTAACCAGTGAGGTGTGCCAGTGAGATGAACGGGTGAGATAAACGGCTAAGATAATCGGTGATATAAGCGGCTGAGATCAGTGGTCGAAATAAACAGTTGAGATGAAACAATGAGGTGTACCAGTGAGATGAGTGGGTGAGATAAGTGCGTAAGATAATCGGTTATATGAGCGGGTGAGATGTGTGATCGAAATGAACTGTTGAGATGAACCAGTGAGGTGTGCCTCTGAGATGAACGGGTGCGATAAGCGGCTAAGATAATCGGTGATATAAGTGGGTGAGATGCGAGGTTAAAAGTAACAGTTGAGATGAACCAGTGAGGTGAGCGGTGGAAATGAACAGTTGAGATGAACCAGCGAAATGTGCCAGTGAGATAAATGGGTGAGATAAGCGGGGGGATCGTAATTTTGCAGTCAACTCTCTTTCTAAGACAAACGTGTTCTTTTATCAGATTTGAAACTATGCTCAAACCTAATCATATCACAATATCTACTAGATTGATGCTGAGTTTTTCATCGATGCTGTGGGGCTGGGGTACTTGTCACTGATGAAGAAGTGCTACTAAATCCATTTCACCTTTAACAATGTCTAGAGCATTTTGATAGGAAGCTTTTTCATTAACCTTGATAGGATCAACCTTGACAAGTATTTCTTTAGTTTTTTTCATTGCTATTCATGGAAAGCTAAAATTGATTAAGAAATGTGAAATGGAACTATATTTTTTCAATCAAAGGAAGTTGTTCTTAATGCATTTAATTGAGAGATTTTGTGTAATAATGAAATCGAGGAGAAACTAAAAACAATTTACACTAAAGACATTAGTAAAATTGTAAAAAAATTAATGATAATAACTTGTTTCTCATTTTTAATGAAACCAGCATATATATATATATATATATATATATATATATATATACACATTTATAAATCTACCATCCGCCCTTGCATTGAATACTGCTGCCATATCTGGTCGGGTGCCCCTGCTATTCTCCTCGGGCTTCTCGATAAGGTTCAGAGGAGGGTCTGTAATGTGATAGATACCGACTTGGCAGACCGCCTGCAGTCTCTCTCTCCCACCGGCGCGACGTGGCTTCCCTGTGTCTCTTCTATAAATACTTTCACGGCTTCTGCTCCGATGAACTTAGACCACTGGTGCCCCCTAAATAGGAATTTACACGAGATACTAGATTAGCAACTAGATCCCACCCTTTTACAGTGAAACCGATAAAATGCAACCGCAACTTCTACTCCAACAGTTTCTTTCCTCGCACTTCCCGACTGTGGAATTCCCTTCCACACGATTGCTTCCCCGACGGCTACAATCTCCAGGAGTTTAAATGTAAGGTCAATAGACACCTCGTAACACACTAACCTGCTCCCATTCTATCAAACACTCTTCCCATCTGCCCAACCCTCATCCTCGGTATCCTTACTCATCTGTCACCTTCCTCCTGACATTCCCTCCTGACCACTCCTTCTCTTTACCTTCCCCTATGTAGCCCCATGCCCAATAGTGGCAGTGGAATGCCTTGCTTGGGGTGAGATGATTAAAAAAAACTACCGGCCATAATAATTAGGCTACCCCAGTTTTTTTTCTAAAGAAATGATATATTTCATACTATTTTTAGCATTAATTGCCAAATGAAAATAGAATGGTTCATTTGTTATTATTACTTTGCAAAATTTTACAAGGCAGAGAAGCAAAGATGAACTCGTCCGAATCACCCTAAATTTTTTTCATTCTATCATTGATGAAACTGCAATATAGGTAATTATTAAATATTTATAAACTCATTTGATGCACATGTTATTGTGCAATATTAACAAATGAAACATTCTATTCTCATTTGCAATTATTCAACTGGCAATAAATACTAAAAATGTTTTGTTGAAACAGACTGATAGGGAAGATTTTATTAGTTTTTTATTTATATTTTCCAGTATTCTAATTTTTTTTACTGAATATAAGAAATGTAAAAATGATGTTCCGTACTTATTCTTCCAAACGCTTTCAGCCATTTTTATGGCCATTCTCAAAGTGTAATGCATCCGCTGTTGTTATTGTATCCTCATGTTTTGACTAGAACGTAATTTATTTTGTGTTTTTTTTTAAACGGTGCGTTCTTTCAAAGCCCTCACATGTCGCGCACGGTTGAAATCGTGTGAGCATTATTATATTTCAAAATTCTTTTAATATTCCATTTCCACTAATGAATAATGCAATGTTGGTAAGAGAGAATGGTTTCATATATGCTCCTTCTTTTAGAAGTACTTTTGATTATGCGATTTAAATAGTTTTCTTGTTTTATGACTAAAATTTTCCTCAGGGGTTCTTGTAAATTATGGGTCGATAATTATATATATATATATATATATATATATATATATATATATATGTAAAAATATACTCAGTTTTAATCCGAGATTATGGACAATATGGTTAAATAAAATAAAGACAAGAGGAAAACTGTATTTTAAATCGCCTACGCGTTTCGTCCGTAATGGACTTTTTCAAGGCAGAAAGACGAAATGAGTTTTATTCTAAATTACGTATCTATAAACAAAATTAGTGTGTTTTTAGTAAAAACACACAGAATGGACAATTTTCGAAGAAAACTAATAAATTCCCTTCATCTTAACGTCGCGTGACACATGAAAAAAAATTCTAAAAACTGAAATATTCCGTTAATTTTTTGAAATGATTTGTGAGCGTCTTTGTGGTTCACTGGTTACCAACACTAATTTTGTTTATAGATACGTAATTTAGAATAAAACTCATTTCGTCTTTCTGCCTTGAAAAAGTCCATTACGGACGAAACGCGTAGGTGATTTAAAATACAGTTTTCCTCTTGTCTTTATTTTATTTAACCATATATATATATATATATATATATATATGATTTTGTGTAGAAGGCACTTTTGTACGCTTATTAGGTCATTTAATTTTTGTTACCGGTGTATGCGGCTATGATGAAGCCAGTAAACTAAGTTAAATGAGTTTGATGACATGTGGGTGTAGAGGTTAAATGACATAATTGCAATTTGATGAAACTGTACATAGTAAATTAAAAAGAATAAATAAAACAACATACCTACGTCAACTTTACGGGTATGAGTCACCCCCTCACCACACACACACACACACACACACACACACACACACACACACACATATATGTTTTTGTCTAGTTTCTTTTATAGGTGCGACTAGAATCTCAGAAAGAATGTTCATATTTAAACTGTCCTTTTGACAAAAGAACGCCATTTCCTCTCGCCACAGGCAATCCTTCTCTTCAGTTACATTTTCAACTATTGTAACAAAATCGATTTCGATTATTTACCTATTTTTCCCGCCGAAACTTCAACCCACACTTGCGATTTTTATTGCCTCCACTCACGTAATGGGAAATAAAATGACCTTCTTCAGCGGTTAGCATTTATGAGCAAGCAGTCTTCTATGCGTTGCATCTCTTCAGGACGTAGGCGATCATGGTTCTCCAAAATTTCTTATCGTTTATAACGCTTAATAAATTTTTCTTTTCTTGTCTCTCCTAAAACTTTTTTTTACTATTTAATCAAGCTTGCTTGGTCGGAAAGGTTTTCTTAAGTCCTTCTTGATTTTAAAATTTCCCAAGAGCATCAACATTTTCCAAAGCTTCTCTCTTCTTTATGTTCTTTAAAAAAATTACCTGCTTCTTTCTGATATTAAATATTTGTGTCATTTTTGTTTCTATTTTCTCTATTTTTTTGCAATGCTTACTGATGTCAGTGGTTGTTAAAAATATATGTTGTCAATTTGCGTTTATTTATTTAATTTTTTTTCAAAATCTTCTTTTTCAATTAAATAATAATTTTTCTTTTTATCTTTTAACGGGTAATACATCTGTCATCTGGCATCTAGAATCCACTCTTGTATTGTTTCATATGCCGCAAAATGGTAATATTGAAATTGTAATTAAAGTAGTTCGATAGGTTCAAACATTTTTTAAGTTGTCGTTATTTCATATATTGTGGGAATCGATCCAGGACCGTGCAAGGTCACCGCAGGACTCATAATTCCCAAACAAATATTTCAGGGGTGATTTCCATGTCGCTGAAGTCAGTCAGTTAAGTGCCATACGTGATACACGCTTGGGCAATCTGAAGATTATCCCGCAGTAGGTTGCCATTGCTTTCTGCGGTAGACTGGTTGCCGACCAAGGCTATAGAACCCAATCTGTCCTGCTATTTATCCCATAACTGGAAGGAAGAGACGGATTAATACCTTTCCCAAGGGTATTTGCGCGTAAGTGAATACAATGGATTCAACTGGAATTCGGACACGGCTCACCGGTTTCTCGTTCCGAGCCGATATCCACTGCACCACAACGATTCCAAAAAAATCAAGAGGTCTCTCTCTCTCTCTCTCTCTCTCTCTCTCTCTCTGTGTGTGTGTTTTATAGAACCTTGCACAGCAGTAAATCCACTTTCAGTATAATTCGTGATGGCACCAGTAGCACAAAAATGGTTGAGCCAACCAGAGGACAAGCGAGCCTAGAGTTTTATGTACAACTATTCCAAAAAGATCCAGCCATTCATGTGTCCCAAAAAGATTAGATTTTCAAAACATATAATTAATAGCATGAACATTTCTTACGTCCTTTTTGTGCTTTGTGGTGCAGTGGATATCGACTCTGAATGACAAATCTGGGAGCCGAGTTCGAATTCCAGTTGAATTCCTTACGCACAAATACCCTTGGGAAAGGTATTAATCCGTCTCTTCCCTCCAGTTATGGGTTAAGTAATAAGACAGATTGGGTTCTATAGCCTTGCCTGCAACCAGTCTACTGTAGAAAGCAATGGCAACCTACTGCGGGATAATCTTCTGCCCAGTTAGTCATTTCTCTTTCGAGACATGATCGCCCAAAGGGTGTATCACGTATAGCGCTTACAAATACAGTTATGATTACGGGTGTAGTTTTATCGTACATTCATACATGTATAATAGTCATACTGACAAAGAAGTAAACACATTCTAATTTAGATTATGAATGTTGATTTATAGCTCATTGTTTCCTCTATCGTGGTCAGATAGTGTTAAACAGGTTTAAGAGATTTAATTGGGTATTTAAATTTATAACTGACTGACTGATACAACCATAGAAATACCTATTACTGTTTTACTACCATGTGGAAGGTATTTTGGGGAAGGTATATGTGGAAGGTATTTCTGCCGCACCCTCTACATTATTTACTGTCGTTTAAACTGTGATTTAAATGCGAAGGATACTTTCCGAATAAAATAGACTTATTTAAATTAAACTAAGCAATTTAATTATCAAAGCCATCAACAAAATGCTTATTTGTATAGATCACAAAATCTCTTTGCGATTAATAACCTGTTTTTCCTCGAAAATCTTTCAGCGATTTTTTTAATCGTTTCACTCCAAGCAAGGTGGTACCGCCACTGATGCACAGGGAGCTACATAAAAGTTTAGGCAGGAGGAGAGTGAAGAGAAAGACGAACCAGTTAGAGGGGGTGTCAGAGAAAGGGCAAGAGAAGGACGGGAACACAGGTGTGAAGACAGTTGCAGAGGAAAAGAACAAGTGATATAGAAAGGACGAGGGAAGATACGTGGATAAGAGATGGGAATTGACATTGCATTTAAATTTCTGGGGGGTTGTAGTCGTCAGAAAATAAAGTATACAGAAGGGAGTTCTACAGGCGAGAAGTGCGAGAAAAGAAACTGATGGAGTGGAATTGTCGGCTACCAAAAAAGATGATAGATGAAGAAAGGGCAGGATGGTAAATAGGACCAGACAAAATTTCCATATTTAGTGCCATAATATTTTCCTATGTAACTCGACTCATATATGGTCGATTAATTCTAGTGGTGTCAGAGTAACAGACCTTTACGATTAACCAATTATAATTGTTCTGCATATTTTTGTGCAATGTTTCCAATTGATGAAAATGCATCTTTGCATTAACGCATCGAACTATGAAAACGGACACTAACTGAGATTCTTTTGTCAGTGTATATTGCGCATTCTACCTCATAAGAAGAAAGGGTTTTTACTTATTTTCTTCTTACATTCATCTACAAATTTGTGTAACTGTTCTTTCTTTCTCTTTCTGAATTTTACACTCCAAAATATGTCTATGAAGTGCTTATGTTGTTAATAGTTTATCGATACTAAATATTGGTAGTTGCTTTCATAGCAGTGTAAGGTTGAATTGCTCTGATCGAAAAACACATCCTCATATCTTTTTCCTATTTCTTGCCTATTCACATAGGCAAGAACTAGTTTGTTGGGGCGACTAAAGAACTAGTTTGTTGGGGCGACTAAAGAACATATTGTTTGCATGCGGATAGATAACTTTGTTATCTATCCGCATGCAAACAGTATGTTCTTTAGTCGCCTCAACAAACTAGTCTATTCTAATTGAAATTTTTTTACATGTAGACCAGGCATCCGTAATATTTCAAGAAGTTCTACTGTCGTAATTTATCGAATGATTTTGTGTCATTTTTGAGGAAAGATCTTTACGGACTTCTAATTATTTTCATAATCACTGAAAAGCTCGGAATTTGAATAAAAAACACAAATAAATAAATTCATACACCCAATAAAATCTTTTAAACATGTTTAACACTATATGACCACTATAGAGGAAACAGTGAACCATAAATCAACAGGCTTACGGCCTATCACATTGAATACACCGGTTCTCGATCGATCACCGAAGTTAAGTAACGTTGAGCCTGGTCAGTTCTTAGATGGGTGACCGCTTGGGAATACCAGGTGCTCTAAGCGTTTATGAACGGATGTGCGTTGTGGTGCGGTGGATATCGACTGTGAGCCGAGTTCGAATTCTAGTTGAATACCCTGCATTCACTTAAGAACTGGTATCCTTGGGAAAGGTATTAATCCGTACCTTCCTCCCAGTTATGGGTTAAATAACAAGGGTAGGACTTGGGGATCCTGCCCTTAAAAACAAATCCCAATGAATCTTGCAAACAAAAAAAAAAACAAAAAAAAAAAACAACAAACAAACAAACTAAATAAAACAAATCAAAAACGATTTTCAGCATTAAATGACCTAATGAAGGTTGATATGCTGGTTAAATGAACCAACCAACCAACCAACCAACCAACCAACCATAAATCAACATTCATAATCTAAATTAGAATGTGTTTACCTATTTGTCAGTATAACTATTATACATGTATGAATGTACGATAAAACTACACCCGTAATCATAACTGTATTTATAATTAAAGTTTGTGCTTTTTTGGCAGGATATGACGAAGGAACGAGTTGACATTCTGCCAACGTGTTTTCTTTATCTTCAAAGAGTTATCTTGATCGATCTACTAAGCTTAGTATTTTCTTTTTTTTTTTCATTACTGCCAATAATATCTTTAATTTGAAATGCCACACCCGTGTATGCGCACATGCTCCCAGTCGTCGAGGTCCTTTGTTGTTTGAGGTCACAACTTGAAGTTTACCTAAATATCACACACACACCCAAGAAAAATTCCGGCGTTTACTCCCATTGTTCAGGCATTTTACAAACAAAAATGGCTGACCAATCTCGTGTTAAAATAGAGAAGATCAATGCGATGAAATGATTACTATTCAGTCTCCTATTTTTTTCCGTCTAAGTCCGTAACCTTTTCAAATAACGGTTCTCATGGGATCAGCAAAGCTAAGCAACGTCGAGCCTGGTCAGAAACAGTTTGGGAATGAAAGATGTTGTCAGCTAAAATGTCCCTCAATACTAAATAATATTCTCACGTTGAAACACACTATCTACGAGAAAAATTATAGTCGGAAAGCATCTACTTAAAGAATATTAGTTAAAAAGCATCAACGAGGTGAATAGCTGTTAGAAATTATCTATTTGGTGAAGAATAGTAAATAATATCAGTCAGTTAAGTGTCATACGTGAGACTAGCTTGGGCGATCATGTCTCGAAAGAGACATGACTGACTTGGTAGAAGATTTTCCCGTAGTAGGTTACCATTGCTTTCTGCGGTAGACTGGTTGCCACCCAACCAGCCTACCAAACTGAACCCAATCTGTCCTATTATTTAACCCATAACTAGAGGGAAGAGACGGATTAATACTTTCCCCAAGGGTATTGCGCCTAAGTGAATGAAATGAATTCAACTGGAATTCGAACTCGGCTACCCGATTTCTCGTTTCGAGCCGATATCCACTGTATCACATCACACATCCATTACATCAACCGGACGAATAATACTTAGAAAGCTTCTACGTAGTGAATAATAGGTAAAAATGACCTTCGAGCCGAATAACAGTCAGAGAGCATCTACTAAGCAAATGATAGTCAGGAAGTATCTACATGGCAAATAATTATTAGTACCTACGAGTTGAATAATCGTCAGAAAGCATCAACGGCGCAAAAAAGAATACCGAAACAAAATTTTTAATAGTAGAATTTTATATTTTGAAAATAATTTATACTCCATATATATATATATATATAAACAGAAACGTTGTGATAATATCAAGATGAAGACATTAGTTTGAATACAAATAAGTGTATTTGCTTTTGTTTTGTATTTTGCTTCAATCTCTTCTTCCTATCAAAAAGTTCACATTTGGATTCGTCTCTCCACAAAACAATTCGAAAAATTTATGAATATTTTGAGAAACATTATATTTTGTTTTCACTATTAACTCTTCAGTCCAGCTTTTTGAAAATGGCTGGAGATTTGATTTACGTCAAGGAAATCATAAGAAACGAACAATATCATTATGCGAAGCTATCCTGGCCAAGGTATCGGCAGTTACTGGTCACTTGTTACCCCTCCCCTGTGAAATCTCTATGGTCTGTTCTTCAAATTCAAATTTACCAAGCAGCTTAACTCGATCTTAATTTTTGGGAAAAGCAAGAGTTGAAGATAGTGGAACTTTCTTAATTCAAATTTCCTGTGTGAAACTGCGTGGTAAGCATGAATTGTTTCCTAAATCTGTATTTTTTTCTCACTTTTTGGCTTTCATGCTTCATTTGGACTTTAACTAAGTTAAAACTTAGTTAACTCTCCACCCTTGGAATTTTTTTTCTTTTTTTTTTCTTTTTTTTTAAATAGGAGTAGATAGATCACACTATCGCCCGGTCCATACTCCTCCCATGTCTATTGAACTGGAGTAGAGGCTTGCTCCTTGTTTCCGGTTTAGGATGTGGTTTCCGACTTTCTCTTCTCTCTCTTCAGACCTTGGTATTGGTGCTTCCGTGATTTTCCTGCGATCTGGTAGGTTGGTGGCAACGACTCATTACTGTGAGGGTACCGGGTTGGCAGTTTCCTGGTTGCTGCTCCCGACTGTTAGTTAGCTTTAACTCTTGCGTTGCGTCAAGAGCGGCTGCTCTGATCAACACTTGTATAATATCGGGGTTCTTGTAGTGCCGTGTCGCGCATGGATAGGTGTCCCTGCAAGCGCTTTCGGTGGGCAACTCTGAGGCCACACCATGTTGCTGCCCTAGCCAGTTTCCCTCCCAGCACAGATCGTGGATAATGACCGCCTGTATCCTCTACCCTAGGTCCCTTTCTATAAACAAAAACATGACGAAACAAATCAGAAACGATCCTAAACCAGTTAAATTCAAACCACCTAAACCCATTAACCTTTCTTTCACTAATATCCGGGGCATTCGTACTAACTTTCCTAGTGTAGAAGCGTTCCTGCATGAAAAGTCCCCTGACATCCTTGCGCTCTGCGAAACTAACCTCAACTCAGCTATTCCCTCTTTTGACCTCTCCATCCCTGGTTATCTTCCCCTCTTAAGGAAGGATTCCACTGTCCACATACATGGGCTGGGTGTCTACGTCAGCGAATACCTCCCCATAGCTAGGGTTTCACTCGAGTCTACTGACCACCAATACATATGTCTCCGCCTGTCTCTCCTCAGTCCGGTTAGTTACCTATTCTCTCTTTACCGTTCTCCCTCCTCTCCTGACTGCTCCCTACTAGATAGCATTGCTGACGACATAGATAAGGCTATTTCCTATCACCCATTCGCCCACATATTTGTATTTGGAGACCTCAATGTCCATCACTCTGAGTGGCTTGAAAACGCCGTTACTGATCCAGCGGGCATTCACGCCATGAACTTCGCTATTTCCCAATCCCTTACGCAAGTGGAGGACTTCACCACTCGCTTCCCAAGCACTCCCTCGAGTCATTCCTCACTACTAGATATATGTTTCACCTCTGCGCCTGGCGACTGTCAAGTCTCGCAGCTTTGCCCTCTCGGCAACTCCAACCACGCTGTTGTCTCTCTCAGTATTTCTTTCCACTCTCACTCCCCCAGGAGCCCCCTACCTATAGGACCTCCTACCTCTACCAAAAAGTTGACTGAGATGCCTTTCGCGATTTCCTCTGCGACGTTCCTTGGGAAAAAGTGTTCGACCTATCAGTTGATGACTGTGCCTCTGAGGTCTCCTCATGGGTGAAAGCTGGCATTGATGCCTTCATACCCACCAGGAAGTATTGCTTAAAACCTCATTCCTCTCCGTGGTTCTCTCCGGCCTGCTCAGCCGCCATTGCCCACAGGAACCATTACTTCCGTCTATTCCAGAGACAGTCATCTGATCACAATAGGCGCCTGTTCACATCTGCTCGCAATGAGTGCAAGAGTACCCTAAATGACGCCAAATGGTTGTTTGTTGAGAGAATGCGACAGCGCATAGCTGACCGCAAGTTCGGCTCCAAGGACTATTGGAGGATTTGCAAACGAGTGCTGAACAATAGGAAATCCTCAATACCCACTTTAATCCATGAATTTGAGGTTCTCACGTCATCTGCGGACAAAGCTGAGTGCTCATCCAACTCCACATTTGACTCGTCCGGAGTACACCCACCCGACTTCCCTATTAGAACTGAGGCCAAACTGCACGACGTATATATTACCCCGACAGTAGTATCCCAATTAATTTCAAAACTCGACCCCCATAAGGCGAGTGGAGACGATGGAATCCCGGTGAAAGTCCTTAAGAGGTGTGCTCCTGAACTTTCCCCTGTCCTCTCTAAACTGTTTAACTACTGCCTTTCTGCTTCCTACTTTTCTGCATGTTGGAAGTTCTCTTCAGTCGTTCCTGTATTTAAGAATTGTGGTGAACCCTCTGACCCATCCAACTATCGCCCTATCAGTCTTCTACCGATATTCGGGAAAGTATTCGAGGCATAATCAATGCTGAAATAGTTCAACATCTTACTGCCCACAAACTCTTCTCTGACAGGCAATATGGCTTTCGCTTTGCCAGGTCCACGGCCGACTTGCTAACAACCGTAACGGAGTACATGCTCCAGGCCCTTGATGAGTCTGACGAGGCTCGCGCGGTTGTTCTGGACATCTCCAAGGCTTTGGACAGGGTTTGGCACTCTGGCCTCCTATGCAAGTTACGGGGTTACGGCATTACCTGTCGCCTGCTTGACCTAATCCAATCTTTCTTAAATAACCGCGAAATGAAGGTCGTTTTGAATGGGCGTGCCTCTTCATCCTACAGCACTAATGCTGGTGTCCCACATGGCTCTATCCTGGGCACCGACGCTCTTCCTTATTTTCATCAACGACCTCCCAGATGAGATCAAGTCCCAAGTAGGCATCTACGCAGATGACACTACAATATACTCCTGCACCAGTAAAAACCTGTCGTGGCGGACAGACATAATCTCGCTGCTGACCTTGAACGGGATCTACACTCTGTGGTGAACTGGGTCAAGAAGTGGCTTGTCAACTTCAATGCGTCTAAGATCAAGCTGTTGCTGTCAACCATTACAGGCAACCTCTCCTGCCTCCCATAAGCATGGACCAAGCGATTCTCCCTGAGAGCAACACTCTATACCTCCTCGGCCTTACCCTCTCTTCAGACCTCAAATGGAACCACTATATTGAATCCATAGCTAAATCTACTGCTAAGAAGGTTGGGTCACTATGTCGATCCAGGATGTTTTTTCCGCCTGAATCAATCATGCATATATACAAGTCAATCATCCGTCCGTGCATGGAGTACTGCTGCCATTTATGGTCAGGCGCCCCTGCCGTTCTCCTCAGTGTTCTCAACAGGCTCCAAAGGCTCTTTTCCAAAGGCTCTTTTCTAATTAATCTTTTTACAGTTATGTAGCCCCCCCCCCCCCCGCTCATCAGTGGCATTTCTGCCTTGCTCAGGGTGAAATGATTTAAAAAAAATCTTGAAAAGACATGCTATACCATCTGGTTTATGCATAATTAGGGAAAAAAGTCACCTTTAAGGAAGGTTACGATCAAAAATATCACTGAATCCATTGAAAATAATTTTACTTTAAAATTTAAAACAATGCTTGTTTTTATATATATATATAATTTTTATATTTTTGGTCTAGATGACAGTTGTTAGAAGATTTACACAAAACTTCTCCAGGACAATTCCTGAAGACATTTAACTGCGAATAACGCAGTATTTAGATCTCAGGTGCTGTTTTACCTTCTTTCAATTCGACCTGCCCTAGTTTTACTTAGACAGAATCATGTAAAATAAACAAAAAATAGAAAAGGTAAAAATGAATGCCAGGAATTTTTATTACGTCTAGTTATCACATTTTCAAGAACATTCTTGAAAGTAAGCAGTGAAGGTTATTATTTCGCTAGAAACAATGTCAAAGACAGAAAGAATGAATAAAAAGAAAGAAAGAAAGAAAGAAAGAAAGAAAGAAGCAAGCTTTGAATTATTGTTTAAAATGGGTCTCCTTCCTTTTTAAGTAATAACGTCAAAATTTATTAACCAATAAGATGACGGAAAAAACATATATGCTATTTATATAAACTTCAATATGTTTTGTTCTATGAGAAAATGCCGGTTCCTAACTCTAAAAACATTTATGAATGTAATGAATCGACTCTCCAGTTGGCATAAGTGAATTTTTCAGCACTGTTCATAATGTTTGAAGAAAATATCTAATGTGGTGAATGTCTCAGCCTCCATGAATATATCAATTCCTTTCCGTAAGAAAAAGTCTCTTATTTGTCATAAACATTTCAGCTTTCGTCCAAAACTTTATTTTCCTGTAACAATTTACTTTTGTTAGATGAATATTGGTAGATTGTCGTTAAACACATGATATTTTGTTCCTTGAAACATTTACAAGGACTGAAATAACCGTGATCGAATTACTTTATTAACTTCAAACTGACCTTCACTAATGTTATTATTTGAAAACAGTTCTTGAAAGAGGACTGAAGAATGAGCTAGAAAGAAAAAAGATGATTGAAAGAAAAATAAGACTGGAGAAAAAGAAAGACGATAGAAGTAAAGAAAAAAGAAAGATGGCTGAAGGTAGGAAAAATATGGTACTGAATTAAAAATAAAAAGGTGACTAATTGAAAGAAGAAAGAAAGATGGCTGAAGAAAAGTGACTGAATGAAAAAAGATGGCTGAAGAAAAGAAAAAAGAAATATAACTGAAGGAAAGAAAGAGAAAGATGACTGAAGGAACGAAAAAAGAAAGATGTCTGAAGAAAAGAAAATAGAAAGAAGACAGAATGAAAGCAAAATGAAAGATAACCGAAGAAAAGTAAAAGGAAAAATGACAGAAAGAAAGAAAAAAGAAATATGGTTGAAGAAAAAACTAAATATGAGAGAAGAAAAAAAAAAGATGAACGAAGAAAAGAAAAAGAAAGATGGCTGAAGAAAAAGTAAAAAGAAAGATGATTTTAGGAAAGAAAAAAGAAAAATGATTAAATGAAAGAAAAAAGTTAACTGAAGAAAAGTAAAAAGAAAGATTAAAGAAAGACAGAAAAAAGAAAGAAATAAGAAAAATAATTGAAGGAATGAAAAAAGAAAGATGGACGAAGAAGAGAAAAAGAAAGGTAACTGAAGAAAAATAAAAACAAAGACAACAAAAGAAAAGAAAAAAGAAAGAAAACTGAAGAAAGGTAAAAAGAACGATGAAAAAAGGAAATAATAAAGAAAGAGCTGCAAAAGAAAGAAAGGGTAATATAACTGAAGAAAACAAAAATGAAGGATAACTTAAAAAGTAAAAAGAAAGATAGCTTAAGGAAAGAAAAAAGAAACGAAGAAAAGTAAAAGGAAACATAAATTAAGAAAAATAAAGAAAGATGACAGAAGAAAATAAAAAATAAAAATATCTGAAGAAAAAAATGAAAGATGACTGAAAAAAGTAAAAAGAAAGATGAACGAAGAAAAAAAAAAGACAGATAACTAAAGAAAAGTAAAAATGAAAGATGATTGACGAAAAGAAAAAAGAAAATGTCTGAAGTAAAGAAAAAAGAAAAATGACCGTAGAAAAACAAAAAGAAAAGAAAATTGTAGAAATGTAAAAAGAAAGATGGCCGAAGAAAATAAAAACAGAAAAATAATTGAAGGAAAGAAAAAGAAAGATGACGGAAGAAAAACAAAAAAGAAAAGAAAATTGTAGAAATGTAAAAAGAAAGATGGCCGAAGAAAATAAAAACAGAAAAATAATTGAAGGAAAGAAAAAGAAAGATGGCGGAAGAAAAACAAAAAGAAACAATATTGTAGAAATATAAAAAGGAAGATGGCCGAAGAAAATAAAAACAGAAAAATAATTGAAGGAAAGAAAAAGAAAGATGAACAAAGAAATGAAAATAGCAAGATAATTGAAGAAAAGTAAAAAGAAAGATGACTGAATGAAAGAAAAAAGAATGATTTTTGAAGAAATGAAAAAAGAAAGTTTTCTAAAGGAAAGAAAAAGGAAAACGGAATGCAAAGAAAGAAAACATGAATAAAATAGAGAAAGTCCAATACAAATAGAATTCTTTTTATTAAGGTTCACTCTTTAACAGGCACAAAAGTCACCCAACATAGAGAGTTACTGAAGGGTTGAAATTTGGAGGAACCAAGTAATATAGTTGATTCGAACATTTTTCATGGCAACAGCTCTCGAGTATCGAGAGGAGTGCAACGTTTCGTCAGTGAGACATGTTATAGGTTTGGAAAGAGTTCAACAGACATGTTATAGGTTTGGAAAGAGTTCAACAGACATGTTATAGGTTTGGAAAGAGTTCAACAGACATGTTATAGGTTTGGAAAGAGTTCAACAGACATATATAGAGGGCCGCATAGACGCTTTTGAGCTCTATCGAGATATGGCAGAGGTACCAAATCTGGCGCTTGTAAAGTTAAAGCGTGACAGGAGTCGCCGTGTAGATACAGAGCCGTAGAAGGATTCGACCATTTCTCCAGCATCTTTACCGATCGATCGTATATACGATAGATTGATTCATTTTCTACGGCTTATTAACCTTTCGCGGGCTATTTAAGGCCAGAAAATATTTTCAAACTGCAAATTCTTTTTGAGTTAATAATAGCTTAATAATACAAGTCTTATTAATTGACCCAGAGATGTCGAGGGGGAAGGGTTAGGGTTCACAAGAAGGAAATTACTGAAAAGTTACTGACTGGCCAGATAGAAGGAAGGAGAGACAGAGGAAGGCAGCAGATTTGCATATTTGCAGGGACTGATCAGGTGGATGACGGAACGGGGGTTGCCAGGAGCAACAGGAGCAAACATACTAAGAGCCACAAGGGATAGGGAGACGTGGAGAGCCATGATCGCCTACGTCCTGAAGGGACAGGGCACATAGAAGAAGAAGAATTGAAAATCACTATAAGCGAGCTGAATATGCAATGCTCCTCATGCCAATGATATTTCCACTGAGCTTCTCTACGGCATATGACTTCATTGAATTTCTTTTAATGTGTTCCTTTCGAATTTATATTTAAATTTGGGATCATTAAGAAAGAATGTTCACCGTTTCGGGGCTTTATTATTTGACCCAGAGATGTGGGAAGAGTTGGATTCACACTTTTCACAATTGTATTTACGCGTAACGGAATATAAAGAACCTAACTAGAATTAGAACTCGCTTCTCCGAGTCGCTGTCCATTACACCACCCGCACATCCAAATTTGCAACACTTGTTATTCTCAAGGGGTCACTCATCTCGATACTCATCAGGCTCGACGTTGCTTAATATTAATGATCGTTACGGTGTTTAGATGTGATGTGACAGTAACCCCCATATATATGAGTTCTTCTTCTTCTTCTTCTTCTTCTTCTTCTTCTTCTTCTTCTTCTTCTATGTGTCTTGTCCTTTCAGGACGTAGACAATCATGGCTTTCCACGTCTCCCTATCCCTGGTGGCTCTTAGCGCGCTTTCTCCTGTTGCACTATCCAAACCCCGCTCTGCCATGAACTAGTTGAAGCCCATAAATCTAGAGTATAAATGTATAGAAACTAGCATGGCCACAAAATGAGGGATCAGTTTATATATTGATTATAATATAGATTTGATCCTCCACCTTATATCCACATTATAATTTCTTATAAACAGTTGGCATATATGTTTTTTTCTATGTGCTCTGTCCTTTCAGGGTGAAGGCGATCATGGCCTTCCACGTCTCCCTATCCCTGGTGGCTCTTATCTCGCTTTCTCCTGTTACACCATGCCACCCTCGTTCTGTCATCCACCTGCTCAGGCCCTTTAGATATGTTATCCCCTGTCTCTTTCTCCCTCTATCTGGCCTGTTAGTATCAGGTTCTCCAAGGCCTCCTTCCTCATTGCATGTTCCAGGAACTTTAGGTGCCTTTTCCTGATGTCCAGGATTAATTTCATTTTCGTTTGCATCCTTTTCAAAACCTCAGCATTTTCCGTCTTCTGTTAGAACACTTCCCAGATATTTAAAATTTTGTACCTGCTTGATTTTAACATTCCCTACCTGTATTTTACATTTAGAGCTGCTCTTGTTGCTGATGTTGCATTGAGTCTTCTTGCATTTTATTTGCAATCCTTTCTTGTCACTCTCTTCAGCTACCTTCTGTAGGAGGTCTTGTAGTTTCCTTTCCGTGTCTGCTATCAGCACTGTGTCATCTGCATATCTTATGTTGTTCAAACTGTGGCCTCCACACAAATGAAATACGTAGAAAGAAAAAAGAAAAAAAAAAGAAAGAAAGAAATTTTAAAGAAATAAATCGCAAGAAAAAGGCGACAAAAAAGTTAAAGTCCCTTTTAAAAGGTTCCTTTTAACATCCCATTAAGGTTCCTTTTTGAAAGATGACGTCATCCGTCTTCATCTAATCCCGAAATATACCAATTATTTTAATAGCAATTTAAAGTCATAGTTATTTTATATCAGAGCCATTTTAAAATTATGGTTATGATATAAAAAACGAGAAATATCCTTTGGCAAGTAAAGAAGTTTTGTTAATTTTTATTTAATTTGTGTTTTAATCTCTTTTTCAGGGCATTGACAGTACAGAGCGAGAAAACTATCTTGTGTGGGCCGATGGCATCATCCTTGTTTATTCCATCATCGACCGAGAAAGCTTCGAAACTTGCAAACAGCTTACTGACAAAGTTCTTCAACTATGTGACGACTCCACGCCCGTCACGATGATCGGCAACAAGAACGACATGTTGCACATGCGCCAAGTGACGCTGGAAGAGGGGGCTGCATTCTGCCGGAACCGGAACTTGCTTTTCGCCGAAGTCTCGGCCGGAGAGAGTTATGAAAGCGTCGAGCAGGCGCTTACATCGCTCATCCGCGAAGTAAGACATGTGTATAAGAAAAACAAAGATAAAATGAAAGAGAAAACCGAGTCAACACACAAACTAGGCCTTCGGCAATCGTTACGAAATTTTACTGAAAGGCGTCTACAACTGAGACACAGAACTTCAACCTTATAGTATAAAAAGAAACTGTTGGCGGTTGAATGCTTGAACTTTATATATATATATACATAATTAAATAAAACTCTTTTTTTAAAATTAAAAAGAAAATTGAAACCACAATATGAGTTCGATCCCTTCTACTAATGATTAATAATCTTTGAGGGATGAAGAATGTTTATTTTTTTACATTTTTATCATTGTAGGTGAATTTGTACTTGATATTAGCTTAATTGAACAATAAAAAGTGGGGAAAGGTAGATTATGTTGTGCTAATTCTTAAAGTAACCAGGAAGCCTCCAACGCCGACCACTCAAACCGGTGTAAAATAAGTAGTAAGTAGGTACCACACACACCCACACACACACACACACACACACACACACACACACACACACACACACACACATATATATATATATATATATATATATATATATATATATATATATCCTAAGCAAGAGTCTGGGTAAAGATACTTTGATACGAGCATGGTTGCACTGATCAGAAGCGGAAACTTTTAGTGTATATAGCACACCAGCTTATTTTCAAATCCAGAACATCTGAAATTGGTCGATTGAGATAATCCATTTATAATCCATTTATAATCTTTTATTATATATAGACAAAAAGTTCCGAAAATTAACAAAATGGAATTAACAACTGACATATTTAATTTAATTTATTTATTTAACCATTATTTTTAATCGATACTCGTATTTGAGTAGATATTCTATTTTTAATCAAACAATATATATATATATATATATATATATATATATATATATATATATATATATACTGCTTAAATTTCTGTAACATTGTCTATTTAAATTTGTTTAGATTGCTATATATTTCTGAGTAGAGGTGATTACTTGCAAGTAATTGAAAGCTATGTATATAAGGCTTGATTTGACTTCATTTAGAATTTCTTAAAAAATTCTCATAAATAATCAGGCCGTTAGAAATATATATATATATATATATATATGTGTGTGTGTGTGTGTGTGTGTGTGTGTGTGTGTGTGTGTGTGCTGTTTAAGTAAAAACACAATATCTCCTCAAATACGAGTATCGATTAAAAATAATATTCAAACAAATGAATATATATATATATATATATATATATAATTAAATTTGTTTTCTTTTTTTATTTAAAAATTCATGGTTGTATGAACCTAATAGGTATTTTATGGTACGGTTACACTTAGTCATAATTTTTGTTCTTTTATTCAATACTTCATTTTTGTTTGGGAATAGTATAATCTCTAACTTTTCTTCTTGGCACAGTCTACATATTTTGCCACCGTTGTAAGGCTTGGCTGTTTTTACTATACTCCACGTTATGTCTGGGTCTTTTCCATATTTTAATTTAAATTTCCACACGTGGCTAGCCAATTTTGTACCGTTTTTAAGTTTTTTATTTTAAGTGTAGACCTGGTAGAGACCTAGGTCACGTAATAATTCGTTTACAAATGAATATTCGAAAGTTCTACAATATAATTGTATTGAACATATTTTAAAACAACTGTGTACTGGTCCAATTTTATTATGACCAAAACCTAAGTAATTACATAATCAATATATATATATATATATATATATATATATATATATATATATATATATATATGGGAGTGTTTAATACGTTTCATAGATTAAATAATTAACTTCACTCTGATCCTAAGCAAGAGTCTGGGTAAAGATACTATGATACGAGCATGGTTGCACTGATCAGAAGCGGAAAATTTTAGTGTATATATATATATATATATATATTGTAGTTTAGAACATGTACAAATTACAACCTACTACGAAGTGTACATTTTGTTTCGACATTGAAAGGACAATGTCTCATCAGGTAGTAAATAGCGAGAAAAGAAGCTGTCAGCATAGAACTTATGGCTATATTTAGCCATCTTAACTGTAAATTAATGAAATCTTCACACCAGTCTACTACTACATTTATTTTCAAAAAATAGGCAGCATATCAAAGAGTTTATCTCAACAATTACTATGAAAGTATTTATAAAAAAAGTAACACAAAGAGGCAACCATAAGATGGAGGAAAAGATCAGGACCAATAACCCTGCTGATTCTTCTTTGGATGTTATTAAGGAGTTCCGGGTAAATAGCAGGAGTACCGGACCATATGTGACAGCAATATTCGAAGCATGAGCGAATGGTAGACTTATAGATACGCAAGATATATTCTGGACAGAAAAACTGTCTGGCACGATACAGTGAACCAACTATTTTAGTAGCTAAACTCGTTGACAACCAATGTAGAAAAAGAATTGACCGAAAAAGAATTGACCAGACTGAGGGGAATGTGCTGCTCCTTCAAACTGTGGGCGACAAATCAATAATTATCGCCTCACATAAAATCCTGATAAAATATAATATGGATACAGGCTGAAGAACCGATCCTATACAGAAACAGACAAATAATCTATTCTAAAAAGTCATAAATCTATTACCATATGGTGCCAAAAACACGTGACACATACAAGTTTAACCCTGGCTTGATGTCTGATCTTTGCAAATGCATTTACATTTTATATTCATAAAAATACTTTCAAAATATCTATTTATTATTAATAAATGAATATTGAATTAAAAAACAAATATTTCATTCAACGAATTCCTACCGAAAGAATCTGTAAATATAACCCGTTGAGAGAACGCGCCTTGAATATATGTGTGAGGAAACAATTTCAAACTCTACTTGCAAAAGGCATGAATTATATGTCTTTGTACTCAATATTTTCGTCGATCGTCTCCAGGTAATCGTTATTAATGTCATTAATGTCAAAGAAAAATCAGCCACAGTATCCATTGTCATTTATGACAGAAAATGATTGATCGTCAACAAACTGAGGCCCGTTTACAGGGCATATCACACATAAAACCGAAAACTGACGATTATTTGAAAAAAAAATTTGCATTTCCAAGAAATCATAATCTGTATAAAATACCGTTATTATTTATTCTTTTTTTAAAATAAATCCTCTACTGTATTAATGATTGTTATCCATTTGGGTAAATCAGTAAATCTGTATCACTTATTTTTCATTTCTTTTTCAACATAATTTCCTTTTTTGTTAAAACACTTAATACAAGAGTTGTCCAGTAATCAGTCAAGTGCCATACGTGAAACACTTTTGGGTGATCATGTCTCGAAACAGACATGACTGACTGGGTAGAAGATTATCCCGCAGTACGTTGCCAGTGTTTTCTGCGGTAGACGGGTTGCTAGCCAAGGCTATAGAAACCAATCTGTCCTATTATTTAACCCATAACTGCAGAGAAGAGACGGATTAATTCCTTTCCCAAGGGTATTTGTGCGTAAGTGAATGAAAGGAATTCAATTGGAATTTGAACTCGGCTCCCCGATTTTTCGTTCCGAGCCGATATCCACTGCACCACAACGCACATCCATTAATAACATAGATCAAACCTTATATAATGAAAATTTCAGGTCAATATTCACAGCACGGACTTAGTGATTCCCCCTCGTAATTAACAGAAAACACGTAAAATGGGAACATTTTAAAAATCAACCACCTTTTAATATTATTATTATTATTATTGTTATATAATATTGTCGCTAATCAGAAGCATTTGCAAGGTTTCGTACCGGGCCCAAACGTAATTTTTCCAGTGTCTGAAAGCGCTTATCGAGGGTGGACCAGAAACTGATCATCTTTGGTCGGGTAGGGTCGGCCCGGTGAGGTGGGTATGATGTTGAGAGACCCGAAACCCCCTAGTGATCCACGCAATGACATCACTGACGACACCCTCTAGCGCCCCCACTACGGTGCGTATGTTTGAAACCATTATTATTATTATTATTATTATAGCAATTATCATCATCAGAATTAACATTAATATTAACTTATTAACAACATTCTTATATGATCATTATTATTCATAATCATTAATATTATTATTATAATTATCATAACATTATTATTATGAAAATCATTTTTATTATAATTACTTTTAACGTTACGTTATCATTATTCTGATTATTATTATGACTATTAAAACATTACACTTACTATCAGTATTTTGAAAATTTTTATAGTAAAGACATTATTATTATTTTATTAATTATCATTTACACCCACCCTGATATACACATGTATATAGATATCAATAGAGGTACGACATGAAGTATACGTCTACGCCAGGTAAGTGGTGTTAAGCCCTGTATCACAATTGATTATTACGACAGTAAAACGAATATTTTCTCCTGAAATAGTCTTAGATAAGTTCTTATACTGACAATAAAATTGATAAATGAAAAAAAAAAGACCTTTTTTACAATAGATATTATCAGCAAATAAATGTGTTATTTCAATCAATTATGCACATGTATCAGAATATGAGTTTACCTTCAGCGAAAAAAATAGTCTTTATTCTAGGTTCTGATTTAACGCATTTATATAAGTTGAAAAAAAAGTTGAAAAAAAGTTGAAAAAAAAAGGATTCGATCTATTCCTGGTAACTTTAAAGAATTATATGACAATTAGATAATATATTTCGGATGAAAATTATTCAATGAAAGTAATTTTTCTGCACACACAAATTATCGAGAAATTATTCTTTTACACCGAACAGTTACAATCGCCAATTATATATATATATAAACATTTTCCTGCGTGCGTGTATATATGCGTGTTTGGTCAGAGATCATAAAGCATGTTCTCCTTCAATAACCTTCACCCACCTTCCAACAAATGAAACATCGACATTTTTTTGTTCTGGATTGTATTCCATAGGCATTATTGCAGGAACTTCGATTCCCCTAAAAATACTAGATTTGAATCTCAATAACTTGACATTTTCATTATCCACTCCATAATGGCATTCGATTGTTGAACGTTGATGATGTTGATGTTCGTCCGTTTTGGCTAATTATATTAGAATCAGATCAACAGTGGCGCATACGCGCATGCGCAAAAATCCTTTTCCTGTTTCTTTTTTTGTTTTCCTTCTAGAAGAGTTTCTTGGCGTGTCGTGTGAAAGCTAAATACGGATTTTTTAGTCTTCAATATTTCTAATCGTCAAGTTTGTTACTTATTAATAAATGATAGAAAGAAACTGAATAAAAACCAAACAGAAAGAAACTCGACAAAAGAAACATGTCTAAAAGGAGAATAGAAAGAAAGAAAGAAAGAAGGAAAGAAAGAAAGAATGTAATAAATTCTAACGACAAAAAGAAAGAAAATTCAAAACAGAATAAAAAAAAAAATGTGAATAAATGCCAACAGGAAAGAAAATAAAATAAAAAAGCAAAATGAAAGGAAAATATAAAAAAGAAAAAAAGAAGAAAGAAAAAAATGAAGAAATAAATAAAATCGAAATATAAATAAAAAAAAGAAGAAAAATAAAGTAAGGAATAAAAAAGAATAAAAGAAAAATTGACAAAGAAAAAAGAATAACTCAAAACAAAAATAACAGAAGAAAGAGTAAAAAAAAAAAACAGAAATAAAAAACAAAGACATTAAGAATAAAATTTAAAAAAAAAGAGGAAAATGGAAACAAAAAAGAAACAAATAAAAGTTTTAATGAAAGAAAGAAAAAAGAATAGAAGGCAAAAACAAACAAAAGGTTTGAGAGAAAAGTAAGTAAAAAAAAGCAAACCATGAGAAAGAAAGAAAGAAAGAAAGAATGAAAAAAGAAAGAAAGAAAGAATGAAAAAAAAGAGAGAGAAATTGATAAAATTGGAAGTTGTGAGTTGCTCTTGAATCAAAGTGAAAAATGAATGTTTGGCGGTAATAAGCCGAGATGGTTTTGCATCTGTTAATGCTGACAATAACAAGGAATTGCAGGTTCAAATGCAAAAACAATGGGCGTTAACCGAAATTAAAACCAGGTTTCGGCAAAGGTGGGTGGAAAAGATGGCAAGTGAAGGGTTTATCTAAAAATGGGCGATCGACACTAAAAAGCGTACACACTCTTTTAGTATGCATACACACACACACACACACACACAAACACACGCGTGAGCGCGCGCACGCACGCACGCACGCACACACACACACACACACACACACACACACACACATATATATATATATATATATATATATATATATATATATATATTTATAGTAAAAACAGAAATAGGGGTTGTTTTCAACGAGAGAAAGTGATATATAAGAAAAAGTGCGAGAAGCCGTGAACGTTTTGTTTAAAGTGTAGATTTATTGTTGTTATTATTATTAATATTACTTGCTTTTCGTATGATATATTATGTGTTCCTAATGGTATTTGTGTCGCTACATGTGTTTCGAATCTAAAGCTGATTCTCTTTAGACGAATAGACTTTTGGCTTCACATATCGAGATCCGTTTGCTTTTCTGATTTATAATAATAGCAAGAATAAATCTACACTTTCAATAAAACGTTCACGGTTTCTCGTATTTTTCTTCTATATATATTCATATATATATATATATATGTGTGTGTGTGTGTGTGTGTGTGTGTGTGTGTGTGTGTGTGTGTGTGTGTGTGTGTTTTGTATAAAAGTATCCAAAACAAAAGTGAAGATGATGAGACAAATAGAAAATTTATAAACGATGCATTTCGCTGAGAGTGTTGGTTCTCTTTGGCTTCCTCAAGTTAGAACGAAAGACAGACAAAATTTTATGCAAGGGAAAATGCCTTGGGATAAGTAGGGACCATAAATTAAAAGTAAATTACCCAATCAACTTCAGTGTCCAGACTCTTTTGTTAGTTTGTTTTATATACAGAGACGACATATAAAGTTTGCGATGGACAAATTATCATCTAAATTACATCAAAATGAAAAGGACATTGACTCATTTTAACAGATATATTTCACAAAATTACACAAACATTTCTTGAAATACTAAAGAGTAAATTTATTTAATAAAATCACCATTGGCTTCAACTACGACCTTCAAACGACTTCGGAATCTCCTGCAACTGTTCTGGGCGGTTTCCGGTCTCCTTGTTAGTGAATGCGGCCATAATCCTTCATATTTGGTGTTACAAGGAGTTTCTCCCTCAGTTGCGCCCCACACATAATAATCAAGGGGGTTGCAGTCTGGCGAGTTAGGGGGCCAGATGTAAGGGGTGATGTGGTCGCACAAATTGTGTGACGGCCATGACTGGGTTCGACTGATTGTGTGGCATGGTGCAGAGTCCTGTTAACTCTGACAACTAAAGTGTTTGTGTATCAAACATGTGTGCTGTCAACCATACTCTTTTCCTCTGAAATCTGGACATTATATCAGTATCATACAAAACAGCTTAAAGGATTCCATCAGCACTGTCTCGGACGTATTCTTGATCTGAAGTGAAACTGTCGTGTTCCAGATACAGATATCTTGACCAAAGTGTAAAATAATCAGCATTGCTACAACCGTCATTAGGATTCAGATGTGTTGGACTGGTCATCTTGTTCATCTTGATAACTTCAGACTTCCAAAATAACCGTTTATGGTGAGCTTCTTTCTGGCAAGAGACCCTAGCACAAGCCAAAAGAACTGTTTCGAGATAGTGTCAAAGGAGAGTTTGGCGTATTTTCGTGTTTCCGTTGATGACTGGGAATCCCTTGCATCTGATCCTTGCCATTGGAGGGATGTGATTTCCAAGAGTCCTGAACTTTTTGAAACAGCCAGAGCAAAGCTCAAGAGTGCATGCAGAAAACGGGAACCTCTGCCGGTTAATTGTGAAGATGTGTGGGTCTGTTCGGTGTGTGTCCGGACGCAGCTGTCAAAAGCGAGCCTGGTTAGTCAGATGAGATCACGTGAAAGCAATCCAACTACACCTGTTGTTGTCTCTCCCGTGCTGCGAATTGAGTCCAAGGATGGGAACTTTTCATATTCCCACTATTCTGGAGTTTGCCGATCGGCTGGTGGTCTTCTGCATCACAGTGATGCCGTCTCAACCAGCGCTAATGGTTATGTGTGTCAAATCTGCCCCAAGTCGCTAGGAGGACTGAGTAGTCATCAACGGGCTCACGGACGGTCAATCAATAGTGGAGTGGCAATCGTCTGACAGTACTTTGCAGTCAACACACGCACACACACACACAGACACACACACACACACGCACACATATATATATATATATATATATATATATATATATATATATATATATTTACGAAATTTTTACGAAATGGATTAACTCCGACATATTTCAATTATTTGTTTTAAACATTATTTTTAATGGATACTCGTATTTAAGTAGATGCTCTGTTTTTAGTTATAATTAAGCAATATATTTATTTATATCTAATGGCCTGAATAATCAAGAAATCTTTTTAGAAAATATGTGTCCTTTGGCATGATGAACCTGCATCCCTTAAGAGAAACCGTCATTAGATCTGCTGTGTCTTAATCGCTCGACCCCAAGCTTTGTTTCACACACACACACACACACACACACACACACACACACACACACACACACATATATATATATATATTAAAACCATTTTTTGTTTGTTGGGTGCAGTGTTTTCCCCTGATGTTATAAGTCGGATACATACATGATAATTGTCACGTCCTTGCAGAAGAAGACAATCACTTCGCATGGTCGCAGTTTTTTTCTTGTGTTTTTCATTCATGATTTTATTATTTTCATCATTTATACCAAAGCTAATGCTCTGCTATTTGTTCTTAAGGGATTCTTAAAGCCGGCTTCACTTTTACAACCTCTCTTACGCACGTGGCAAACGTAACGTTTGTCTGTGCTACCCATGTTGGAAACATGTCAGGTTTGAATCCCACGACAGACTTACAGACATTGTCACAAAACTCGCACAAGTGACCTGCACGTTTTTCTGGTAGGGTTGCATTCACAGGGGTTTGCACCTCAAATACTTTCTGGTGTGATCTCACGTGACTGGCTAAACCAGCCTCCGAGGGGGTTCCATTTCAACAAATACTGCAAGGGTGTTGGTGCCCTAATAGCTCTGGGATGGACTCTATTTTTCTCTTCCACACTTAGCAAACATAAAGTTTGTTACCCATGTTGGAAACTTACCTGTCCTTGTGTAAAACGTTGTCAATAAAAAAACAAAACAAAACAAAACAACAACAACAACAACAACAAAACAAAACAAAACAAAACAAAACGTGCACAAGTAATCTGCACGCCTTTCTAGGGTTGCATGTATTCACAGAAGTTTGCACCTGACGTCTCAGGTGTGATCTCATGTGATTGGAAGGTGACTTTTCTACAAATGCTGCAAATGTGTTGAGATTCTATTGCCTTCCTCGGATAATGACGAGATTTTGGTTGGAATGCTCAATTCCCCTTCTGCTCAAAATCGCTGCAGTGTTTCCAAATCAAACTTCTCCAACCAGCAACATTTTCCCTGCCTTCAGCCTTAACGCCAATCGTATTTAGATAACATTCAACTACATCATTGAAACGTTTTTTTTTTGGTGCTGGGGGCTATGAGCGGGTCGATTACCTTGTACCAGTTCACCATAAAAATGTCTAATCTGCCATCCCCCGTACGTGTCAGTTGACCTCTCCAGTGAATTTAATTACGGAAGTGTAGTTTCTCTATACTGGTTATATCTAAGCGCTGAAGGACTTTTTGTGGTGTAGTGGATATCGGCTCGAAACGAGACGAGTTTGGAATCCAGTAGAATTCGTTGCATTCACTTCCGCGCAAAAGCCCTTGAGAAAGGTATTAATCCGTCTCTTCTCCCTCTAACTATGGGTGAAATAGCATAATAGATTGGGTTCTAGAGCCTTGGTTGGCAACCAGTCTACCGCAGAAAGTAATAACAACCTACTGCGTCCAGTCAGTTATGTCTCTTTCGAAACATGATCACCCAACTGTGTACTAAGTATGGCACTTAACTGACTGTACATGACTGCCAATTGATGTCTAACATACGTCTCAGGCACTGTTGGTTAAGATCTTGAATGTGCCTTTGATAAGTGGTTCTCACTTCAGGTAAATATAAAAGGGTGGTTAAGACAACTGTTTCGTAGATGCCACTCTTTGTGCTTATGAAGATGTTACAGTCAAACCTTAACCCTCTTTTTAAGTTTTCTGAAGACTTGATTTACTCTTTCAATATGGAAATTTCCTTTAGCATCCAGTAAACCATCCCTAGAGAATGCACAGCTTGAATATACAAAAGTGTCAACTACCTCCAGCCTCCGTTAACGAGATTGTTCGCTTGATTATTATTTGTGAAGGAAGTTTGCGTGCTTAGTTTTTCTGTCTCCTGCATCTTTCAGTTACTCCTATGTATGTTTGTTCGTCTTTATCTGTTGGTTTTACAGTAGATTAGTATATTACATTGTTCTGCAAGCAATTGTTGTTTAAGGGACATTCGTTCTTTGTTCTATGGTAATACATGGGTTTAGTTTGTGCGGGTGGCTTGATGGCTGTTTTTCTGTTGTGCTTTTATCATTTGCATAATGTTCTTGATTCGACCGTAGCTGATTTTTACTGTGTTTTTGTTGAATATCTTGTGGAGAGTGTTTGATGGTGGAAACCTTTGCCTCTGAGTTTAATAAATATTTTCCTAAGTTTGTTTTTAGGTTTTGTTGTACGGTGTGTTGAACCATAACGCATTTTTACCCATTTATAAGTCTACCCTCTGTCCTTGCATTAAATATTGCTGTTACATTTGGTGTAGTGCTCCTGTTTTATATTTAGAGGTTCTTGATAAAATCTAAAGAAGAAACTGCAATCTTATTGGCATTTCACATTCACTTCCTTTCCAAACGCCGTAATGTAGGTTTCCTTCACAATTTTCATAGATACATTCATAGTAATTGGTAATGAACTTTCCTGTATGTTATCTAGACTTTATGAATTTAAGCGCAGTACTTGATTGGCGGAAAGCTCTCATCATTTTATTGTGCAAATGGCTTGATGTGATCAAAAGTTCTATCGTGTTCTGTCTCGTGGAACTCGCTTCCAGCTTCTTGATCGACGTGTCATTAACAATGGCACTCTCATTCTATTTTCCTCATCGATTTTCCTCATCGATTTTCCTCATCGATTCTTACTAAGAGAATCCCGCACAGTCAACTAAGTGAGATTTTAGATATTTTGTTAAAATTTCAGATTATTTAAGCAAGAATTGACTGTGTTATTTAACTACAATATGATGTCAGTATTTTGGGGGACACCCTATATATATATATATATATATTATTCATCCACATACAAGCCTGTTTCACTGTATCACAGCTCATCAATGTGGGTAGACATCCACTTGCTTCTGGCCGGGATCAAAACTCGACCGATTTGGTGTCAGTCGGAGTCGCTACCCCGGTAAGCCACATGCGCATGGAATCAGAGAAGGGAAATTTTAACGTGTTGTATATAAGCAGTGTATACACACGCCAGTCACCGAAAGAACTCATTTCTGAAGAGTAATGCATATATCGCAGAGGTGGATCTGATAATGTCCATCATAATTTCCGAGGTAGTTATTACTATGTGTGTGTTTTATATACACAAAAAATAACCGCAAAACTGTGTTGCTAAAAGTAACTGTAAATTTTCTTCTTGCTTCAAATATAACGGTTGACAAATTGCTTAGCTTTCATTAAAACGTGAAAACTATCGAAAGTGGAATATTTTTATGTTGTAATGTCATAGTCATGCACGTGTAAAACATGAGAAAACTGTTTTTTATAAACATTTTAGAACATTATTACAGTATTCATAGCTTTGCAGTTTATTCAAACTGACATGTCTAAAAAAATTTGCTGCCTAAAAACACGAATATATATATATATATATATATATATATATATATATAGTCATCCGCAGACAGATCTGTTTCGCTGTATCACAGCTCATCAGTACGGTTAGACAACCGATTGCTTTTTGCCCAGGATTGAAAACCGACCGAATTGGCGTCAGTCGGCGATTCTACCTCTGAGCTACGGGCGCTCGGTAGAAGGAGGCAAACTTTTTAGCGTGTATATTATCATTATACACGCCCAATAGCTGGGAATGTTCTAATTCATTGCTGAATGAACGATGCGTAGATGCCAGAGTAGCTACTGTTTTTCAAAGAGTGCTCAATCAGGGTGTGAGAGCGTATATATATATCGGCAATAACCTTTCTTTTACATATGGTTCATTGAATGTGACAGACAAGGAAGAGATTTTATTTAGTTTTCTTTTTTATCTAATGTTCTTACACTTGCTGTTTTGGTGAGGTGAAGATAATCTACAAACGGTCCGTAATGATTATTGTCTTAAGCACTTTCGGCTAATTCATTAGACACTGGTTCGTTGTTAATATTTTTTCCTGTGTTTGTCTTCTAAAATATATTGTGTAGGAGTTCTAGAAATTCTAAATTAGTCAAGATGAGATGTGATATTTGGGTGTCTTTTTAAAGACAGCAAGTTACTCCCGTTCGCAAATAGGCTATGGCTGGCATTTGGCTTAAATTGTTTTATATGGACCTATCTAAACAACGTCTTAAGTTAATAGAGGCTCTTGATAGATAGATAGATAGATAGATAGATAGATAGATAGATAGATAGATAGATAGATAGATATGAACAGACTGAGATAGATAGATAGATAGATAGATAGATAGATAGATAGATAGATAGATAGATAGATAGGCTGCTGGCCAAATGAAAATAAAAATATGCCTTCTGCGTTCGACTCAACCACATATTTGAGTAGAGCTTCGGCAAAGGAAAGTAAAAAAAGAAAAAATAATAATTATGCACATTTTTAGCATTTAATAGGGAACATTTGAATACCGGGAAATTAGGTTAAATACTAGCTTCCGTTTAAGGTCATTTTTAAATGAAGCTTTAATTGGTAAGAACGTAACAAAATTTAGTCATTCGTGTTCTAGCATTAGCGCAGTCTTCCACTGGCATCTTCTGAATTTAGTCAGTCAGTCAAGTGCCATACGTGATACACGCTTGGGCGATCATGTCTCGAAAGAGACATGACTGACTGGGCAGAAGATTATTCCGCAGTAGGTTGCCATTACTTTCTGCGGTAGACTGGTTGCCAGCCAAGGCTATAGAACCCAATCTGTCTTGCCATTTAATTCATATCTGGAAAGAGAAGAGATAGATTATATTATATTAAGTATAATTAGTGGGGGATCAGTTTACTACTTCATAACAATAGAAAACCAATCCCCCACTTTATGCCCGGTAGAAGTTTTAATTATGTTTCCAACTATTATATTCAGTCAGTGAGTTAAATGTCATACGTGATACACGCTTGGGTGATGAAGTCTCGAAAGAGACATGACTGACTGGGCAGAAGATTATCCCGCAGTAGGTTGCCATTGTTTTCTGTGGTAGACTGGTTTCCAGCCAAAGCTATAGAACCCAATCTGTCCTATTATTTAACCCATAATTGGAGGGAAGAGACGGATTAATACCTTTTCCAAAGGGTATTTGCGCATAAGTGAATGCATGTAATTCAACTGGAATTCGAACTCTGCACCTCGACTTCTCGTTCCAGTCCGATATCCACTGCACTACAATGCACAACCAGCATTACATGAGGTAAAAACATGGCAAAAGCTAAAAATATTGAATGTGACAGAATTGTCGATTTACAACAGCAAGGTGTCTCTCTCCATGTCATCACTGGTGAAGTTAGACATAGAAAGACGGCAGTTGCAAATTTGATGTTTACGGATTATCAACTATTTGTAGGTTATTTAAAGCCTAAACCTATTTCGAACTGTAGCAGGTCGCTTACAATGCCCTGTATTTCCAAACATCCTCCCATCGAAATATGAAATAGATTGATGGTGGAGTATTGGCTGTTATGTATTTCATGCATAAGCCTATCCGCCAAAACTAAGCTCACGAAACAACTTTCGTAACTATTTCACTTTTCGGTTAATGATCTATGTATGCGTGTATGTGGGCGTAAACATCACTATCTGAGTTTACCAACAATGAGTTAATGACGTTAGACGAGATTGCTTGCAAAACGTGTTGAGCGGCGTTGAAAGATTGGACATCTCAAACCAAGTGACATGACGGTGTGTTGGATGCTTAAAACACACCGATGTCGACTTGCTTCGATACATTAAATAATAAGGCCAAAACTCGTAGTACAAGATTTTAATAAGTCGAAAGAATTGTAGTTGATGAAACAGTAAGAGGCAGTGACGAAAGGTGACAGGCGTATATTAATGTAAGATGCCGTTCTGAAAGGGAGGCAGATTGGTGGGGGATATGTTCCAGTTGTAGAAATGTCGAAATATTCCAGATGCCATGTCAGTAAGTTTTATTAACACGAGGAAATTTTATTATAAAAAATCTCTTGTTAACTGGGGCTTGTTAATTTGAACGCCCAAAAAGCAAAACGGCTTTTTATTAATAATAAAAAAAAATTTGCTTTTATCTTTCATCAGTACGGCTGATGCTAACCTCCAAAAGAGTAAAAACGCTGCTTTTTTCTCGGAGTAACTTTTTTACAAATGCATGAAATGGAATAATCATATTGAAACAATTTCTAAGTCCGCTTCTAGAAAAGTTGATTCACTATGTCAGGCTAGGATAATCTTTCCCTCCTGAATCTATCTTACACATTTATAAGATTTACTATTATATATTTATCGATTCTTTATAAAATTTTAAAAGAATCTGCAACGTTATAGTTCCTGACCTGGTATATCGGCTTCAAACATTTATCATATATATTTCTGAAGAGTCACGCATATAGCAGAAGGGGAAACTGTTTTTAAAAGTGTCTTCTCTAGAGAGCTCAATCGTAATGCGAGCATAATATATATATATATATATATATATATATATATATATATATATATGCAGATTTCATTAAAAATGACAGACAAGGTGTGACGGTTAATTTTTTTTTATGTGATCTTATGATTTATTTCTTTTATATAAAAATTGTCCAAATATTTTGTTTATCGGAGCGCTTTCGGCTATATTTTTAGCCATTTTCGAGGATGAATTTTACGTGTAACGGAATGTAAGTTCTGTTATTTATATATATATATATATATATATATATATATATATATGGCGCGTAGCCGACTATGAGACCCAAGTGAGATTTATCTAAATACCGCATCCTATATATAGAAACGATCTTATCAGGCAACAACGCTTTGGGATGTGCTTGAAAATATTTTGAACCAACCCTTGAAAGTGAAACTCATTAGACAATGTCATTTTGCGTGTAACGGAATGTAAGTTGTGTTATGTATAATGTGTAGTAGTTGTATGTGTTATGTACCGAACACGGTCAGCATGTTGTTACCGTGTTCGTAGTTGATGTTATTGAGTGTTGGGTTTTTTGTTTTTATTAATAAGGCCTCCATTTTGTTAGTCTTTTAAGGCATGTGTATGATGTTATAATGTTTGTGTTATCGACAAGTATGTTCCGGATAGGGTTTACTAGGTCTCTGTTTGTGTTTAAATGATATCGAATATATATATGACGCTATATCTCTCCGTTGAGAGAAATATAGTGTCAGTTTTCGAGTCAGTTTCGTGGTATGGCCGATATAATTATTTAAGAAATTTCTTAAATAATTATATATATATATATATATATAGGGCCGTAGCTGACGCTAAAAAACACCGGGCACAGAGAAAATTGCCCGGATTTATTAGTTGACAATGTGATGACGTCATCAGTGTCATCCGTTTCCAGAAATTATGATTTTCGCGGTAGTCAGTTACGGTCATATATATATATATATATATATATATATATATATATATAGTCACAAATGTATTAAATGTATTCTATATATACACATTCGGATTAAACTAAAAATATATCTGTAAACGAACAATATGAATATTGGAAAAATGAAAACTTACTTTGGCCGACTCGTTTTGATGGACTTCATCATGGCAATAAGAGGTGCGTGGTGGTGCAGTGGAAATCGGCTTAAAACAAGAAATCGGGGAGCCGAATTCGAATCCCAGTGGAATTCGTTGCATTCACTTACGCGCAAACACCCTTGGGGAAAAGGTACAAATCCATCTCTTCTCCCTCCAGCTATGGGTTGAACAGATTGGGTTCTCTAGAGTTGGTGGGCAACCAGTCTACCGCAGAAAGTAATGGCAACCTATTATGGGAAAGTCTTCTGTTCAGTCAGTCATGTCTCTTTCGAGACATGATCGCCCAAGCGTAAACCACGTATGGCACTTAACTGACTGGTTCATAAATAAAAGTACAAATGTCGTTCGTTTTTTATGATTGGATTTATCATCGTGTTTTTTTATTTATCTGTCACAATATATATATATATATAGGAAAAACTGCTAAAAAGTTGTAAGTTTAAAAATGTATTCTTTGACAGTATTTATTTATTTCTATTATTATATTTGATATTTCAGACCGTCCTCGGCCTTTCATCAGAAACAAATGATTTTAAAATTTAAATTATAAACGTTTTCGCGAGGAGCGTTCGTCCGAGAGATTGTTTACATCACGTGACACAGAAATCGACAGATTTTTTAATATTTGTAAACGTAAACCTATCTTTAATAATACTTATAAATGTTGTTTTAAAGAAAAAGATTTTTAAGTGTATCTAAAAAATGTTTAACTATTGAAATATTTATAAAGATTCAAAACACCTAAGCCCCTATTTAACCCTAGCCTGTATGTATTTAATTTTAAAATCCAGTATCTCTCTTTCTGTCTACATACTCACGCAGAAAGAAAGATATACATATACATATACATATTTCACCGCTTTGATGTTCCTAACGCGGCTCGTCACTGATCTGACGAGCCACGTTAGGAACATCAAAGCAGTGAAATATGTATTATCCAAGGTAATATTCGAAAATCCTTTATAAAATATTACTCTGTTATATTCAATAAATGAATTTAACATTGAGTTCTCTCGAGTTCGTCTCTTTTGGAATTTACCCGGATTACATACCAAGTGTACTGTTATATATATATATATATATATATATATATATATATATATATATATATATATTAAATCCAGTAAGATGATCAGATAGGTAAATCCCCAGAATCCGATCCTATTAATATTAATTTCATTAATATTAAAACTGATCAAGTTGGATATTTTATATATATATACACTACCGGCCATAAATGTTAGGTCACCCCAGATTTTTAAAAGAAATGACGTATTTCATACTACTTTTAGTATTTATATCAAGTGGATAATTCTAAATGAAAATAGAATTGTTCTTTTGTTAATACTTCACAATAATATGTGCATCAAATGAACTGTTCTAGTGTACAGTTTTTGTGCTCTCTTCCCCATGCTAGTCTCTTCTTCTTATTGGCTGGCCGAAGCAAAGGCTTCCTGGCTGCCTTGTAAAGTTTTGCAAAGTAATAATAACAGAAGTACTATTCTATTTTATTTAGAATTATCCATTTGGCAATAAATACTAAAAATAGTAAGAAATACATATTTTTTTTTAAAACTGGGGTGGCCTAATAATTATGGCCGGTAATATATATATATATATATATATATATATATATATATATATATATATTGGTTTGAACCTTGGTCCGAACCGTTGAAATATACGTCTCTGTCACAATTAAAAATAAAACCCTAATAAAAATAGTAAGTACAACAATAGTAATTGTGATTGCAACAATCTATAGCAAAGTGGTGTTATTTTTTATGAATTATTTTTTATTTATATGTCGACAAAATTGTCTAATTGATTAGTGGCTTCTTTCAAAAAAGAAAATTAAAAATGAGGCCATATTTTTTTCATCCTCAACAACTGGGCACATTTATCAAATTCGCGCCGCGGCAGTTACGTTCGGATAACAGGTAATTTGTCGCTGATATTGAACTGGCCGTAACATTATTCGACAAGGCTGCTTAAACATGACTAAGCCCTTGGAATTTCGCATCCGTTTTGCCGAACTGGGGTACGAGGTAATTACAGTCAGTAGAAAAGATTTCAAAAAGGTTAAATATTGAATAAAGAAAAACGTTTTAAAAATGTTTTAATTCTTTTTTTCCTGTGACTTTTTTTATGAGCTTTCTGGATGTACGTTATAATGCAGATGCTATCGGCTCTGAACGAGAAATCAGAGGGTCGGGTTCGAATTCCACTTGAATTTGTTGCATAACTTAAAAATCAAACATGAATAAGAATTGCTTATGAAGGCATCGAAGTCAACGCATTTGTGAGTGCGGGTGAAAACAGACCCCATCCCCCGCTCCCTAGCTGTCATATTTTTTCTTTCTCTCAGTATGTAATTTCCAAAAATCTTTGTAGAAATTTGCACGTTTAAACATTGGGAATAGTCAGGCACAAGGCTACAATAATTGAGCACTTAAGCAGATAAAATCTAATTTTTGGGGATGCCAACCATCGTTCTGTATCAGGCACCTAGATATTTACAATGCTTATAAAGAAATTATAGTAAGGATGTGCGTTGTGATGCAGTGGATATCGACTCGGAACGACACATCGAGGTGCCGAGTTCGAATTCCAGTTGAATTCCTTGTATTCACTTACGCACAATTACCCTTAGGAAAGGTATTAATCCGTTTCTTTCCTGCGGTTATTGGTTAAATAATAGGACAGACTGGGTTCTATAGCCTTGGTCAACAACCAGTCTATCTAAGAAAGCAATGGCAACTTACTGCGGGATAATCTTCTACCCAGTCAGTCATGTCTCTTTCGAGACATGCTCGCCCAAACCGTGTATCACGTATGGCACTTAACCGATAGTAAGAAAAAAGGCTTCAATAATGGAGCAAAAAATCTGCAAGATTCGTTTACTCGCTAACTCTTCAGACAACTTTAATGCAGTTTTTTTTTTAATAATCGTGTCGCCCCAAGCAAGGCCTTTTACTGCCACTGTTGAGCAGGGGGTTACATAGGAGGTGGGTTATGAGAAAGAGTGACAGATTACAGGGGAGGTCAGGAAGAGGGTAGGAGAAGGATGAGAATACTGATGAGAGTGGAGTTGACAAAGAAAGAGGCATAAGAGAGAGAGAGAGAGAGAGAGAGAGAGAGCGGAAGCAAGGTAGTGAGATAGTAGATAACTATTGACTTTACGTTTAAATTCTTGGAGATTGTAGCTGTCGGGGAAGCAAGTAAATGGAATTCCACAGACGGGAAGTGCGAGAAAAGAAGCTGATAGAGTAGAATCTGCGTTTACAATTTATTGGTTTCACAGTAAAAGGGTGGGACCTAGTTGTTAATCTTGTGGCTCGAGTAAATTTATATATAGGAGGCACCAGTGAGCTAAGTTCATCGGAGCAGAAGCCGTGAAAGTATTTTTATAAAATATCAATTAACTTAAATAACCTTTAAACTTTTGTAAAAAAGAAATCAATGCCTGTTTCTCAAATTATTTGTTCTCTTTTATTTTGTGATTCCAATTGTCGAGATGTGAGAAAACATGTCTTCTTTTATCTTCATTCGCAGCACCTAATAAGAAATTGGAAGTAACTCTCTAATGTTTTCACGAATTAAAGAATAGCAGATTATGCCACTAAAAACGAACTGCTTTCTGAATGTAACAGAATTAACTACGTTACTTTAATTTTTAAATGATTTCAGAATATGTGAAACGTGAATCCAGACGAAGAGTTTTATCAAAACACCAGCTACTAAAAACATTTAGAATAAGAGTTGAAATAACGAATCTTGTTTTTAATTAACGCGAACTCAAGTATACTGGGTAGGGAAACTCACGTATCCTGGGTGGGGAATTCTTCTTAAACAAACTTTCGTTTGTTCTTAGCCTTCGTAGTTTGTTAACGAGTCTGTTGATCCCTACGTCCATTTGATTTTTGGTAATTGTTTTTCAAAGTGCACTAACGTTCGGGAAAATAAGTGACACGCACATGCTTCTTCGGCATAAAAACCCGTCAGTCTTAGAAAAGAAAATGACGGTTGGACGAGTGTTTCTGTTCCTTTATTATTGCTGTTGTTTTTGAAAAAGACTGGGGAAAATGGAATCAAACGAATACAAAGAAAGAGAGACTGAGATCAGATAAAAGAGGATGAAATTCTGTTTCCGGTTTTTCTCATTTCCAATCTTTTCACTCTTTTTATTTTATTTTATTTTTTTTCAATTGGAGTAGATAGACTAAACTATCGCCCGGTTCACACTCCACCCACGTCTATTGAACAGGTGAAGAGGCTCATCCCTTGTTTCCTGTTTAGGTTGTGGTTTCCGGTTTTTCTCTTTTCCAATCTTTTCACTCTTTTTTTTAATTTTATTTTTTTCAATTGGAGTAGATAGACTAAACTATCGCCCGGTTCACACTCCACCCACGTCTATTGAACAGATGAAGAGGCTCATCCCTTGTTTCTTGTTTAGGTTGTGGTTTCCGGTTTTTCCCTTTTCCAATCTTTTCACTCTTTTTATTTTATTTTATTTTTTTTCAATTGGAGTAGATAGACTAAACTATCGCCCGGTTCACACTCCACCCACGTCTATTGAACAGGTGAAGAGGCTCATCCCTTGTTCCTTGTTTAGGATGTGGTTTTCGACTTTCTCTTTTCCAATCTTTTCACTCTTTTCTTTTTTCTTTTTTTTCAATTGGTGAAGAGGCTCATCCCTTGTTTCCTGTTTAGGTTGTGGTTTCCGGTGTTTCTCTTTTCCAATCTTTTCACTCTTACGTAGCCCCCTGCGCATCAGTGGCGTTTTCGCCTTGCTTGGGGTGATATGATTAAAAAAAAAAAAAAATGAAAGAAAAAATGGAGGAAACAAGAGAAATGAAAAGGGTGGCTCAAATGAGGAGAAAGATAAAGTATAAGGAAGGCGGTAATTGAACTGAGAGGAGGAGAGAGGGCGCGAGAAAGAAAAATGATGTCTGGACAGAGAAAGCAAAAACGAAAAGAAAAAGCCGTTAATAATTCGTAATGTGAAACGCATTGATTATTTTTGACAAACCTCTGGTTGGGTTCTACGTCGTGGCGGACACGTGTTCCCTAAAGTGAGTGATATTTACAGCCTAACCGTTGAAAGCGGGTGAAAGAAATGGAAGTTGGTATTATATGCGCATGTGAGTCTTGATGTATGTAGCACATTAATGAATGTTGATATGACTGATGGGCGTTCAAAGGGAGAAAAATGGTAGGAAAATCAATGTAGAACGCGTGAGAGTTTCAAAGAAAAGAAAATGGCGAAGATTGAAGAAGTGAGAAAAAATGAAAGAAAAGTGAAAACAAGATATTTAACCATTCAGTATAGAATTTGTTACGATAAATTTAATTCGGTTAAACATCATAACATCAGAGAACGGTACATACGAATCGAACTCATGTCTCACTAACAATGACATTGTTAGACTGACTTGTTAACCATTACTCTGGAACAATAAAACTACATTCATTCATACATAGAGAAAGTATTTTTTGCGTATTCAAGACATTAACGTCTGGTAGATTCAAAATTAGCCCAGTCTGAGAAGATTTTTTTCCTCTCTATAAGTCTGCTTTTGTGCTGATCGATGATATTGTGTATGAGCCCGGTCGGAGGTTGACCGTGAACAACTGAGAGATCAGTGCACTTTCAATGAATTTTCTTCTTAGTAAATTATTTTCTTTTTTTAATCAGACTGACATTTATTAGGTCGAAATTGTGGTCAGCTGTGTTTTCGGTCAAAGCATCTGATAAAGCTATTCATTATCCCTTCTTTAAGAAGAAAAAATAAGAATTTGGATAACTCCAAGTATTGTTTGTATCCATAAATATCGCATAATTTAAAACTATATATATATATATTAGCTAGTTTGTGGTCATAATTAAATTAGAACAGTACACAGCTGTATTAAAAAGTGTTCAAAAAAGTTATATTGTAGAACTTTTGAATATTTTTTAGTTAAAAATGAGTTACAACCTAGGTTTCAACCTTTCGGTATCTTCAAACGATTTAAAATAACTAATTTTGCCGTTTTTCAATCGCTCGAACGGGGATATTTTACGAATGCGTGACTGGAATTTTCAAACAACTGAAAATTTTCAAAATTAGGGAGATCTTAGGATCTTAGAACACTTTCATACATGTTTGTAAGATCCCAGTATGTATTTACGTGTTTGATTACAACTGACCATAATTTCTGATCTTTCTTCATCTTTCATTTAGTAATTTTATTCGTTTGGGAACAACATAATATCTAACTTTTTCTCCTGACACAATCTGCATACATTGCCACCGTTGTATGGTTTGGCTATTTTAACTATACACCAATTATATCAGGATCTTTTCCATTTTTCAAATTTAATTTTCACACGTGGCTAACTAGTTTGGTGCAACATTTGAGGTTTTCCGGTTTAAATGTAGATTTATGATTATTCCATCTGATTTTAAACCTGTCTTTAGTAGACCCCAAATATGTTCCTCTTTGTCCATCTATGTCATGCACCCCCGCCCTACAAATAACCATTAAGTGGTCATTTGTTTTTGTCCCGACTGTTACATTCTTTGTCAATAATGTTATTTTGTACGTTGTTATTTAGGTTTCTGGCGTTTTTTTATGTAGTTTTCTAAATTACTAGTACAGCTTTAACTTAATTTGATTAAACTCCTATTAAAAAATTTGATTAATTTTGAGTTTCTTGGGAAGTGTTTATTGATTAATTTAAAAAATTGTACTAATTTAAATTTTACTTCTAAGTTAAACAGTGGGTTGAACCAAATAATGTTTCGATTCCTATTAATATTTTTCGTTTGCTTGTTTTACTGAGGTTTGTATTCCAAAATGACCTTATGGTCAGATTCCTTTGTTTGTGTGTGTGTGTGTGTGTGTGTGTGTGTGTGTGTGTGTGTGTGTGTGTGTGTGTGTGTGTAATTATTTAATTACTTAGTTTTTGGTCATAATAAATTTACCAGTACACAGTTGTATTAAAGTGTTCAGTACAATTATATTGTAAAGCTTTTGAATATTTTTCATTTGTAAACGAGTTACTATGCGACCTAGGTTTCTACGATGTGGTGTCTTCAACCGATTTGCAATAAATGATTTAAATATTAAAATTTCTCGTGTTTTGTTTCTTTACTAGTAATTTAGAAAATTTCATAAAGAAACAAAACCCCAGGAATATAAATAGCTTTGTACAATACAAGGAATGTAATTAGAGGGACAGAAATAAATGCCTTCTTCAAAGACTTTGTAATACAAAAGAAGTCATTTACAAAGCAAAATTACATGACTTAAATGGTCAAAACAAAACATATTTGGAATCAACAAAAGATACTTTTAAGACCAGATGGTTCTATCACAGATCTACATTTAAACTAGAAAAGTTAAAAAATTGTACAAAATTGGCTAGCCATGTGTGTAAATTGAAATTAAAATATGGAAAAGACCCAGACATAACGTGGAGTATAGTGAAAACAGCCAAACCTTACAATGGTGGCAAAATAGGTAGACTTTGCCAGGAAAAAAGGTTATTATGTTATTCCCAAACAAAAATGAATCACTGAATAAAAAAACAAAAAGCATGACTAAGAGTAGCCATACCATAAAATACTTATTAGAGTAATACAACCATGGATTAAGACGGTATAATTTCTAATTTTGAAAATTGCGCGTTCAAAAAAAAATCTCGTTACGTGAGCGTTCTTAAAAAAAAAAACAGTAAAAATCAGTTATTGCAAATCGCCTGAAGTCATGGTAGAAACCTAGTTATAACTCGTTTACCAATTATATATATATATATATATATATATATATATATATATATATATCTTCTTTCTCCACATAAAAAAATTTATTGCACATGCATTGCTTGAGGAAAAAATCGTAAAATACATTTGCATACTGGACCGTTTTTGCCGTAACTCAAGAAAGGCAATCATAACCAATGATGATCGAAATTTCACAATTTTGTCCAGCTGAAAAAACCATAGCCATTCAAAGCATCACGATGTCTGACAATGATATTTTTTGATGATCATACTCGGCAACGAGGTGGTAGCCATCATGTATGTTTTAAAAATAAATATGATACCCTGTTAATGAGTCTATTTGATTTATATTTGCTCTTGCAGAGACGAGCTATTTCTATCTGGAGATAAGTCTTGGGATTTGTTATTTATTTACCTCATTTACCGTGTATATATATATATAAATCTAATCTCGAGAAAATGGCGAACGTTCGGCTTGCACAGGTTGGATGCAAATTCATCGTAATAATATCAGAAAGTAAAAACAGCTTTTTTCCCTGAAACAATTTTATTTCTTACCTTCTGTTACTTCTCTCTCTGTCTCTCTCTGTCTCTCTCTCTCTCTCTATATATATATATAGTGATGAAGGACGGAGGGCGGTCTGAAATATAAAATACAATAATAAAAATAAACAAATACTGTCCAAAAAAAGTACATTTTTAAATTCAAAACTTTTTTATATTCTTTCCTATACATATTATGACAGTATACGTGGGTCATCACTATATATATATATATATATATATATAGAGAGAGAGAGAGAGAGAGAGAGACAGAGAGAGACAGAGAGAGAGAGAGAAAAGTAACAGAAGGTAAGAAATAAAATTATTTCAGTGAAAAAAACTGTTTTTACTTTTTGATATTATTACGATGAATTTGCATCCAACCTGTGCAAGCCGAACGTTCGCCATTTTCTCGAGATTAGATTTTTCACTCAAGAAGCAAGTAACACAGAATGAGGAAGGGATGAAATATCTGTATGGTGAAGAATTTATTCATGGCTCGATTTTCAAGTTCAAGGTCCAGGATAATTTCTTAATTCTAATCATAACCCTGACTGCCTCATGACCAACGCACCAGATGTCCAAGACCAACGCACCAGATGTCCAAGACCAACGCACCAGATGTCCAAGACCAACGCACCAGATGTCCAAGACCAACGCACCAAGTTCGCGCCCAAGTTCGCACCCAAGTAACTACAAGGATTTCGAACGTTGAACGAAGGTCCAAACGACTTTTGCTATTAACGAAACAATCTAATATGTTTAATCTTTTTTCTATGTTGGCTCTGGATGTTTTCGGCTGAATTCAATAAGAATTCCCTCTCATCGTTCTTCTTAGACTCCGTCATTGAGAATAGAGCTACAGCTTCACCACGTTGCTGCTATGGCATCTGTAGTAAGTGGATTCTCACTGAGTACAGTTGTCAGTCTCACGTTCAGCTAATTCTGAATTCAGAGTTTTCCTTCTCCTAAACTGGTTGCCAATCAATGATAGTCTGCTTTATTCTTTAATCCATAGCAGAAAATATGGGAAAGAGATGAAATCATACCTTTCCTATAGTGTTAGGGTGGCACCCCTGTCGGTCTATTGACTAATGGACTATTCCTGACGTCACGTCCGGATACCAGGTTCTGTTTTCCGGAAAGTCAGAGCCAGAGACTCAGAGAGTAAACGTCGTAACCTGATTTGTCCTGTAGCTGAGTGGAGATACGACTCAGCTTTAACAACTATTTGTATTTTGTTAATACATTATTTTATTTCACTGTTCCCGAATCTTTTCGTTAGTTATTTCAATAATAACTCCGCAATATATAGGTATATGTGCGATAATGAACTCGAACAGAATTTGACCTCGACACGCCGATTCCACATTGTTCCTCCTAGAATCAGATTTTATACAGAAATACTTGAAGAAGATTGGAAACGTGGTTGGCTGAACGCAAAGAAGTAAAATGTTAAAATAAAATGTTCTGTCTTCTTGCAGTTTGCTGATAATCCAAAACTAATCCGTGATAATCTGCCTTCAAAGTAATTCTTATCCAAGCAGATGCAACAAGGTATTTGTTTCTTTCAGAGCCTCGACCTTTCTGTGAATAAGATAAGACAAAACAAACTCAAGAAGACCCGATCTAAATTGGTATAAACAAAATGAAAGAATGTAACCTGTCGATTGGATTATAATGTACTGTAAAATGTTACTGCTGTTTGATTTCTTTATTGATAAAGACAAACTTGTTGAAACATACTTAGAAGTCGAGTGATAATCCTCAGTTTATACAAAGATATTTGTAACGTTGCTATTTGTCCTTTGCCATCAGAACCTGAAGGTAAAGACAAAAGAACAAAGAAGAATATTAAATGATAAAAATGAAAATGAAAGAATTGTGTGTTAATGTGAAATACATACGAGGCTTAGTCGAGTCATCAGTGAAACATTGTTGATTCGTTGGTCTTTAAAACGTTTCTTTCATTTGGAATGGAAGGTGTGACGATTAATGTTTGTATTTGATTCGTGTGTAGCAAACAGACAACATTGTTATTCTTATTATTTGTGGTATCATTTTGTCGAATAGTAATTTTAAGTGCTAAAGTACCAAGTCCCCTCCGGCGTCTATGAGCAAAAAAAGAAAAAAAAAGAAAAAAAAGGGCATTGTAGGAGATGCAGATTTAAGATGTTTTGTTTATATAGAGAATATTTTGCGGATGATATGTGACGTCCTATAGAATCTTTTGTCGCTCTATGATGCTGACCAGGAATTCTTCTTACATAATTTTGGCTACACTTCTTCATAATACCCAACGCCCTCTGCAATAAGAAGGCCAATCGTAAATTTAGATTTCCATATTTTTGTTATTCGATTTGCAAATCTCTATAATTTCAGAATTTTTGAATTTTTTTCAGAAAGAAGGGCAATCGTAATTTTAGTTTTTTACATTTTTGTTTTCGATTTGGAAATCTCTATAATTTCACAATTTTTGAATTTTTTTTCAGAAAGAACGGCAATCGTAATTTTAGTTTTTTACATTTTTGTTTTCGATTTGGAAATCTCTATAATTTCACAATTTTTGAATGTTTTGCAATAAGAACGGCAATCGTAATTTTAGGTTTTCCTATTTTTGTTATTCGATTTGCTAATCTCTATAATTTCACAATTTTTGAATTTTTAGTAATAAGAAGGGCAATCGTAATTTTAGTTTTTCACATTTTTGTTATTCGATTTGCAAATCTCTATAATTTCACAATTTTTGAATTTTTAGTAATAAGAAGGGCAATCGTAATTTTAGTTTTTCACATTTTTGTTATTCGATTTGCAAATCTCTATAATTTCACATTTTTTGACTTTTTTGCAATAAGAACGGCAATCGTAATTTTAGTTTTTCACATTTTTGTTATTCGATTTGCAAATCTCTATAATTTCACAATTTTTGAATTTTTAGTAATAAGAAGGGCAATCGTAATTTTAGTTTTTCACATTTTTGTTATTCGATTTGCAAATCTCTATAATTTCACATTTTTTGACTTTTTTGCAATAAGAACGGCAATCGTAATTTTAGTTTTTCACATTTTTGTTATTCGATTTGCAAATCTCTATAATTTCACAATTTTTGAATTTTTTGCAATAAGAACGGCAATCGTAATTTTAGTTTTTCACATTTTTGTTATTCGATTTGCAAATCTCTATAATTTCACAATTTTTGAATTTTTTGCAATAAGAACGGCAATCGTAATTTTAGTTTTTCACATTTTTGTTATTCGATTTGCAAATCTCTATAATTTCACATTTTTTGACTTTTTTGCAATAAGAACGGCAATCGTAATTTTAGTTTTTCACATTTTTGTTATTCGATTTGCAAATCTCTATAATTTCACAATTTTTGATTTTTTCTTTTTTGGCAATTTTTAAGAACGGCAATTTCGTTTTTTGCAATTTTAACGGTTTTTCACATTTTTGTTATTCGATTTGCAAATCTCTATAATTTCACAATTTTTGAATTTTTTGCAATAAGAACGGCAATCGTAATTTTAGTTTTTCACATTTTTGTTATTCGATTTGCAAATCTCTATAATTTCACAATTTTTTGACTTTTTTGCAATAAGAACGGCAATCGTAATTTTAGTTTTTCACATTTTTGTTATTCGATTTGCAAATCTCTATAATTTCACAATTTTTGAATTTTTTGCAATAAGAACGGCAATTTTCGTAATTTTAGTTTTTCACAATTTTTGAATTTTTTAAGGTTCGATTTTGCAAATTCGTTTCAAATCATAATTTCACATTTTTTGACTTTTTTGCAATAAGAACGGCAATCGTAATTTTAGTTTTTCACATTTTTGTTATTCGATTTGCAAATCTCTATAATTTCACAATTTTTGACTTTTTTGCAATAAGAACGGCAATCGTAATTTTAGTTTTTCACATTTTTGTTATTCGATTTGCAAATCTCTATAATTTCACAATTTTTGAATTTTTTGCAATAAGAACGGCAATCGTAATTTTAGTTTTTCACATTTTTGTTATTCGATTTGCAAATCTCTATAATTTCAGAATTTTTGAATTTTTAGTAATAAGAAGGGCAATCGTAATTTTAGTTTTTCACATTTTTGTTATTCGATTTGCAAATCTCTATAATTTCACATTTTTTGACTTTTTTGCAATAAGAACGGCAATCGTAATTTTAGTTTTTCACATTTTTGTTATTCGATTTGCTAATCTCTATAATTTCACAATTTTTGAATTTTTTGCAATAAGAACGGCAATCGTAATTTTAGTTTTTCACATTTTTGTTATTCGATTTGCAAATCTCTATAATTTCACAATTTTTGAATTTTTTGCAATAAGAACGGCAATCGTAATTTTAGTTTTTCACATTTTTGTTATTCGATTTGCAAATCTCTATAATTTCACAATTTTTGAATTTTTTGCAATAAGAACGGAAATCGTAATTTTAGTTTTTCACATTTTTGTTATTCGATTTGCAAATCTCTATAATTTCACAATTTATGAATTTTTTTTCAAAAACTGCAATCGTAATTTTAGGTTTTCATATTTTTGTTATTCGATTTGCAAATCTCTATAATTTCACAATTTTTGAATTTTTTGCAATAAGAACGGCAATCGTAATTTTAGTTTTTCACATTTTTGTTATTCGATTTGCAAATCTCTATAATTTCACAATTTTTGAATTTTTTGCAATAAGAACGGAAATCGTAATTTTAGTTTTTCACATTTTTGTTATTCGATTTGCAAATCTCTATAATTTCACAATTTATGAATTTTTTTCAAAAACTGCAATCGTAATTTTAGGTTTTCATATTTTTGTTATTCGATTTGCAAATCTCTATAATTTCACAATTTTTGAATTTTTTTCAAAAACTGCAATCGTAATTTTAGGTTTTCATATTTTTGTTACTCGTTTTGCAAATTTCTATAATTTCAAAATGTTTGAATTTTTTGCAATAAGAAGGGCAATCGGAATTTTAGGTTTTCATATTTTTGTTATTCGATTTGCAAATCTCTATAATTTCACAATTTTTGAATTTTTTGCAAGAAGAACGGCAATCGTAATTTTAGGTCTTCATATTTTTATTATTCGATTTGCAAATCACTATAATTTTACAACTTTTGAATGTTTTGCACTAAGAACGGCAATCGTAATTTTAGTTTTTCATATTTTTGTTACTCGATTTGCAAATCTCTATAATTTCACAATTTTTTAATTTTTTCCAAAAAGAGCAATCATAATTTTTTGGTTTTAATATTATTGTTATTCGTTTTGCAAATTTCACAATTTTTGAATGTTTTGCAATAAGAAGAGCAATCGTAATTATAGGTTTTCATATTATTGTTATTCGTTTTGCAAATCCCTATAATTTCACAATTTTTGAATGTTTTGCAATAAGAAGGGCAATCGTAATTATAGGTTTTCATATATTTGTTATTCGTTTTGCAAATTTCTATAATTTCACAATTTTTGAATTTTTTGCAATAAGAAAGGCAATCGTAATTTTAGGTTTTCATATTTTTGTTATTCGACTTGCAAATCCCTGTAATTTCACAATTTTTTTAATTTTTTGCAAAAAGTGCTATCTTAATTTTATGTTTTCATATTTTTATTACTCGATTTGCTAATCTGCATAATTTCACAATTTTTGAGTTTTTTTCAATAAGATGGGCAATCTTTACTTTAGTTTTTCATATCTTTTTATTCGATTTGCAAATCTCTATAATTTCGCAATTTTTGAGATTTTTTTACAGACATTGGAATCCTTCTGATCGGTCATCTCAATTAGCTGGTTTGTATTTATGTTTCAAATGTTTTATGACAATGCATATTTGCTTCCTTTTTCAGGTTTGTAAGAATTGAAAAATTCCACAGTAAAATCATTCTAAATCCATTTTCGACATTATTCTGGTGTTTCATGTATTCGGGCTTTTAATGCCATAGTAGACATGAATATATCGCCTGAGGCTGTCATGTGTTATAATATATTCTTTTTGGGCAAGGACTGTGCATTCTGATACTATGTGGTCAAAAGCTTCATATAATTAATGGCATAAGCGACATATAGGATTTGAACCACCATGGTAGATTTTTGCGTTGTAGGTATTATTTGGAAGACATTATTCTTGCATTGCCATAATAATATCTTCTGTCTTTCCCTCCCCTTAAGATCACTATTTCTATGTCATTGATAAGTTTGATGAACATCGATGAGTCTTGATATAAGCAGTTTCCGCCAGTAATTTTTCTTTCTTTCTTGCAGCAATGATCCACGATGTTTGTAATCTTAAGAACCTATTACTGTAGTGAAAAAACAAATTCTAGATTTAAAAATTCAGATCTGACTCATTGTTAGAAATAAACGAATTTTCTCGAATGTACAAACTTTTCTTACACACGCAAAACTCGCGAAATTTCACACATCGATGTCAAATGTTTGCCGTTAAAAGGCCAGAATCACACCCGGTAGTGAATTCTCAAACGAAATAAAAGACGGTCAAAGTTTGACCAGAGTCAGAGAGTTAAGATGACGAGCAATTAACACGTACCCTTCACAAACGTCAAGCGATCGTTATTATCATTGTTTCTATCTTTCTCTTTCACCTCTCACCCACTTCTTCTTCCTCGGTCACCATTCACTTCCTGCCTTTTCACCATTCACCGTGAGCGATAACTTCAAAGACACTCCTACTCAAAGATAACCCTCACACATCCATACACACATACGTTCTCGCTTACGTACACATAAACTCACTCGTGCAAGGACTACTACGAACTCTATGGATACCCTTAATTTCTTAATGCTATTTCTCTTGGAACGTTTAACTTCTACCAAGTCGTGTTATTCTTTTCTATCAATATACTACAATTTTTATTTTATTGTTCAGACCAGCTTTCAGTAAATGAGTAACTATTTAAAAAAAGAAAAGAAAAAAAGATTGATTTATGTTCTAAGGAGTCCTGCTTTTAACTAATAAAAAATATTTGGACCACTTTCCTCCAAATTTCATAATGATTGTGTGTGGGGGTAATAGCTGTTACTGCAAAATAGATGCTAAATTTCATCTTTGAAATAATGTCTTTGGCTCACTGTTGGCGCAAAAATTTAATTGGAGTTGATAGACTAAATTATCGCCCGGTTCACACTCCACCCACGTCTATTGAACAGGTGAAGAGGCTCATCCCTTGTTCCATGTTTAGAATGTGGCTTCCGGTTTTCTCTTTTCCAATCTTTTCACTCTTTTCTTTTTTCTTTTTTTTTTTCAATTGGAGTAGATAGACTAAACTATCGCCCGGTTCACACTCCACCCACGTCTATTGAACAGGTGAAGAGGCTCATCCCTTGTTCCCTGTTTAGAATGTGGCTTCCGGCTTTCTCTTTTCCAATATTTTCACTCTTTTATTTTTTCTTTTTTTTTTCAATTGGAGTAAATAGACTAAACTATCGCCCGGTTCACACTCCACCCACGTCTATTGAACAGGTGAAGAGGCTCATCCCTTGTTCCCTGTTTAGAATGTGGCTTCCGGCTTTCTCTTTTCCAATCTTTTCACTCTTACGTAGCCCCCTGCACATCAGTGGCGTTACCGCCTTGCCCGGGGGGTGATAGAATTAAAAAAAAAAGAAGTGCTTATTAGCTACTGGTTCATAATATTGTTCAACAGAGCGCCAATCATGGTCACTTATTTTTGCTTTGCTCTATTCCATTCCCATCGCTCACTCCTAGTTATTTACAGTTTTCGTCTTGTTCCAGCCCCTTTAATTCTTGTGACAAAATCTTGATCTATTGATTGTGTTTCTGTAATTCTCCCTTTTTTGGATGTTACTTTTGACCATTTATCTCATCCGTATTCAATACCGATGTCGTCACTGAGACATTTTAAAGAATCTTTAACTCATTGTCGACTTTATCAAAGAGTTTGATATTATCCATGTACAATCGGTGATTAAGCATTTTCTTTTTGACATTGCGTGGTGGTCCAGTGGATATCGGCTCGAAACGAGAAACCGGGGAGCCGAGTTCGAATTCCGGTTGAATTCATTGCATTCACTTACGCGCAAATACCATTGGGAAAGGTATTAATCCGTCTCTTCCTTCCAGTTATGGGTTAAATAACAGGACAGATTGGGTTCTATAGCCTCGGCTGGCAACCAGTCTACCGCAGAAAGCAATGGAAACCTACTGCGGGATAATCTTCTGCCCAGTCAGTCATGTCTCTTTCGAGACATGATCGCCCAAGCGTGTTTCACATATGGCACTTAACTGACTGATCCATAGTTACTACTGTTTAGTTCATGCGAACGAAGGATTAAGGACAGACAGAACAGAATAAACGACAGACAGTTTTATGATATCTTCTTCTATGTGCCCTATTCTTTCAGGACGTAGGAGATCATAGCTTTCCACATCTCCCTATCCCTGGTGGCTCTTAGCACGCTTTCTCCTGTTACATCATGCAACCCCCATTCTGTCAGCCACCTGCTCAGGTCCTTCAAATATGTTATCCGCTGATTTCTCCTGTCTCTATTTCCCTCTATCTGGCCTGTTATATCAGATTCTCCAAGTCCTCCTTTCTCATTGCATGTACCCGGAACTTTAGTTCTCTCTTTTTGATGCTCAGTATTAATTTCCTTTTTGTTTCCATCTTTTCCAAAACATCATCATTGCTCACATGCTTGGTCCATGATATCCGCAGCATCCTTCTGTAGAACCACATTTAAATTCCTTCATCTTCAATTATATTGTTCAGCATTCACTGCCATACTGAAGAACTGATATCATATAGCAATCCAGTACTCTGTTCTTTGTTTTTAGCGAAATTGTCCTGTTTCTTAATACTTTACTCAACTTCTGGAATGCTTCCTTCGCCATACCGATTCTCCTTCGGATAAGGTAATTTAATATCACCGAAGAGACTGTCTCCATTTCCAAAGCCTTAAGGATCCAAGAGTACGGAACATTATCGAAAAATTTACGATAATCTATCCAAGCTGTGCTGATATATCTACCTTTTTTCCTGCAATTTTACAGGAAGATTTTATTTATTAGTAGTTGATCTTTGTAACCATATAAATCTCTTCGGCAATTTCTGTTCCAGGAAAATGATGATGTTTTTTATCGAGAAAAGAGTAAGTAAAATCAGTCAGTATCGATGTGATTTTTTTTTAATAATCTTTTTCAACCATTTTTACTAGGAGATATGTAAAACCATCAGTGATTCATTCTGGAATTGCATTCAAATTTTTAATTAGCATTGATAAAGTTTGTACAAAGTTTGTTTCTTATTCTTTTTTGTATTATTTTCAGGGTTCATCATTTGCTACTTGATACAATTCTATTTTTTCTGAGACCGGATATAAAGGAAACTTTTTCTTAGAAAAAGCCATTGAAAATATTTAATATTGGGAGAATATTTGTGCCTGAGACCTGATATAAAGTAAGATTTTTCTTTAAAAGCCATTGAAAATATTTAATATTGTAATTTACTAAGCGCAACTTAGATGTGGCACAAAGCCGAAAGTATGGGGCACCCAGTGAGGATCGAACTCACTGCTTAATTGCAATAGTTCTAGCGAGACAAGCTTGCTAGCCATTACACCACCTCGAGGTGCCCAAAAATATTTAATATTGGGAGAATATTTGTGCCTGAGACCTGATATAAAGTAAGATTTTTCTTAGAAAGCCATTGAAAATATGAAATAGTGGGATTTTTTTTGTTTTTTGTTTTTGCCTGAGACCTGATATAAAGAAAGATTTTTTCTTAGAAAGCCATTGAAAATATTAAATATTGGGAGAATGTTTTTGCCTGAGACCTGATATAAAGGAAGATTTTTCTTAAAAAGCCATTGAAAATATTTAATATTGGGAGAATATTTTTGCCTGAGACCTGATATAAAGGAAGATTTTTCTCAGAAAGCCATTGAAAATATTAAATATTGGGAGAATGTTTTTGAATGAGACCTGATATAAAGGAAGATTTTTCTTAGAAAGTCGTTGAAGATATTTAATATTCAGAGAATCTTTTTATTTAAAACAGTCTTTTGTGTAAAAGGTAATGACGGGTTTTTCGGGGATTTTATTAATATGTGTATCAATATTATTTTAAATTTTTCGCAGTGCTCCTGTTATTATTGAGACAGCGGTTGTATTTAAATGCCACGTTATTGTAATTTCAATTTCCAGGTCCTTATAGATTACAATTACTACTACTACTTGCACTATTTTACACTCCCAGAAAAAATTCCAATGTCGACTCCCATTGTTCACATGTCAATTTGTTATCTGTCATTTAGGAAGGCATTTTATTTTACACGTGTAGACGAATTAAAACAGAACAACACTTACTGATTAATATTATATACACATCTATCTATCTATCTATCTATCTATCTATCTATCTATCTATCTATTTCAGTCTCTTCGTTTATATATATATATATATATATATATATATATAACGGAACTAACTCTGCTGAAACTAGTATTAATTAAGCTATAATTTAAATCGTCTTGTACAACCCAGCGAGAACGAACTCGGAGGGAAAATAAGAGGAAGCAAAAAAAAAAACAAACGAAGTACATGAACAAAAAGTCAAGCACTCGTAACCCCAAGACGAAAACCCTAACACTAAAGCGCTCAATTCGAAAGTAGAGCAAACAAAGACAGAAAATCTGTCTTTGCTCTACTTTCTAAAACCGAAATCCTACATAAATGCAAACATATGAAAAATTGTCCACTGAATTAGCCTTTCGCTTAATTGTTCTCTAAATATTTTTTTTTTTTGTAATAAAGTTTTAGTCCTCCCTCTTAATCGTGTTTTGGTCTCTTCTTTGTTTGAATTTGAGTTCCTATATATTTGCTACTTTAAATCTTTGTTGTCAGCCAATTTCCCTGACGAGCCGTTAGATATATATATATATACTGCGTATTTAGGCAGTAAATGTTCTTTTAGACATGTCAGATTAAATAAATTGCAAACATTATGTCTGCTTATTTTTAACTAACAGTATAGCCCGGCGTTGCTCGGGTGTAATGAAAGCTTTAAAACTAATCAATGGTGGAGCTCAGACACTTTGAGCGTTGGCACGAAAGACTAAAAAGCAATAGTTGTTTCCAGTTAAAGCGAAACCGTAGAATGAAAGAAAAATGAATGGATGTAAGTCAAATTTTGAAGTTTGGTGAGAATCGGATAACAATTGTTGACATACAGACAGATAAACAGACACACACACACAAACACCTTGCCTATATATATATATATATATATATATATATATATTATCGATTTTCTGCACTATTGTAAGAACTGCAACCTTGAAACTTCTGAATATACTTTCTTTTGTCTTTGTCTATGACTGTATCAAATTTGATTAAAATCGGACCACTCCTTCTATAACCCGATTTTTTCGATTATCGATATTTATCGGGGGTACCTTGACACAAAACCTAGCTAAGAACACTCGCAGACGCTTATAGTAGAACTGTGTAAATTTTCAAGAAAATCAGTTCAGCCGTTTCGGAGTCTATAGGTAACGACACACACACACACACACACACACACACACACACACACACACACACACACACGAAAACACAAACACACACACAGACAAAGTTCCATTGATAAATAAATTTAGATAAAATCTATTCATACTCACGGAATATCTTTCGCGTATTATAATTGAAAAGTTGTCAAAAATGAACAGTAACGTTGACAGATGTTATTATCATTCATTTTTCAATGTTCCCAAGTACTTTCAATCTACTTCCGAGATCATCTTCAAGGGTGCGAGTTATGGTAGCAAAAAATAACTGCAAAAATGTGTTGCTAAAAATGTAAATTTTTCTGCTTCATATATAACGGTTGACAAATTGCTATTATCCGTGAGTATGAACGGATTTTATTAGAAATAAGCAGACACAATGTTTGCAATTTATTTAATCTGACACACACACACACACACACACACACATATATATATATATATATATATATATAGATTCTCACTGATTTTTCAAGAAATGTAATGCTTTATTTACAAAAATTAGTACGAAACATGTTACTGAAGTTATTGTCCATCGCTAGCCACTACTTTTGGCATCTTCAGAAGAATGAAAGTGCTACTCGCCAAGAACATTTCTGTTGATATGGTTGCTACATCAGAGGATTACACTCCAGCTTTGTCAACAGTGCAAAAGTGAGCAGCTGAATTTAGGAGCGGAGGGAAGAGACTGTCCTGTAGATGATTCAAGGTTTGATCATCCTCTGCAATTGCTATTATCAAGACAAGCATTGATTGCGTTCACCACATAGTGATGGATGACAAACGATTGGCTATAAATAAAATTGCCAACCTTTTTAGAATATCCCGTGTGAGTTGAGAAAATTCTGTACAATTAAGTTTTGGTATGTCGAAAGTTTCTGCTCAGTGGCTGCCATGTTTATTGACACCCGATAAAAAGCGCACCCGGCTGATCACATGACAGGTAAATCTGACATTGTTTGGAACAGATTCACAGCTGGTTTTCTTGAATGTTTCATGACCCAAGATGAATTACCTATGGTAGCTTGCTGAGGCAGTTACAAAGGTTATGAAGACGAAAGGAAAAGGGAAACTGACGAACGATGTTTTGTCTCATCAGGACAATGCTCCAGCACACAAGCCCTTGGTTTTAAGAGCTACTGTGCGTGACTGAGGCTTTGAACTGATTGATCATCCTCTCTAGGCTCCTGATTTGGCTCAACTGACTATCATCTATTCTCCAACATGAAAACCACGTGGCTGGGAACCAGTATTGCAGGGATAATAATGATGATGATGATGATGATGTCATATCTGATATTGATGACTTTTTGATCAAAAGAATGAAGGATTCGTTACCAATGGAATCCAAACACTTACGGACCGCGTGATGTTGAAAAACGAACCTCATCTGGTCACATCCGGCCCTCGTATGTACACGCGAATTTAAAGCAAAAGTTCTCGGTATCCAAGCAATATAGCTGTCCGAACATTGGCTCTTTTAAGAGGCGACGCTTTGAAGCCTTTCTGCCGATGTATTGAGCAGATTTTGTTACTGCCTACGTAGGGGGGGGGGGTCAACATTTTGGGTAATTTTTTCTTAGTTTCTATATTTTTCCGTTTTCGTACAGGTTTTCTAGATTTATATTCTTAGTAAAATTTTTTCTTTTTTTTTTCCATGTGAGTTTTCTTTTATTTCTGTGGTAGAACCAACGCATTATATGTATTGACGGATCGCGATGGATAAATTGTCGTCTAAAGGACGCGAAAATGAAAATAACACTGACATCTCATTTTAACAGACATGTTTACCAAATTCGCACAAAAATATTTGAAAATGACAAACAAAAAAAATCATTCCATTGGCTTCAACCACGGCCTCCAGACTACTTCGGAATCTCCTGTAACTCTTCCGGACGGCCTCCTTGTTTAAGTTGTTAAATGCTGCTGTCAGGTGGTCAGACGTGAAAAGTGAGGGGTCGCAGAAATTGTCTGTCAGCATTAACTTGGTTCTGCTTGTTTAGAATGATTTTTGTTTCCAGCAGCAACCCTCTTGAGCCAGAGCAGCACCCCCCTCTTCAATGCACTTGATGCACCTCTCTGTATTCAGTCCGAGGCCCTCAGCACAAAGTTCGGGAGTTCTTTTCTTATCAGTACGATCAGAATGTGTTTTCAAAGCTGCCGTTCCTTCGTAATCACCATTAGACTCATCCAACTCTTTCCGAATCCTCTGCACTGTCTTGAAATTGACACCCAAACACACTGAAATTGTCCTCTTAGAGCTTCCAGCAGATGGTAGGCTTTGAAAAACAATAGCTACTCTGGCATGTACGCATCGCTCATTCTGTAATGAATTAGAGCACTCTGGCTATTGGGCGTGTATAATGATAATATACACGCTAAAAAGTCTTCCATTCTTCTACCGAGCGCCCATAACCCAGAGGTAGAATCGCCGACTGACGCCAATTCGGTCGGGTTTCAATCCTGGGTTAAAAGCAATCGGAGTCTAACCGTACTGATGAGCTGTGATACAGCGAAATAGATCTGTCTGCGGATGACTATATATATATATATATATATATATATATATACACACACAAAGAATCTCAAGCTAGCCAAAACCTTTGGGGTTTTGGCTAGCTTGAGATTCTTTGTGTGTCTTTGCTCTACTTTTGCATTTCGTTTGTACTTTGTATCGAGCACTTTTTCTTTCTTTTTTTTTTGTGGTTGGTTCCGTTTGGGTTTTTTTTTTCTTTACTGCGGAGTATCGTATGTCTTGTCCTTATTCCGCGGATTTCTTTTTTTTCTCCCCTCTTATCCAACGCCTTAGTGCACCGGATTGTAACGGAATTAGGTTCTGTTTGTTAATGGTTTTTCTTAAGGTTTATCTTAGTATAAATTTAAAACTTAAATACTTGCAGAGTCTATTTAGTTATTATTTTGAATATATATATATATATATATATATATATATTCAAAATATATATATATATATATATATATATATATATATTACTGTTGGAAGCTCTCTCTACATGAGAGTGAGTGAGTGAGGGAAAAGAGAGAGAGAGAGAGAGAGAGAGAGAGAGAGAGGTCGAATATCTAAAGAAAAAGAAACTTTATCCGACTTAATCCGCCATCTTTTGACATTGTAAATTAAGTTTTGTACACCTTATCTTATTATTCATCCCTTTCGAAGTTTCATTTTACCTTTAACACTCATAGGAGACCTGCCATAGCTAAGCATTACCTGACCACTCCTGATATCAAGAGATGTACCACCGCCCTGGAGCACAAAAGAAAGTTTTATTCATTTACTTAACCTTTAACCCCCTTGTTTCTCCCCCTTCGGCTTTGCTTGGATATTAAAATGTCATGCGTTGGAGATGGTAAAGTAAAATTCCAAATCAAAGAATTTCTCGGTTTTAACCTCAAATAAGAAAGGAATTTGTATTTGATATGCGCATCTGTCATGTTTTTATTGTCTACGATTTTGTCCCAGTTACCGAAAATGAGAACACAATTAAAAAAAGCAAAACCGAAAATGGCTACTAATTTGATCCCTGGGAACGACACCAATTTGTGTTGTTTAGAAAACTCAATAAATAATAAAAATAATTTCCGTTTTAGAAAGTCAAAATAGTAAAATATTCTGGAACATTCTGTCGAACCAAGAAAACGGGGCCGTAGACGAAATGGTGTGCCAAAAAACCTGTGAATAATGATTAAAAGAGTTGAGAAATTAGAAAAATTCTTACAAAATGATTGAAAAACATAAAAATAGGATTAAGAGGTAAAACCAAAATAAACGGAAATGTTACTGAATTTTTGTAAAATACTGAATTCTTGCTGAAAAATGGAAGAAACTTACTGTCTTGATTTTCCGTTAAATCTTAGCAGTTTTTACTGGTATGAAAACGCTAAGAATAACGACAATAATAGGAATTTACTGACAAGATCATCTTGAAACTGATTGTCCAGAATACTGGGGGTCTGCTAAGAGAAGACCGGGTTTCTGCTAGTAGAAGAGGAAAACATGACAGATTTTCTTTCGGCAGGGCAGAGGTGTTGATCCTAAAGAAAGTTAAAAAGATAAGCACATCGGCTTTGCCAGAGTGCTGAGACGTTTGTACGAAATACAGAGAATAATCGTCGTACCAGTGATTGTCAGAGCACAGGGAACGATTCCGAAGAGCCGAGGGAAAATACTGGAGAACCTTGAAATTAGAAGAGTTGGAATCATCCAGTTGATAGCATCACTGAAAACAAAAAACTCCAATAATAGTGTGAAGATACTCAGGCCGAGGGACTGTCGAACACGTGATCGTCAAATTACCGTCGATGAAATGCAAGTGAAGAATTAGTAATGGCGGAGAAGGCTTCATTTAATAATAATAAAAACAGAGATTAAGATGTGCAAATATTCGAGTTGAAAAATATATAATACTTTCCTCTTTCTTTATCGAATGAGTTGCATCAAATGAGAAATAATAAAAAAGTAGATTGTGTTGCGTCGAACCAGTTTTTTAAATGAGAAGCTTACAGCTATATCTAATCGAAACACCGGTTCCTGTACGATCACTTTAGTTAAGCGACTTCGAGCCTGGTCAGTATGTTGATGGGTAACAACTTGCGAATACCAGGTGTAAGTTTAGATGTGTTGATAGTGTAATATACATGTAACGACTCAGAATTGTTAATCGGAGAGCCAAGTTCGAATTCCATTTGGGTTCGTTATCTGCATTTATACACAAAAACCATTGGAAAAAGTTTGAATTCACCTATTATCTCCGAGTTATAGGATAATTAGTATGACATGTCTGACTAAACTCGTATTATCTAACAGAAAAAAAAAACAAAATACATGCACACACACACACACACACACACACACACACACACACACACACAACCTTCTTAAAATCTAAAAATATTTTATGCCGTTATATAACCTATAAATACTGACCTTATACCATTTTTTGGCTGCTGAAGATCACCACCAATTAGTTGCGTCTCTGTCCTCACCCAAAGTGCGGCTCGGTTTGTATTTCTGTCCAAGGACAGACATTCATCTGAAAAAAGAATTATACTAAGATGCCCCCGGTACCGGGGAACAGTGTCCCGACACTACACCACCATATTGCACAAAAGGGGTGGATCGGTGGTCGCCAACGAGGCCAGCGCAAGCGATGGTTGCGGGGACTAGACAATTTTTGGCACCTGCCCGTTCGCACGCGTTCGGTCTCACTACATCAAACTTCGACTTTGTGTCACATCCACGTCTTAGCAGGGGACGAGGAAAATATCTATAACCTGCAAGGTGTTGATAAACTGTAAAAAAGAAAATTAATCAATCAATCAATGTAAATGAACATTTCTTGTGATCCAATCACAGATTATTCATTTGTTAAAAAGAAAAGAGTAAATAAAAAAAACTAGACGTTTGGAAAACTATCATGAAAAATTAAGCACAAACTTGTGGGTTTGGTTTTGAATAGAACTTGTTTGACTGTATTCTTACTGACTAATAGTGCACATCCCAAATATAATGTTCATCGTAATAAAATATATATATATATATATATATATATATATATATGCATGATACTACACTTGAACGATAATTCTAACATTTTTAGGCCTTTAAAACAATATGCCTGGCCACATACACAATTCCGGAAAACCCTAGTTCAAAACACAATTATACTTAAACATAAAAACAATAAACAAAATTTAAAATTCTCGAAGCTATATACATAAAACAGTTAAAACCTAACCTGAACAAGATAAACTATGAAATCCCCACAAATATCCTTAAATGCCTATAATTAATAGCAGAAGCCATTGGTTTAATTGCAATGGCTTCCCATACTTAATCTTTCTTGTTTTCACTCTCTCTTAGTCACGTGACGTCATGAGCTGTGATGCTACATTCACATCCATTGTCTTATATGCACGAGTTTGTTGTTGCTTGGAAATCTTCCATGTAAACAAAAACAGTTTGTCATTATCGTTTGTCCGTGTTTATAACATATTATTTAATTTGACATCTTTGAAAATGGCTTATGTAAGCCGAGCGCTTAGATTGGATTATTAAAAAAATTCTGTATCAATATTGTAATTTTCTTTTTCATTTAATTATAATGCTATTAAGCTTATCAGTGAATATGAAAAAAAATTACATAAAAAAACAAACAAACTTGTCTATATTATTTAATGAAACATGCATTAATATATATATATATATATATATATATATATATATATACGTGTGTATCTGAGTATGTGTGTCTGTATGTCTTTATATATAAATTTTATTACTATAAACATTATATTTCGGAAATACACGAGTTTGAGTAGACATCTCCGTTATTTTTGTTTTTTTCTAAAGAGTGGAATGTCTGCTGGCCTAGTGATCGAGAGTCCTACTAAAGAAAATACACCTCCTCCCGAGATAAGTTGAACCTGTTCCCTTCTAACCAGGTAAAACCAAAAGTATTGAATGGTCGATTTTACGAAGATTTAATATGTGTTGAAGAATTTTTTAGCCAATAAATAATCTTCAGACGAGAATGGGCGCTGTAGAACCGAGTTCGAATTCCACTTGAATTTGTTGCATTAACTTACGCGCAAATACCCTCAGGAAAAATATTAATTCGTCTCTTCTCTTCAGCTATGGGTTAAATAACAGGACAGATAGGGTTCTATAGCCTTGGTTGACTGACTGATTCCCTAATTTCTTTTTTGTCTAAATAGATTCTTTTTGCTGTTGCTTTAACAAATGCTAAAATACAAAAACTGTCATGCAGTGAAGTTGATGATTAAGAGACGCTTGTTTAATTCGACTTGAATTTAATCGATAATGCGCGATTTATATTAGTCGGAATGTATTCTTCATCTTTGTTGACATATACACGACATTTCGGCTGAACAGGCTTTGGCTTTCTTCAGGTGATTGCAATTGAGAAGTGAACCCTTTATTTCATTCATGGTGTAGATTGTTCTAGTAACATGTGCCATGCCTCTTCTAGATGTCTCAGTTATCTCCCTTTAAATCAACTCTCTAAGTATTTGTTTACCTCTGCTGTTGCCAGGGAGACTAAACTCACAGCTTTTTTCGATCAAGTCACTGTATTCACTGAACGCTTTTATCCACTATAAACAATGTAAATAATGATAATACCTCATCTCAGGAAAATAGATATGTGTTGAATTAAATCAATTTATCTTTCTTTTAATATGCATATAAATAAAACATCTATCGAAAAAAACAATTTTGAGAATGATAGTGCAAGCAATAAATAGCGTCTTTCGGAAACAATATTTGTAAAATCTTAACAATTATTCATTTATAGCATGAATAATTATATATATATATATATATATATATATATGTGTGTGTGTGTGTGTGTGTGTGTGTGTGTGTGTGTGTGTGTACGTGCACGCGTGCTTGTGTGTATTTTTCTTTTTTTACCAAGATTTCTCTATTTTTGTTTGTTAGGAAGAAAGTTATTTTTCTTGCTTTCTTCTATAGAACGGTGAGTCAGTTGAGTGCCATACGTGATAGACGCTTGAGCGATCATGTCTTGAAAGAGACATGATTAACTGGGCAGAAAATTATCCTGCAGAAGTTTGCCATTGCTTTCTGCGGTAGACTGGTTGCCAGCCAAGGCTATAGAACCCAATCTGTCCTATTATTTAACCCAAAACTGAAGGAAAAAGACGGATTTCCAAGGGTATTTGTGCATAAGTGAATGCAAGGAATTCGACTTCGGCTCTACTGATTTGTCGTTCCGAGTCTATATTCACTGCACCACAAACACGAAGACGTAAACTGAAGGTGATTATTTAACGAGTGGTTGAATCAATGGTTCTAGAGTTTGATAAATGACAAGGGCAAGTGAGCAAATATAAGTGAGCATTTCAAGAAAGGTTTCAACAACGCAATAAGATCACAAGCGCCATGATAGGATTAATAAGGGGCAAACAGGATGGATATTTTCCCTCTGGACGATCTGAAACACGCACACAACCATCAATCATTAAAATTAATCGGTACAAAATGTCAGTCGTTTTTTATAGTATTTGCCCTAAGGAATATATATATATATATATATATATGCTTCTAAAATGCTTCTAAAACGAAGCTACTCTCAATTAACCATCATCGACAATCTCACCTACCTCCCATTAGCATGGACCAGGCTTGCCTACTAGAGAGTAAAACACTACGCCTCCTTGGTTTCACACTTTCAGCGGACCTCAAATGGAATGACTATATCGAATCCATTGCTAAATCCGCTGCTATGAAAGTCGGTGCTCTGTGTAGGGCCCGAAAGTTTTTTCCATCTAAATCTATCCTGCACATATATAAATCTACCATCCGCCCGTGCATTGAATACTGCTGCCATATCTGGTCGGGTGCCCCTGCTATTCTCCTCGGGCTTCTTGATAAGGTTCAGAGGAGGGTCTGTAATGTGATAGATACCGACTTGGCAGACCGCCTGCAGTCTCTCTCCCACCGGCGAGACGTGGCTTCCCTGTGTCTCTTCTATAAATACTTTCACGGCTTCTGCTCCGATGCACTTAGATCACTGGTGCCCCTAAACACGAATTTGCACGAGATACTAGATTAGCAACTAGATCCCACCCTTTTACAGTGAAACCGATAAAATGCAACCGTAACTTCTACTCCAACAGCTTCTTTCCTCGCACTTCCCGACTGTGGAATTCTCTTCGACACGATTGCTTCCCCGACGGATACAATCTCCAGGAATTTAAATGTAAGGTCAATAGACACCTCCTAACACACTAACCTGCTCCCATTCTATTAAACACTCTTCCCATCTGCCCAACCCTCATCCTCGCTATCCTTACTCATCTGTAACTTTCCTCCTGACATTCCCTATGTCTAACCACTCCTTCTCTTTACCTTCCCCTATGTCGCCCCATGCGCAATAGTGGCAGTGGAATGCCTTGCTTGGGGTGAGATGATTAAATATATATATATATATATATATATATATATATATATATATATATATATATATATATGGTGTATGGGTAGTTATTTGAATGCTATCACATTGAGTTTAGTATAATAAAGGAAGGTAAAGAAGGTGTTGGGTATTACCTATTTATTATTCATTAATATTTAGAAATCAAAATCTCATCTTTGGAATGGTAGACCGCGCCTTTAAACGAATTCGCTGCTACTGCTGTCGTTAATTGTAGTGAGTATGTTTGTGTGTACCTGTAAATATATATAAATATAAATATATATGCTCGGCATGTAAAGCCACAAATTTATTCTCCTGAAGAGAATCAATCTTAGACTCGAAACACGTGTAGCGTCACAAATATCATTATGGGCATTTAATATCATAATATGTATAATATCTCGATACTACAATAAATATAAACTTTACACGAAACGTTCACGGCCTCTCTCACTTTTTATTCTAGAAAAATTTCTCTCGTTGGAACAACCATATTTCTTTTTCTTATATATATACTAGCAGTATAGCCCGGCGTTGCTCGGGTGTAATGAAAGCTTTAAAACTAATCCATGGTCCTGGAGCTCAGACTCTTTGGACGTTGGCACAAAAGACTAAAAAGCAATAGTTGTTTCCAGTTAAAGCGAAACCGTAGAATGAAAGAAAAATGAATGGATGTAAGTCAAATTTTGATTTCCTGGTAACGATATCGAATAAGTTTTTTGTCGTAAACTGAATTTTAAAGGCTAAATAAGTCCTCTGAGTAAATGGTATCATGGCTGAGACTAAAAACTACAATTATACCTACTTAGAGCCAAACCCGAAGCAAAAACTAAAATAAAAGGGATGAAAAAATACAGACATACAGGCAGATAAACAGACACACACACAAACATCTTGCCTTTTATATATAATAATCTGTAAAAACTAAATTTACTGTGCAGTCATATCTCAGTGAGACTCTATCAGGAACATGGATCGGGCGTGCCAGCGATAATGTGCTGCTGAACTGGCAACCACTTTTACCTGTGTTGACACCTTGTGATTTTAATTATGGACTAGGTGTAAGCAGAGGTATATATCCCTGCTATTCTCACAAGTCTAAAATTTTAAGCAGAGAATCATTGAGGTGATAGAGAATGTTACGCAAGACATGCTACAACGTATTTTGCAGAGGCTGGACGTCCGACTTCGCGCGTGTTGTATCACAGGAGTGGCGCACTTTGAACATTTCTGAACCTTTGTCAAATCGGTTATAAAATCTAAATCTTTTTGAATATCTTGTTCGGATTTTAATTAAGAAATGTTTTATTGTTCAGCATGAAAACTATTTAATTTTGCTTGAATCGGTCATCTAGTTACTCAGATATTCACATTTTAACTGATGTGTATATATATATATATATATATATATATATATATATATATATATGATTTAGATACAGTAAGTAATCAACCAAAAAATGTATCTAATACAATGGTTTATAACATCCATTAAGTTCAGAAAATTCTTTCCTCTAATATATATATATATATATATATATATTTCATTTTGTCCAAAAATTACGAGTTCGAATTTACCGAAATTTTCACAGTATAATGGGAATAGGTATATGCGTAAGCTGTATAAAAACTGTATTGTTCTGCCTAAAAGGAAACAAACGGTGGCCATTTACAATATTAACACGATATAGACGTGTTCCACTGTAGCGGAACTCTGGATCCTGATTGATCATCAAATCGCAAAATTCAAAATACGTCAGAGAAAACGGTTTTTCTACAGCTGAAGAAAAAATCGTTCTGAGCCACCCCACGTGACTGGATTCAATATTTAAGGATGGTCTGTAACCGGCCACGGCGGTCTGTCAGGGAAGGCGCTTTGCTGACACACATCTAAAATGTAACCAACTTCAAATCGACCCGAAAATAAGGTCAGGTCGCACCTAGTCTTTCTCCTTATCTCTCTCAAAAATTATTGTTACAAACATTTTCTACGAACTTTTGATACCTTCAGTTTCTCATTGAACATTTCGACGAAACCTTGTTCTTCCTTCTTATAATAAATTCCTATTTTAACACTCAAAATATATATTTTATTTTTCCACTCTTCTACACTAATACACATATTCCATCCTGCCGACAACCAACCTTCTGATAATAATTCTGATGATGATATATTCTGCATAGACTTGTAAGCTGTAGGGAGTTCGGTTAATACAAGAAAAATTAACCAGCTCCCGACACTTCACCATATAAACAAGTGTCGTACAATTATGGGTCGGAAATGTGAGTTGACCCTATTCCGAGAAAGATATTATAGCATCTGAATATTCCAAAGGTAAATATACATTAGAAATATCCAAAATAATTGGATGATATCACCAAACCGTGAAAATATGTGTTGCAGCTCTCATGAAGGTATGTAAAAGGGCTGATAAGGGTCACTCCTGGGTGGTTTTCCGACGTTCTTTGTCAGGAATGAAACGTGAAGCTATAAATAACCCAGGCCTAACCAGTGGAGCACTTTTCATGAGTACTAGAGAAGCAACATGTCCAGAAGTACTCGTTATCGTCTTCTGAAAAATCTTGGGACATCAGTGACACCAGTGACAAAGCCTCGATTGACAAAAGTACACATTCAAATGCGTTTAAAATGGGCAAAGAAGAACAGGAAAGTTCTATTCATACATGAAAGTCGTGCATCACTTGAGGGCCCTGATGATTGGAGCACAGGTTGGGTCGTAAATGGACGAGATCGTCGTCAACGCGTGACACGTCAGCAAGGAGGAGGAGGTGTTGTTATGATTTATGCTGATATTATTAGAGATATCATAATTGGTCCGTGGGGAGTGCCTGATGATACAAAAATAACCGTAGATGCTTATATAGCCTTCCTCAAAGAGCACCTAGAATCTTGGCTAAGAATGCAAAGAATAACCTTCAGGAGTATCATCGTATTCATGCAAGATATTCATGCTTTTTCACATTAAGCACATAGAACTAATGAGTATTTGGAGAAATTAGGCTTCTACGGACCCCGGAAGATGAACTGGCCATCCATTCTCCAGACTTAAACCAAATTGAAAACTTGTGAAGCATTATAAAGCAACTTGTTTATGAGAAAAGGACGCCAGTTTAGAAGCAAGCGGCACTTTCAGCAGGAAATAGTAAACGTATCACGTGATATTACATCAGAAGAGAATCCAGAAATGGACATGTTCGATGGACTAGCGCCTTTTCCGAGCCAATTTTAAAAAAGGTTCACAAATCTCATATTAACCAAATCCACTACCATTTTTTAAAACTCTGTTTACTTTTTATTTCGATTTAATTTCATCTTAGTTCCTGAATGTTTCCATAAAAATCTGTAAATGAAGCAATTAAAATATTATTTTCAAGAGTTTTTATTGCACCTCACTAATAATTTGCCTCACTAATAATCTAAGTAAATTAGATAAAATGTCTGTAACTTCTGTTCGTTTTTCTAGAACCTTACAATTTTTACAGAGTAGGTGTATTTACATGTTGTCATCATTTTCTGATAATTTATTTAAATTCTAAACAGTAGTTTTGGAATCGGATGGAAAAGTGTCACTTTGTTAATAATTTGGAAGGCAGTATATATATATATATATATATATATATATATATATATATATATATACTAGCAGTTTAGCCCGGTTTCACTCGGGTAGTTTAAGGAATAATAAGAATAAAAAACATATGATTAATTTACAGAGCAAATACTTACACAACGTCCACCCTCGTCACTTTTATAGATATAGATAACAATGTAGAATGTCTCTATTGGATTAGGGTGGAAGGGTGAGGGACAACAGATATAGATATCGATAATATACAGTGGGGTGATCGATTCTATATATATCAATACATGAACTGATTCCTGACTTTGTGGGGTGATAATATATATTTTTCTACCCCTAATTTTGGCTTTCTGAAAAATTTCAAGGTTTCGTTGGCGTTCTAAAATTCCGTCGAGCTAGACCGCAAAATGCAAACACTGAGTCGAATCTATCAAAGAAACAAATACTTACAGAACGTCCGCCCTTGTCACTTTTATAGATATAAAGATATCTCTAATATATATATATATATATATATATAATTATATATATATATATATATGTGTGTGTGTGTGTGTGTGTGTGTGTGCAGCAAGCATTCATGCAGTCTTGGTTGAAAACCATTGAAAGTTTTCAGGCTTTATTTCACAAAGGTTTTATAAAACGATACGACACACACACACACACACACACGCGCGCGCGCGCGCGGCGCGCGAAAAAGAAGCAAATAAATAAATGAACAGTCATAAATTGAAGAAAGAAAGAAAAATGAGTGAATGAAAAAAAGAAAAGAAGAAGGTAGAAAAAACAAAAAGTAAACAAAAAAGAAATACTATGAAATAAAGAAAGAAAGAAAGAAAGCAAGAGGTGACATGTAAGAAAGAAAGAAAGAAAGAAAGAAAGAAAGAAAGAAAGAGGGAAAATGTAAGAAAGAAAGAAAGAAAGAAAGAAAGAAAGAAAGAAAGAAAGAAAGAGGGAACATGCAAGAAAGAAAGAGGGAAAATGAATGAAAGAAAGAAAGAAAGAAAGAAAGAGGGAAAATGTAAGAAAGAAAGAAAAAGAAAGAGGGGAAAATGTAAGAAAGAAAGAGGGAACATGAAAGAAAGAAAGAAAGAAAGAAAGAAAGAGGGAACAAGAAAGAAAGAAAGAAAGAGGGAACATGTAAGAAACAAAGAAAGAAAGAAAGAAAGAAAGAAAGAAAGAAAAAGGGAACCTGTAAGAAAGAAAGAAAGGAAGGAAGGAAGAAAGAAAGAAAGAAAGCAAGAATGAAGAAAGAAAGAAAGAAAGAAAGAAAGAAGGAAAGAAAGAATTCGCCGTAAGTTATGGGACGTAGAACAAATAGTGTAAGATGTAAATATAAAGGAAGGCAAAACAACGAATTTAGATTTGGTGACGGCGTGAAAAGCCGGCGGCAGAAAAAGGCGGCAAGTGATGGAGCAACTTTTTTTTCAAAAAAAGAGGTCGTTGGAACGTCAGAACAATCTATGCTGCTCGTAATCTAAGCATTACTGGACAGAGAGAGAGAGAGAGAGAGAGAGAGAGAGAGAGAGAGAGAGCATGCGTATATGTGTGATCTAAATAGAGAGAGTGAGACAAGCTCTCCCCACCACTACCCAATCATAATAGAATGTCTAAAGAGAGCGAGAGAGAGAGAGAGAGAAAGAGAGAGAGAGAGAGAGTGAGAGAGAGCGAGCAGTCATGACATTCAGGTGAAGAAGGTGGACAATCAGAAATAGCGAGGTGGCAGGTAAAACGGACGCGTCATATTAGCCAAAAACTTTGGGGAATTTCTCTTCGTTTCAACGAAACTGGAAAAAAATAATTTTTAATATTTTCTGAATACAGAGGAGTTAAAAACTTTCTCCTGAATTGTCCTTTCGTGTCGACCCCCCCAAAAGGTTAGTGTTTACTTTGTTCTTATTTCTGAAGTAGCGGACATCATATGACGCAACAATAGTTTTTTCTTTCTTAAACTGATTATTTCTTGTAAAAATAATTGGCCTTTACCATTGGCACACACACACATCATACGCACACTCATCATACACACTATTTGTAACTGATGCTGCACACACACACACACACACACACACACACACATATATATATAGTGTAAAAAAGTTATGGAACACGTAGGTTTTAAACCTTTTTATACTTTTATAAAGAGTGCTCGATACAACGTAGAGCTTTATATTGTAATGGTTGTTACAATGGTTTATAAAAGCATGTGCTTTTATAAAATATTGTAACAACCATTACAATATATATATATATATATATATATAATTCTTGTGTAATTTTTCAAGAAATGAACAGCTATCTTAATCTTAATCTATCTTAATTTCTAATCGCTATAAAAGTTTTTTTTAGTAATGATCCTAGTTTGAGTAAATATCAGTTTCTAAATTATAAACTTAATGCCAACCGGCCTGGAGATTAAAAGTCATACTAAAGAAAATGCTTAGAAATTGTTTCCCTGACAAAAAAAAAAGAAAAAAAAAGTGAATATACTTTCGAAACCTGTTAGCAGAAACATTTCTCTTCTCGTTCTCTTCTTGGTCGGTTGAAAAAAATGTTCCTCAAACACGTGTCCCCACTCCATGTAACATAATATATATATATATATATATATATATATATATGTGTGTGTGTGTGTGTGTGTGTGTGTGTGTGTGTGTGTGTGTGTGTGCATCGTGTGTCCCCAAAAGGTGTGAAGACGCTTTTCTACTGACATCCGGAGTTAGAATTTCGAATAAAAACATGTCATGATAAAGTTTAAAATGAAAACATTGAATGTTTATATTTAAATGTCACTTTATTTTGAATGAAATTATTTTTCATGATTGAAATATCTGTGACCGAACATGAATTCTACCTAAATAAATCTTTCTTTCTTTCTTTCTTTCTTTCTTTCTTTCTTTCTTTCTTTCTTTAACTTTCTTTCTTTCTCTCTTTTTCTCTCTCACCAAAAAGTAATCTATCTATCTATCTATCTATCTATCTATCTATCTATCTATCTATCTATCTCAGTCTGTTCATCTCTCTCTCTCTCTCTCTCTCTCTCTCTCTCTCTCTCTATCTATCTATCTATCTGTCTGTCTGTCTATCTATCTATCTATCTATCTCAGTCTGTTCATATCTCTCTTTCTCTCTCTCTCGCTCTCTCTCTCTCTATCTATCTATCTATCTCAGTCTGTTCATATATATATATATATATATATATATATATATATCTCAGTCTGTTCATATCGGTCTGTCTGTCTCTCCCCCTCCTCTCTCTCTCTCTCTCTCTCTCTCTATCTATCTATGTCAGTCTGCTCATATCTATCTATCTATCTATCTATCTATCTATCTATCTATCTATCTATCTCAGTCTGTTCATATCTATCTATCTATCTATCTATCTATCTATCTATCTATCTCAGTCTGTTCATATCTATCTATCTATCTATCTATCTATCTATCTATCTATCTATCTATCTATCTCAGTCTGTTCATATCTATCTATCTATCTATCTATCTATCTATCTATCTATCTATCTATCTATCTTTTTACGGTTTGGTCCTGATTCACTTATTTCCGTAGAAAGGTTTTCTTCGCAGCAGCTGCACATTGTATTCCTCCACACATATATACCTTTATATAAATATATATAATGAGTGATATGCACACACACACACACACACACACACACACACACACACACATACACACATCTGCGCACAATTGTAGTGTTTATTGAAAAGTTAACTAACTACTTTCATAAAAAAAAAAGTAAAAAAAAGACTCTTTTGCTTTTGAAAAGAGGAACGAACGGGAAATCAGTCCGTTATCTTTTACAAGAAGTCATAGCAATTTGCAACTACTAAAAGAAAGGAATCTGTGGAGAGCCATGATTAACTCCGTCTTGATAAAAACGTGGCATCAATGAAATATCATCTCTTTGAAGAACAAAGTCCTATTCAAGTTCATTCACTTACTTGCCGAACGTTTTCAAGTGCAACTCTTAAACGTAAACGCCGAAAGCTTTTTTTTTCTCTTCTTTTAACTTTACGATGTCACTCAGTCTTTATTAGAAAAGGTTTTAATTAACTTTCGGGTGTAATTCCTATTTTTTTTTTAATAAGTCTTTAATTATAAAACGCAATTGGATTTTATATATTTATCTGTCACTCACCCTGACTTTTTCTTTCTTGCTAATGTTTTGTTTAGTTGTTATGGCAACTGGAAGTGTTATTTGGCGCCAATAAAGTCTTACGGCCATATTATGTTGAAACAACGGTTCACATTCGATCACCGAATTTAAGCAACGTCGAGCCTAGTCAGTGCCAAGATGGGTGACAGCTTGGGAAGACCAAGTGTTGTCAGCTAGGATACGCGGGTGGTGCAGTGACAATGGCTCGGAATGGCTAATCGAAAATGCGAGTTTCAATTCCCGTTGCATTCCTTATATTCACTTAAGTGCAAAATTTTATTAGCAAAGGTAAGAATCCATCTCTTCTCCATCTAGCTATGGGTTAAATAGTAAGACTAGAATCACAAAATCATTATAATCTAAAAACAATGATACTGAGCAGTCTTTTGGTAAGGGTGTGAACGTTTTTGTTTTTTTCTTTTTTTCCCGGAATAATTTTGAATTTACGGCATTTTTCATCTTGGCCAGATGAACGTCAGCTACACTCGTACATGCCATTTTCACACAGAACTGTTGGCGACCCGCTGGTGGTTGCGTGAGTTCGCTTGAAACTTTTAGTTGTGGCCACTAAATGTTTCTTGCAAATATGATTGCTATTTAATATAACATTAGCTCACTTTTTCCGATGTGCTTCTATGGTAGACACCCTTACGAACAGTTTACTTCATATATATATATATATATATATATATATATATATATATATATATATATATATCGGTGTGTGTGTGTGTGTGTTTGTATATATATAAATGTAGTGTTTAATTGTGATAATGCCAAGGTTGTTGCTTTTCTGTTTTTACTTAGAAAATATATTTCAGTTAGCAGCGTTTTTATCGCAAAGTGCTCGATATCATGTTCTCAATCGCCAAGGCTTTAATTAAAGAAAAACTCATTGTAACTTTATATATATATATATATATATATATATATATATATATATATATATATATATTATAAGGATGTGAAAGATTACAATGGCTTAAACTGTTGTAATAACAAAGTTACAATATTCCAATAATGTTTCGATCTTACTGACGAGAGACAGAGGGTTAAAATAACTATCGAAATGGACATCCGAATGAGAAAATTTAAATTTTGTGTGCAATACACACACACACACACACACACACATATATATATATATATATATATATATATATATATATATATATATATATATATATATATATTTCATTTCATTTCAAATTGTCGGTTGTTTATAACCAAGTTTCATTAAAATTCGTTAATTTCCGTAACATGTTGACATTCCGATACATTTCAGAGCAGATATGGTCGTTGCGATGAATCGAAAATTCTGTTATATAGGCTTGATTAAAACCTCGTTTAGACTGGAGGTCATTCGTGGTCGAGCGGTCCAAAACGTTGCCAGATCAAATGTTAGCTTGTTAAATGGTCGCAGGTTCGAATCCTGCCGAATGACACACATTTTCGTAATAAACATTTATCGTAAATAATCAGGCCAGTAGATATAAATATATAATACTGTTTAAAAAACCAAAAAAAAAACCAGAATATTTACTTAAATACAAGTATCGATAAAAAGATAATGTTCAAACAATTCATTTCAAATTGTCGGTTGTTTATAACTAAGTTTCGTTAATTTCCGTAAGATGATGATTATCGTAAATAATCAGGCCGGTAGAAATAAATATATTATACTGTTTAATTAAAAACAGAATGTCTACTTAAATATGAGTATCGATCAAAAATAATGTTCAAACAAATCATTTCAAATTGTCGGTTGTTTATAACCAAGTTTCGTTAATATATATTTATATAAAGAGAGAGAGAGAGAGAGAGAGATTTATATACTGTAAAAAGAGAGAGACTTACCCTTGTATGTCCGGTTTACCGTCAGGCTTCGTGGTTGGTAAAACAACAAGTATAAAGATACTCGTCTTCTGAATAATTCATGGAATCATAGTATTTTCATGTTTAGCAAGCATTTTCATTAACCTTCGACTGTCGCCTCTGGCTGTCTCATTGCTATTAATCAAATCTTCAGTGTACATTGCCTTTTCTCTTGTTAATTGTACTTTCGCCGCCGCACACATTTTAACATTAAGAACATACAGTATATATATATATATATATATATATATATATATATATATATATATATATATAGTAAATTGTCGCCATTTTACATTTTTAATTTCGCGCATGCGGGCTGTTTGTTTTAGAATTAGGTCTACTGCCCGGTATAGTAGGGTCAGTTGAGTAGCGTCTGTGAGAATAACAACGCAATGACGCAATTCACTCTGCGAGAAATTTGATAGCGGCACGCTCTACTGCTTGGCATTCGCACCGAAAGCGTCAATAGGAACGTTTCAGTGTTTTGGTGTCAATCTGAGGACACTCTAGAAGAAAATGGACGAGCATAATGGTGATTACGAAGGTGTTTGAAGTCATCACTAGTGATGGCAACGTTACGCATCCATCTATCTTTCTAGGGAAGCTCTAACTCAACAGACAGACCTACATCAAGTGCCTTGAGAAGGTTGTGTTGCCCTGGATCAAGAGGGTGGCTGCTAGAAAACACTCTGTCTGGCAAAAAAAAACTCTGCACCATGCCACACAAACAGAAGAACTGAGTCGTGGATGTCAGACAATTTCTGCGATTACATCACGACACTTAGATCTGGTCACTTAACTCCCTAGCCTTCAACCCCCTTGATTATTATATGTGGGGGGCGCAGTTGAATGAGAGACCGACAACTCTTCTTGTAACGCCAAAGATGGACTGAAGGCAAGGATTATGGAAGCATTCACTAACTTATACAAGGAGACCGTCCAAAAGAGATACAGGAGATTCCGAATGTCGTCTAGAGGCCGTAGCTGAAGCCAATGGCGATTTTATGGAATTAATTTAATGAGATGTTCGTGTTATTTTCATTGTTGCGTCATTTAGGTGACTATTTATCCATCGCACCTGTCTTTATACAAAACGGGCATCTTTACACATAACGGTTAGCAGCTGCCTGATATTTTAGTGAGAACATATGAAACTGTTAGTCGTGACCGGCTACTGTTCCTTTGACATTTTTGATGACATCGTTGAGTTGGTCTATGCTTTCTGGTTGCAGAAATGGCAGTTGTGTTGCCTTTGATGATGCAAAATCGCTGGTAAGGAAAAAACTGTGGGTCAAAGAGTGACACAACATAAGAGTGTTGACCTACAAATACGTTTCGATTTTATCAATGGTTTACTTCTAATCATTGATTGATTTAAATTAAAAGATATTAACTTCTAATTGTAGATTTTCAAATATTTTTTAACATTACAATTTAGGCCGACAGTTTTTCTATCAAACAGTATGAAAAAATAATTCCAATAATCATGACCATGTTTGATAGGAAATATGAATTTTGTTGATTTCGATGTATATTTGTATTGAATTCAAAAACATTTCTGGGCGGCGGGAAAAAATGTAGATATGCTAATAAATGTTCCTGAACATCATGAGAAATACTGAAATCCCCCGCCCCACACACACATATCTGAAATTATTTGTTTGAACATTATTTTTGGTCGATACTCGTATTTAAGTAGATATTCTGTTTATAATCAAATAGTATAATATATTTAGTTCTACCGGCCTGATTATTTACGATCAATTTTTGTTACGAAAATACGAAAATGTGTGTTATTCGGCAGGATTCGAACCTGAGACCTCTATCCACATAGAGAAAGCCATCAACTGATTTGGCGCGTCTTAGACCTCTCGACCACGAATGACAATCAAATGGTGGCTTCCCTTATGTGGACAGGGGTCGCAGGTTCGAATCCTTCCGAATGACATTTTCGTAACAAAAATTTATCGTAGATAATCAGTCCGGTAGAAATAAATATATAATACTCTTTGATTAAAAACAGAATATTTACTTAAATACGAGTATCGATCAAAAATAATGTTCAAAGAAATAATTTCAAATTGTCGGTTATTTATAACCATTTAGTTAATATATATACAAATTATTTAAGCTATAAACGAATTGTTGAAATTTTTCAAAAGACATATTTTGCGCCGTGCGCTATAATTCATAGAATGTTTTTTCGATGGATGTTTTTGTTTATCTACGGCACCCAAAATGATATCTTTTTTGTTCTGTTTTGTTTATATCTTTTTCTTTCTCTCTGTTTTTTTCTCTCTCTCTCTCTTACTAGGTATATCTCTGTCTCTCTTTCCTTCTGTCTATATCTTTTTGTTTCTCTTTGTGTCTATCTCTTTCTTTCCTCTTTCTCTCTATTTGTCTCGATATATTTCTCTCTCTCTCTCTGTCTCTCTCTCTCACTAGGTATATCTCTGTCTCTCTTTCCTTCTGTCTATATCTTTTTGTTTCTCTTTGTGTCTATCTCTTTCTTTCCTCTTTCTTTCCTCTTTCTCTCTATTCGTCTCGATATATTTCTCTCTCTCTGTGTCTCTCTCTCTCTCACTAGGTATATCTCTGTCTCTCTTTCCTTCTGTCTATATCTTTTTGTTTCTCTTTGTGTCTATCTCTTTCTTTCCTCTTTCTCTCTATTCGTCTCGATATATTTCTCCTTCTCTCTCTCTGTCTCTCTCTCTCACTAGGTATATCTCTGTCTCTCTTTCCTTCTGTCTATATCTTTTTGTTTCTCTTTGTCTCTATCTCTTACTTTCCTCTTTCTCTCTATTCGTCTCGATATATTTTCTCTCTCTGTCTTTCTCTCAATAGGTATATCTCTGTCACTCTTTCCCTCTCTATATATCTTTTTTCTTCTCTTTGGGCCTCCGTCTGTCTGTCTCTTTCTCTGTTTATCTGTCAGTGTTTCTTACTGTATCTTTTTGAGTGTTTCTCTCATCCGTTCTCCTTCTTTTGAGAGAGTAAGGCAAAACATGAGAGAACACTGACATACCAAGACAGACAAAAGCTCCTAACAGTAATGGTGATAGTGATATTGGCAGTTTTCTTTTGAGGAAACACAATATTTTTTTACTCTGTTTAATTTTCTCTATCTTTATTTAGTTTGTAGAAGTTGACAATGAATATTTTCATAATATTGTTTCTGTCATTTTGTTACATGTTAAGTGTAACAAAAGAAAAAAAATGATTGACCAAAACTCAGAGTTAAATCACATACAAATATTTAATTTACGATAAACACAAAATGATATATATATATATATATATATATATATATATATATATATATATATACAAAATTTACAATTTTTTGCATTCAAAACAGAAAACAGAGTTTACTACTGGCAGAGTGACGGGTAAGTGTTATGAATGGGAAGAAAGGTGTCAAATATCTTTACCCAGTTAAGATAGCGAAGAAGTTTAAGTGCTATACTTTTAGGAAATCCTCAAATGTTTATATAAAGAATAATTTGTTTGGTCAATGAAAGAGTCAAAAAATATCTATTTACCCTTTTAGTTCCATGAGGTTCTCTTTCAGGTTTTAGTTGGTCGTCAACTTTTTTTAGAGATTCTTTCAGCTGGATATAAATCGTTGAATCAAAGCCGAAGTTGATAATCATTGTCAATATAATTGATCATGGATAAAACAAAAAATTATTAAGATAAGAAATATAATATTTATGATTAGTCAGTTGAATTGGACAAAAAATAAAGTAAATGAATATGAAAATATCTAAGGATTAAATGTTTTAATCCGATATTATTTCCTTGTACTCCTAACGTCGTTTTGGTGGACACACATGTTTGAGTAGACGCCTCGTATTTTAAACAGTTTCAAAACGTACGCTCTCATTCGAGAAACCCCATAAAGATAACATGCTTTCTGTCAGGATTCAGTGGTTTTCTCCTACAAAAGGGAGACAGCAATAATTAAGCGTTCAATCAATGGCGGATTCTACATCGTCTTTATAATCTTTTTCGAATGTGCTTGCTGGCATTCACTAACATTTAGAGTAAAAAGATGTAAAAATGCGTAAACATTATATTTGAACAGAAGCACAAAAATAAAATGCCTGTTTCAATTTTTGTTTAGTTGCCTTAGATTAATGATTCTAAAGATTGTCAATTATTTCGTTGAATTAGTGAATTGAATAGTATTTTCTATATAAACTATATTAGTAAACAATTTTACCAAAAGATTCAGTCAGTTACACGGTTGAGGGATCAGATCTTGAAAGAGACATGACAGATTTTCCCGCAGTAGGTTGCCATTACCTTCTGCGGCGAACTGATTACCCAACTAATACTTTAGAACAAAATCTGTTCTGTTATTTAACCCATAGTTTAAAGGAGAAAGGATGGATTAATACCTTTTCTAAGGGTATTTGCGCGTAAGTGAATGCAGCTAATTCAACTGGAATTCGAACTCTGCTCACTGATTTTTCGTTCCAAGCCGATATCCACTGCACCACAACCCATATCCACCCACAAAGCACCTCCTCGTCTGAAGATTATTTATTTGTTAAAACAAAATCTTCAACACAGAGTAAACTTACTTAAAAATCGGCCAATCAAGGCATTTGGCTTTCCCTGGTTAAAAGAAATACAGGTTCAACTTCTGACGGGAGGAGGTGTATTTTATTTAATAGGACTTTCGATCTCTAGGCCAGCAGACATTAATTCAACTCTTTAGACAAAAAAAAAAAAAAAAAAAAAAAAAAAATAGATTTCTACTAAAACTCATGTACTTCCGAAATATGTTTATAGTAGTAAAATTTATGTCCGTAGATATATAGACACACACACACACACACACACACACACACACACACACACACACACACACACACACAAACACACAAATACACGTGTGAGTGTATGTGTGTGTGTATGCGTGTGTATCTATATATATATTTATAGTGATTTGTTTGATCATTATTTTTGATCGATACTCATATTTAAGTAGATATTCTGTTTTATAATCAAACAGTATTATATATTTATTTCTACCGGCCTGATTATTTACGATAAATTTTTGTTACGAAAATGTGTCATTCGCCAGGATTCGAACCTGCGACCACTATCCATATAAAGGAAACCACCAATTGATCGTCATTAGTGGTCGAAAGGTCTAAGACGCGCCAGATCAATTGGTGGCCTCTACTATCCGGATAGGGGTCTCAGGTTCGAATCCTGACGAATGACACACATTTTCGTAACAAAAATTTCAAACAAATCATTTCAAATTGTCGGTTGTTTAAAGACCATTTCGTTAATCTTCCTTAATTTCCGTAATATCTCTATAGATAAATTTTATTACGAAAAACATATTTGGGGTGTATACTACTAGCTGGATGTGCGTTGTGGCGCATTGGATATCCACTCAGAACGAGAAATCGGAGAGCCGAGTTCGAATTCCAGTTGAATTCATTGCATTCACTTAAATTTGTGGAGAACCTTTATGACAATTTGTGAATATTTATGACAATTTATTTATTTATTTATGACAATTTATGAAATTTGTGGAGAACCTTTATGACAATTTGTGAATATTTATGACAATTTATTTATTTATTTATGACAATTTATGAAATTTGTGGAGAACCTTTATGACAATTTGTGAATATTTATGACAATTTATTTATTTATGACAATTTATGAAATTTGTGGAGAACCTTTATGACAATTTGTGAATATTTATGACAATTTATTTATTTATTTATGACAATTTATGAAATTTGTAGAGAACCTTTATGACAATTTGTGAATATTTATGACAATTTATTTATTTATTTATGACAATTTATGAAATTTGTGGAGAACTTTTATGACAATTTGTGAATATTTATGACAATTTATTTATTTATTTATGACAATTTATGAAATTTGTGGAGAACCTTTATGACAATTTCCTCAACAATTTCTTCCGGACGGCTGCAACTTACACGCCTACTGGAAAATGTAATAAATAAATAAAACTGAAACAAAAAAAGACAGACCTTGGAGTAATAAATACGTGTTTATGTATGTGTGTGTATGCGTGTGTGTGTGTGCGCGTATCGCATATTAAAAAATACATCAGATATAAAAAAAAAAGAAAAAAAAAAGCAGTAGCAATAATCAGTGGTTAACAATAAGACAAAAACCTTTAGCGACTCTCTTTATTCGGGGTGGCAGGCGACCCGAAAGGATTGTGATACAAGACTATAATTCTGTCACATGTTTGACTCATAAAACACTTGCATGATGTCAAATTGAACCGACTGAATGACCTGACGCTTATGTCATCGACAATACGAAATAGGCGTACGAACTAATTGTCAGGTCATCCAAAATACACACTCATAAAAGTACACGCATACATACACTCTAATACACGCATACACATACACCCGTACGTACTCTTTCTCTCTCACACTCTCTCTCAAGATGCAAGAAATAAAAAAAAAAACAACAGACATACGAAGCTGAATGAAGTCGGGCGAGGCTGCACATCTAGGCACATCGGACGCTAGAAATGTAAAATTTAAATTTAAGCGTCTCTGCATCGTCAGTGTTTCTCTCAATGTTTAATTATAACCAACGATTGTTTATAATTTTGCTCCTTTCCTCTACATATATATTAATCTGAAGAAGTTTTTTTCAAGATCGAAACGCGTTACTAAGATTTTTTCCATTTTGCCAACCACATTAATTCGATATATAAAATTTACATAATATTCTCTCATGTGTGTGTGTGTGTGTATGTGTGTGTGTTAGTGTGTGTGTGTGAAAGAACACGTAGATTAAAAATTCAGTTCAAGCATTCTTTTTATAAAGAATACTCAATTCAGAGTAGAGCTTAATATTGTAAATTTGTTATTACAATGGTTTATAAAAGCATAATATTACTACACAAAAGTTTTCATGTTTCAGAACAGAACTATTTCTCTTCAGGTGATCACCTGAAGAGGAACAGTTTTGTTCTGAAACATGAAAACTTTTGTGTAATGTTATTCTTCTTCTTCTTCTATGTGGCATCTCTCTTCAGGAAGTAGGCGATCATGGTTCTCCACGTCTCCCTATCCCTTGTGGCTCTTTGTATGTTTGCTCTTGTTACACCTCGCAACCCCCGTTCCATCATCTACCTGATCAGGTCCTGCAAATATGTTATCCGCTGTCTACCTCTGTCTCTTTTCCCTTCTATCTGGCTAGTCAGTATCAGGTTCTCCAAGCTGTCCTTCCTTATTGCATGTCTCAGGAACTTCAATTGTCTCTTCCTGATGCTCAGTATCAATTTCCTTTTGGTTGCCATTCTTTCCAACACCTCATCGTTGCTTGCATGCTCAGTCCACTATATCCGCAGCATCCTTCTGTAGAACCACATTTCCGCTGCTTCAAGTTTTGTCCTCATTTTCGATGATATCGTCCAGCATTCACTGCCATATTGAAGAACTGACATCACATAGCAATCCAGCACTCTCTTCTTTATTTCTAGGGAAATTTTCCTGTGTGTTAGTACTTTACTCAGCTTCTGGAACGCGTCCTTTGCCATACCAATTCGCCTTCGGATCTCTGTGCCGCACTTTCCATCTCCTGTTAGATGATTTTATAAATCATTGTAAAACAAAATGACAATATATATATATAGGTTGTAATGGGTAAATTGTCGGCATTTTATATTTTAACTTCGGCCATGCGTGTTGTTTGTTTGTTTGTTTGTTTGTTTTTCATTTTGTCCACTGCACAGTATAGTAGGGTCAATTTTGCATCAAAACGCAATTCAGTCAGCCAGAAATTTGCAGAAGACATGCTGTACTGCTTGACAACTGCACCAGAAGCTCTAATAGAAATATTTTAGACTGTTTGGGTATTATTATGAGGAGAGTTCAAAAGATTCTAAAAAAGGTTGGTCGTCGATATATCCAGTCAGTATCATGGGGTGATGAGGAGTGTTTGGCTTGTGATGTCGATGTTATCCCTCCATTCATTTATTTCAGGGCCGACTCAAATGGAGGCCTACATCAAGTGGCTTGAGGATGTAGGGATGCCCTTAGCCAAGTGGCTGGCTGCTAAAACGTCCTATTTCTAGCAACATGACTCTGCACCATGCCCCACAAGCAAGAGAAACTCGTCATGACTATCAGACAATTTCTGGGACCACATAGCCCCTTACATCAGGCCACTTAACTCATGATTATCGTGTGTGGGGCGCAGTTGGGTGAGAGACCAATAAAACTCTTTGTAATGCCAAAGATGAACTGAAGGCAAGGGTTATGGTAGCATTTATAAGCTTAAACAAAGACACCGTCTAAAAGAGTTGCAGGAGATTCCAAAGTTGTCTGAAAGTCGAGGTTGTAGCTAATGCCGATGTTATTGAATAAATTTTCTCTTAAGTATTTCAAATTTTTTTGTGTAATTTTAGTAAATATATCTGTTAAAGTGAGATGACAGCGTCGCATTCATTTTTGCGTAATTTAGACGCAAAATTATCCATCGTACCCATTGTGTGTGTGGGAAGTGTAAAAATTCGTTCGATGAGCAAACTTCATAAGTTATTATTGAATTGATTTTCTATAAAATGCTTTTCTTGTCAGGGTAACAAAGGTCTATATGTATAGAGAATGCAGAAGAAAAGAAACATCTGCTATGGATCGATGCTTTGTGCAGAAATCTCGCAAGCAGTTCTTCGTAAATTTATCTGGCCTCGTGCTAAAGTTGGTTTCAAAAGACACGATTATGGTAATAATATTTAAGGGGGTAGCGTGATCCCTATCGACGATACAGCGTATGTAGATATAAAAATACGCACATAGATATCAAAGTTACATGGTTCGTGGTAGTTTCACACCTTAAGTGATCATCAGATTAATTAGATTATCCCTTAAGACATTAAATTGACTCTCACTATGTCGTGTTAGTTCCTATGGCCACGCTTATATATGTAATAAGAGAGAAGAGGAAAACTGATGGCAAAGAAATAATAAAAGATCCATTATGTTGTCCATATGATGCGATAATTTATAGATAGGCTCTCTGTCGCACACACTTTCTTGCTGTTTCTCTCTCTCTCTCTCTCTCTCTCTCTCTCTATATATATATATATATATATATATATATATATATATATATATAATTATGTGTTAAATGGACATTGCGACACGGAAATTTCTATTTGTCGAGATAGCATCTCACCATCAGGCAATGTTCGATGTTGGTTGTGAAAATGATTTACATCATTTTCACAATCAACATCGAACGTTGCCTGATGCGAGATTCTACCTCGACAAATAGAAATTTCCGTGTCACAATATACATTTAATTCGTAATTACATGATTAGATTAAGCTCTACAATATCTATTGTATTGAGCACTGTTTATAAAAAAAATAAATGACAGGGGACTCAAAATTGTAAAATATTGGATCCTCTTCACCTGGATTTATATATATATGCCTTCTTCTGTCGAGCATCTATAGCTCAGAGGTAGAATCGCCGAGTGACGCTAATTCGGTCTGGTTTCAATCCTGGGTTAAAATGCAGTCGGATGTCTAGAGTAATGATGAGCTGTGATACAGCGAAACAGATCTGTCTGCGGATAACTATATATATATATATATATATATATATATATATATATATATATACGAGCGTACACGCGAATATTTTATCATATAAACATCATGGATGTGTGATTAGTGCAATAGATAGCGAATCGGAAGGAGAAATTGGTGAGTCGAGTTCAAATTCCAGCCTGGAGCGTTAGATTCGCTTGTGTGTAAAAATCCTTGAAAGCTATGTGTTCATCTCTTTCCCCTTCTATAGGTTAAATAGTAGGACTAGTTGTGGTAATAAAATAAACATATCCCATCTCCCCACTAACTTGTAAATATCCATCATAACAGAATAAATGAAGAATGAGTCCTTGTTAAGAAATCATCGCAGCATGGCCACCTCGAGGTGGTGTCATGGTTAGCAAGTTTGTCTCGCTAGAATCATTGCAATTGAGTAATGAGTTCTATCCTCACTGGGTGTCCCTTACTGTCGGCCTTGTGCCACATGTAAGCTACTCTTAGAAAATCAGCATGATTGTCTCTTATTTAGGTAGGTTTCTTTGGAGACATAACGTAAAAAATAACAATGAATAATTTTTTTTTTTAATTTTAAAGAGCATTCCTGAATTTCAATAGGAATTTTAGTAAATATAAATTCTTTTTTATTTTGGGATGAATTAACAGAAAATATCCAAAAATTGTGTAAAAGAAGTATTCTTACAATTATAATTCTTACAATCCGGTTTTAAATGATAATCAGTAAAAAAAAAAACAACAAAGCAGTCAATCAATTGAGAAAAAAATGTCGTTGCTAATGGTTGAATTTCAAGATCCAGTTAAAGGTCAACGGAGACGACACGTCATTTTAGAAATGGGCTCTGAGTGTGTTTCACAATGAAAAGACAAAATATGACCTTTAGGGTTACCGGGACTTCCGGGGTTACTAAAATAAACACCAAATTACACGCACACACAAACGCAATATCATTCGTGACGTATAAATATCACACACGCACACACAACCACACGAATACAAACACTAACACGTACACACATTCGGTCCGTTTCACTAGAAAAAGCTAATCTTTCTGTGTTTATTTTTCAACCCATCGCCATCTGATTAGGTTCCTTCACGTTTTTCTTGTTTTTCCTCAGCAAACAATTTTCTATTTGTCAAGAAGAAGGGAAGAGATTATAACGCTTAAGACGGCAAAGCACTTCACCGTTTCTTTATTTTCTGGTTAGCGGTGCGACTAGACACTGGGGGACTTATTCACTCTCGCCTCCAACTTACACCGCGGGCGCCTGATTCTGACAATTTTTATTTTTATATCTAATGTCGTTTCCATTTTACAATCAATACGTTTGAATCCATCTTTGCACCCCAATCTATGGGTTCATTAGTCGTGTTTGTATCAGTAAATCATTATCTCCAGAAACTTATTATTAGCTAAAAAATATTTTCTGTTTTTAAATAACCCGCAAAAGGTTGATAAACCGTGAAAAAACAAATCAACCAAAACATTTCATTAGCCTCAACTTAAAGAAGCAAAACGGAATTATGGCAAAAAGGTCAAATGTTATTTCTACTGTGTTTCTTTGCTTTTTGCTTAAAGAAGCAAAACGGAATTTCGGCAAAAAGATCAAATGATATTTCTACTGTGTTTCTTTGCTTAAAGAAGCTAAACGGAATTTCGGCAAAAAGGTCAAATGTTATTTCTACTGTGTTTCTTTGCTTTTTGCTTAAAGAAGCAAAACGGAATTTCGGCAAAAAGGTCAAATGTTATTTCTACTGTGTTTCTTTGCTTTTGCTTAAAGAAGCAAAACGGAATTTCGGCAAAAAGGTCAAATGTTATTTCTACTGTGTTTCTTTGCTTTTTGCTTAAAGAAGCAAAACGGAATTTCGGCAAAAAGGTCAAATGTTATTTCTACTGTGTTTCTTTGCTTTTTGCTTAAAGAAGCAAAACGGAATTTCGGCAAAAAGGTCAAATGTTATTTCTACTGTGTTTCTTTGCTTTTTGCTTAAAGAAGCAAAACGGAATTTCGGCAAAAAGGTCAAATGTTATTTCTACTGTGTTTCTTTGCTTTTTGCTGCAAATACAGATCCTTTGTATGTTGTGAATTCAATTCCTAGTCTACGCAGCTTTTATTTTTCGAAATCCCAAGAAAATTAGGTAAAATATACCAGTAGAAAACTGAAAGTTATATCAGCCAGAACCTGTATTACAAACATCAAAGATAAAGATACCAGTTCCAAAGAATCATTTTGTACTAATTAGAATTCGTCACAAAATTTTATACAGTAGAAAAATGTTTATAGTTCATTTTTCCAATGAGATATGGATCGGTTTGATTTTAGGGCTTTTGTGAATTATTTATAAGCGAAATTTATTTTTTATTTAAAAAATAACTTTTTTTCGATTAAATATTGGATTAAGAGTTTTCTTGAGAATAACAATGTTTTTTTTCGGCTTATCAACCCTTTGTGCTTTATTTAAACTCGAAACATTAATAATGCTGCTTTTCATGTGTAAATATCAACCTTTTTGGAGGTAATATTTTCAGACGAGATGGCTTCATACATTTCCATATGGTATTTACGCGTAAATAGAAGCAACAAACTCGACTAGAATTCACCGAAGACGAGAAAATCTCACCACCTTTTCATTATTGCCTGAAGTTTATATTTCTGCAAAGATTTCTTGTTCTGTGCTAGTGAAATTAATAAATATATATTTTGTACGTAAATCAATTAAATATAAAGTAGGAGACTGCTTCTTTTAAACATCAGCAATCGATAGATTAAGATATTTTTTGATAAAATCCAAACAATAATCTGCAATGTTATTGCTCCTGACCTGGCATCTCAGTTTCAGTTAGTTCACCACCACCGTAATGTAGCTCCCTGTGCCTTTTCTATAAAACCTTTTATGGTAATATTTTTAATGATTTGTCTCTATGGTACCTAGACTTTATGAATTTAAGTGCAGTACTTGATTGGCAGCAAGGTCTCATCATTTTATATTTGAAATTGATAGATGTAACCTTCCCTAAGAACACTTTCATGATAATTGTTCTGATGAACTTTCCTCTATGGTACCTAGATTTTATGAATTTAAGCGCAGTACTTGATTGGCAGCAAGGTCTCATTTTTTTACAGTAGAAATGGAGAGACGTAACAGTTTCTTCTATTGGACTTCTGGCTGCCATATAGGAGGACAGATATTACGTAACAGCTCAGTACTCTTTATTCCTAATTTTAACTTTTTTTTCTTAATACTTGGCTTATCATTCGGAAGGCATTTTTTTTCTTTTTTTAAATCCAATGCGTCTTCGGATATCAGTGATAAACTTTCTCTCGGCTGTTATAACACTTCTCAGATATTAATTGTACATGATTGATTTTGATATTTTCAATTTGGTATAGTTTGCTAACAGCCATGCATTCTGTTTTCTTGCAATTATGTTTAGTCCTTTCTTTAGTCGATTTCCTTTGGGAGGAGTTTTTGTACTCTCCTTTCCGTATCTGCTACCATCACTAAGTCATCATCAGATCTTATGTTGTTAAGATTGTGGTCGCTAATAATAAATCTTCTTAGAACTTCTAATTCTCTCACTATATAGGTTGAATAAATTCGTTGAAAAGACACCTTTCCAAATGGTACCTACGGTTTTGAAATCAAAGTTTTCTTTTTCATATACATATACAGGGTGTCCATAAAGTCCGTTTCGACTTTAAAAGATTTATAATACAAATAAAGTTTTAAGTTTTTAAAGTGCACACGATCTTTATGGACACACTATATATATAGGGTGTCTATAAAGTCTATGTGCACATTAAAAATTTATAACTTTATTTGTATTTGTGATAGAAATAATCTGTAAAAATGTTATAAAGTTTAAGGTACCTAGTTTTAAGTATGGTTATTGAATAATTCTTTACCACAAAATTTGCAACAATTTTTAGATAAGTAAACAGATGGAAAGAAATTTACGTCCTGAAAGGACAAGGCACATAGAAGAAAGAAACAGATGGATTTAATTAGCCTCCACTTTCGCCAGATTTGAATTCATTAGATTTGTTTTTTATCAGGACATGTGAAAACAATTGTGTATGCAACCAAACCTAGTTCATTAGAAGATTTGAAAGCTAAAATAGCTAATGTGATTTCAGGCATTACAGTAAATCAGTTGGCAAATGTTTTCCGTGGATTGCAAAATCGTATTACCTTTGTATTGTGTAATACGCTCAGTCAGCCTGGCTTTATCCCGGTCAATACAGCACCAGATATGACGACGCTCTCAGGTCGCTAGTCATGATGGCCTCATCACAGTAGCTAGTCTTCAAGTCGTCTATTAGAACGGTGTTCTTCAATTACTCTCGCCCTCGCACTATGAGGCGGAGTGATTTTATTCCCTTGGTTTAACCAATGAAATACCAATATTTCTGTTGACGTCATTTCTTTTCTTCTTCTTCCCTGATTCAACTGATTACTTCATTTATTTTTCAAGTTTTTAAAAAATTTGTAATATATATTTTTTCGCTCCACTCATAGTGCGATCGACAATAAACAATCTTATCATCTATTAGGCTCACTTTCCTTTATTCATATTGTAACCAATAATCTGCAGAATTAATAATACCACTAGAAATAATTTCTTTCGCTCCGTCGTACTAAACTTAGGATTATATTCTTCCACATGCAATGCAATTAACATGTTACATTACCCTTTGTATTGCTAACGAGAACACGTGGAAACTAAAATGAAATTTCAATAAAACCTTAAAAAATATAGATTTACTTCTTTTTAACCCTTTTTACAAATTATTTTCATCGCAAGTACAAATAAATTTTTTAAAGTGCACTCGAACTTCATGGACACCGTGTGTATATGTGTGTGTGCATGTGTGTGTGTGTGTGTGTGTGTGTGTGTGTGTGTGTGTGTGTGTGATTTGTTAAAGACGACTGACAAGGTGGTACTGCGATTAAGCTTTTTATTCAATATTTCTTAGGTTCGCACAAGTGTATTATTTTCCAGACACAAAGCGTGTAAAAACTGTCCAATTTTAAGAGTGACTGCTCACTTAGATATAAAATCAGTCAGTCAGTTAAGTGCCATGCGCGATACACGCTTTGGGCGATCATGTCTCGAAAGAGACATGACTGACTGGGCAGAATATTATCCTGCAGTAGGTTGCCATTGCTTTCTGTGGTAGACTGGTTGCCGACCAAGGCTATAGAACCCAATCTGTCCTATTATTTAACCCATAACTGGAGAGAAGAGATGGATTAATACCTTTCCCAAGGGTATTTGCGCGTAAGTGAATGCAAGGAATTCAACTGGAATTCGAACTCGGTTCCCCGATTTCTCGTTCCGAGCCGATATCCACTGCTCCACAACGCACATCCTCAGATATAAAATACAAGTTTTAAAAAAGTGGGTGCTCGCGAGAATTCATTATCTCGTCTACTTTTCCTTATAGAACTCAATAATGTAAAGCATATACTAGTTAACAATGGTTTTCCTAGTTTCCCCAGATTAGATTATTTCTTTCTAAAGTAACTAATAGCGACACTGAAGATACAGATAAAAACAATAACATTAACATATTCTACAAAAACCCAATACATGTCAACTATAAACAAGACGAATTTTCTCTTTGTTGTGGAGGAATATCCTGTCTTACCCAGGAATGGGTATGGCCCGGGTTATAAAAGACCGGGATTCGAACGAACTAAAGAGGGAGAACGAGAGTCTTCGTTATTATACGAGAGATTGAGAGCCATCGGCCTTAGACGAGAGTTAGACGTCACTAGACGGAAGCCTTCTTCTCAAGACGGACGCATACGTCCTATACAGAGACATTGCCTTCTTAATTGTTATTCTTGTTAACTGTCCGTTGGTGTACTTGTATTTGGTTTATTGTACTGACGTATAATAAATCTCTATTTATATATCCTCAGTGTTAAGAGTTACTTCTTGCACTATTCTTTCTCTGTTTATCCCCTCCCGGGATACAACACTCTTAAAGATATAAAAAAGAAATACACAAACACAGTCGAACAAGAAAATTAAATTATCTACTACAAAACATTTAAAACATAAATAAATATGTTTTAAAAATTGTGCATTAAAAATTAGATTGTTCACATTATTTTAGAAAAACAAAATCAAATGCGTCTCAAAGTACAAAGTCACGTGACACCAACTTGTCATAGTTAAGTGCCATACGCGATACACGCTTTGGGCGATCATGTCTCGAAAGAGACATGACTGACTGGGCAGAAAATTATCCCGCAGTAGGCTGCCATTGCTTTCTGCGGTAGACTGGTTGCCAGCCAAGGCTAGAGAACCCAGTCTGTCCTATTATTTAACCCATAACTAAGATACCGCAAGATACGGATTAATATCTCTCCCAAGGGTGTTTTTGCGTAAGTGAATGCAAGGAAAATTAAAAAAAAATATTTGTATATGCATTCAAAAATGCTGGTCCCAAACAATAGTTATGGGTGGTTGATTAAGTTGTATGTAAAACTTTAGTATTTTATTTTTTCAATTCTATTGTTATGTAATTATGACGAGAAAAGACTTGTATATTTTTGCGAGCCACGTGTTGACATTAGATCATCAAGTATCATAGACACAGAATATCTATTGTTTTTAACACATGTTCAAAAAGAAGGTCTCCCCAAATAGGTCCTGGTATGGCCGTAAAGTGCATCCGGTAAGGCAAGGTCTCTGATTGGGAGGTTGTGAGGAGTATGGAACCACCTCTTAATTGCTGTTGATCTCAGGTCCACCCTGACCTGTTAAGTCCCAGCTATGGGCAAATAGTTAACCCCCAAACTGGGGTCAAAACACCATGAAAGTATAAAAATACACTTTTATAGAAGTATATACATAAATTAGACTTGTATAGAAAAATATACATTTTTGAATGAAAAATATTACCAATAATACATTTTTGAAGAAAAAATTATTACCATGACACATTTTTAAAGAACAAAAATTGTTCTCGGTAAAACATTTTTGAATACAAAACTAGAAAACATTTTCAGTTTTCTAAAATAAAAAAAAAGAATAAAAGCCAAAAATTTTCATTAAAATCTGACTAAATCAACCTTCTCACTATAACCAAACATTAAAAAAAAGAGTACTTTAAAACCACATTTTTTGGCATAAAATAATCCTGAAAGATTGATGTGCCATTAAACAAAAATCAAACTTCTTTCCAAATATACGGAAAACACACACAGGGTCTTATGGCCATTTAGCGTTGAAACACCAGTTCCTGTACAATCACCGCAAATTTAAACAACGTTGAGCCTGGTTAGTACCTAGATGGGAATACCTGGTACTGTAAGTGTGAATGTTCGAGTAGTGTGATGGATAAGGGGTCCTCTTTAGTCTTTTGAACAGGAGTAGAGATTTGTCCCTTGTTTCCTGTTTAGGATTGTGTTACTGTTCCTTTGTAAAGACTTCTTCAACTCTCATTTTCTAACGTATCTGTCTGAGCCGTGAAATGTTTTTACTAATTATTCTTTTTTCTCTTCAATGGGAGTGGATAGGTGTGCCTATCGTCTGGTTAACACTCCTCTCCAGTGTCGTGAACAGGAGTAGTAGTTTATTCTTTGTTTTCTGTTTAGGATCGGGTTTCTGGTTCCTTCTAAAGTCTTGTCATTCTCTTACACTCCCAGTAACCCCCCACCGTGCATCTTAGTGGCTTTGCTTGAGTCAAATGGATTAAAAAAGAAAATCCAGTTGTCCTCGTTATATACACTTACGCGCAAATATTTTTTGAAAAAAGTCTAAATCTACCTTTTCTTCCGCACAGCTATTAACTCTTGTATCATCATCACAGCTACTATTATTCCCCCACCCTTTGCCAAATTGTTAAAATCTAAAGAAATATTTTCTGGCTTTAAATAACATGAAAAATATAGATAAACCACAAAAAGCGAATCATTCAATCAAAACACACACTCACATAAATATATATTAATAAATTAAGTAATTCATCGAGTTTTTATTAGACCTCAAAAGAATGCAGAAAGCAATGGACGGCCATTTTGTCCTATGTTTGAGATTCAAAAGCAGTGCGCATCCACTACCGGGAATTGAAACCTAGACTGCTGCGTTATTAAACGAACCTCATACCAACCGTACCACGGAGCCTGGCAACGAATTGAACCCGATATAGCGCCGCTCATTTACATATTCTGTGGTGGAACTCTGCTGAGTTCCTTTTACCCAAAGGACTGTGCCCTCCCAGAGCCACGACTACTATCACCAAGCCGCTCACACTGGAGCATTAGAAGCCGGTTCAAGCAACGATATACATACGAGAAATAAGAACTCGATGAATTACTTAATTATTTCAAATCCTCCTACAATTTCTCGTCTATATTAATAAATATACATATTATCCTAGGTTTGAAGCGCGTCTCGGAGTTTCATGCATTATGCATACGACCATCACTGAGTATATATACCAGGTTTTCAACAAGAACGGCGAAGCTCCAACTGTTGCCCTGGATATCTCCAAAGCGTTTGACAGAGTCTGGCATGCTGGCCTTTTACGCAAGCTGCGGGGCTATGGTATAACTGAACCATTGTTTGACCCAATCCAGTCATTCCTTTTAAATCGCACAATGAAGGTAGTATTGAACGGACATGCCACCCGATACTATCATACTAACGCGGGTGTTCCTCAAGTGCTCTATTCTAGGTCCTACGCTTTTCTTGATCTTCATTAACGATCTCCCCGATGTAATGGGATCCCAAGTAGGCATCTACCGTTTACTCTCGCCTCGATCAAAAATCTGCCGGGGTTGATAAAGCGAACCTCGCTGCCGACCTTGAAAAGGCCTCTAATCCGTGGTGAACTGGAGTAAGAAATGGCTCGTGAATTTTAATGCTTCCAAAACGAAGCTGCTATCTATTAACTACCACAGACAATCGTTCCTACCCCCTATTAGAGTGGATCAGGCTAGTTTCCCTGAAAGCAAAACACTTCACCTCCTCGGATTACCTCCTTGACAGACCTCAAGTGGAATGATTACATAGAATGCATAGCTAAATCCGCTGCTAAGAAGGTCGGTTCTCTGTGCAGGGTCAGGAAGTTTTTCCCGTTCGAAACCGCCCTGCACAGATATAAATCTACCATCCACCGTTCATTGAATACTGCTGCCATATCTGGTCGAGTGCACCTGCTATTCACCTAGGGTTTCTTGACAAAATCCATCGGAGAATCTGTAATATGATCGATCCAAACTTAGCAGCTCAGATATAGTCACTTTCTCACCGGCGATATGTGACTTCCCTGTGTCTCTTCTACAAATACTTTCACGGCTTCTTTTCTCGCACTTCTCGCCTGTGGAATTCCCTTCCATTCACTTGTTTCCCTGACAACTACAATCTCCAGGGATTTAAATGTAAAGTCAATCGTCATCTCCTATCTCACTAACCTGCATCCTCTCTCTCTCATGCTCCTTCCTCCGTCCACTCCACTCTCATCAATATTCACATCCTTCTTTTATCCACTTCCTGACACCCCCTATAACCTGTCACTCTTTTTCATAACTTTCCTCCTATGTAACCCCCTGCAAAACAGTGGCAGTAAAATACCTTGCTTGGAGTAATATGATTATAAAAAAAATATGGTGGGATGCGTGTTGTGGTGGAATTTAAATGTAAAGTCAATAGTCATCTCATATCTCAATGAATTGCATCCTCTCTCTCTCTCTCTCTCTCTCTCTCTCTCTCTCTCTCTCTCATGCTTCTTTCCGCCTGTGAAATTCCCTTCCATGTATTTATTTCCCCGACAGCTACAATCTCCGAGATTTTAAATGTAAAGTCAACAGTCATCTTCTCTCTCACTGACTTGCATCCACTCTCTCTCTCTCACTCTCTCTCTCTTATGCTCCTTTCTCCGCCCACTCTACTCTCATCAATATTTTCATCTTTTTCTTACCCACTTCTTGACACCCCCTATAACCTGTCACTGTTTCTCATAACTTTCCTCCTATGTAACCCCCTGCAAGATAGTGGCAGTAAAATTCCTTGCTTGGGATGATATGATTATAAAAAAAAAATAAAAAGATAGATAGATAGATAGATAGATAGATAGAATCTCCAAGAATTTAAATGTAAAGTCAATAGTCATCTCCTATCTCATTAACCTGTATCCTCTCTCTCATGCTCCTTTCTCCGTCCACTCCACTCATCAGTATTCTCATCCGTCTCTTACCCACTTCCTGACAACCCTATAACCTGTTAAGCTTTCTCCTAACTTTCCTCCTATGTAATTCTGCGCATCAGTGTCAGTAAACTGCCTTGCTTGGGGCGATATGATTATATATATATATATATATATATATATATATATATATATATATATATATATATGTGTGTGTGTGTGTGTGTGTGTGTGTGTGTGTGTGTGTGTGTATAAAAAAATCACCAGGTGCATATTATGAACTGAATATTTTGTCATTTGAATTATTATATCAGGTGTTAGCGTTCCTTAAGTTAAGGTCATTATAAATTGAAAATCGGGTGTGCGAATATTTTTATTTATTCAGTTTTTTAAGTTTATACCGAAAAACAAAAAAAAAAAAAATAGAAAATTAAAATCGTGGGAGGAGGAAAAATATTATTTCAGGGTCCGATTTTTATTAATATTGCGTTGAAGGGGGCGTCATTAGTTTGTTTATATTGGAGACGAAGCAGTTGAATGTGTATTTCTTTTAAAGAATAAAAAATTAAAAAATTAAAATCAAAAAATTAAAAGAATTAAGAAATTAAAAGATATTGCTTCAGATGTACTATATTTATAGGGGGAAGTCTGCTCATGGGTGATACAACTTTGTATTTTTTGTTTGCTTTGTAAATTCATTGTATATTGACCCTCATCCCCAGTCAGCCAATTAAGTTCCATATGTGAAACACGCTTCGGGCGATCATGTCTTGAAAGAGACATGACTGACTAGGCAGTAGGTTATCCTGCAGTAGGTTGCCAATACTTTCTGCGGTAGATGGTTGCCAGCCAATGCTTTAGAACCAAATCTGTCCTATTATTTAATCCATAACTGGAGGAAAGAAACGGATTAATACCTTTCCCAAGGGTATCTGTGCGTAAGTGAAAGCAAGGAATTCAACTGGAATTCGAACTCGGTTCCGCGATTTCTCGTTCCGAGTCGATATCCACTATTCCACAACGCACGTCCCCAGTACGAAATCCAAAATAAAATATGCTCATGCGACGTTATTTCTTAAAATGTGAAAAATATAAAATTAAACTTTTTTGGGGTTTCGTAATCTGGAGTTCTTTTTGCCTATCGATTAGTGTCTGGCCCGTCGTATGCCTGGCCCGTCGTATGCCTGGCCCGTCGTATGCATGTCTCCAGAGGTTGGTTAACCAGTCCTTGTTGCAAGCTTTGTGTTTGCTCAATCCAGAACCCACGACTGCAACTATGCTGAGCGGACCCTAGTTACAGTTTCTGGAAGAAAGCGTGTTATCTGGCGCGATCAACAGTCTAAAGAAGGTCATTACGTGCAAGTCCTCGGTCACGATGACTTGTCACTTCATGCTCGCACAAACATTGGTGTTTCCTAAATAGTTGCGTCTAACCAATTTCACTTGCTATAGTTTTCAAGCATATTTCAAAGGTGCTGCACGCTGGGGCAACTCCCCAGGTCGATAACATCAAGAAATTAACTTGTTGACAGATCGGCCGTGATGAGATTCGAACCCAGGTCTCATAGTCGAAAAGCAAAAGTTGTAACCAATCAGCCACTTTATATTGATTAAGCACAATAAATTACAAATACAATAATTTTAACTATAAAAATGTAATATGGAAAAATAATTTCTAGGAAAAAATGATTTCTGGTCGGAGATTATATTGTACAACTCTGCATACAAAGTAAACATTTTTAATGTAAAGAATAAACTTCTCACCCTTGTGTAAGTCAGAAGCTCCCCTAACTTCACCCCCTCTTATTTTGCATTGAATTGGGTCAGCATTAGTCTATTTATAAATATCATATAATAATTCTGCTTGTTCCATCCTTAGTTAGTTACTTAGTTCCTCCGTCCGTTATGCCACTGAAGAAAGATAACACACTTACTCTCTACACAAGCTTTTCCTTCCCCTCTATCATTTTACTCACCTCAACCTTTCTCTCATCTTTTCCAAACGGAAGGGTAGTAAAATGCGATAGAGTAGGAGGAGAGAGCCTATAGCATTACCGTATCATTACCAGCTTAAGCTGGTGGTTGTAGCAGTATTTGTGTGTGTGTATATGTGTGTGTACTGTAAAATATAGTAAAAATAGGTAGGTTTGTTGTCGTATCCCACGACCTAATAACGAAATTTCTGACCTCTACACCCTTGGCCATTACTCAGTTGGTCTTTTCTGTTTACAATGGACACAGGGGCCATGTTTTTTCAGTAATAAAAAAAAAATTTCTCTCTCAAAATCTCTCACAAAATAGCGTACGGTATTTTGGTTATGGTCTGTGCATACGCCGCTTCATATAAGATTAAAGGAAAGTAGCTTTTATGGACATAGATATTTTAATAAATTTACACTTTGTGTTATCGTTATTTTATTATCCAATAATATTTGAAGACGTTACTATTATTTGTAGTATGACAAAGTAAAATTTTTCCAGGAAATCATAATTATCCTTCCGTGGAAATTCCACGGGTTCCACTAGTATACATTATTTATATAACATTTACTAAGATAAGTAGGGTAACACAGTTTACTCTCGCCTCGATCAAAAATCTGGTGTTGGTGACAAGGCGAACCTCGCTGCCGAGCTTGAGAAGGATCCTTCAATCCGTGGTGAATTGGGGGTAAGAAATGGCTCGTAAAATTCAATTCTTCCAAAACGAAGCTGCTCTCAATTAACCACCACAGACAACCGCACCTCCCTCCCATTAGCATGGAACAGGCTTGCCTCCCAGAGAGTAAATCACTACGCCTGCTTGGCCTGACACTCTCAGCGGACCTACGTCGAATCCATTGCTAAATCCGCAGCTATGAAAGTCGGCTCTCTGTGCAGGGCCCGGAAATTCTTTCTGCCTGAATCTATCCAGCAATTATAGAAATCCACCATCTGCCCGTGTATTGAGTACTGCTGCCACATCTGGACGAGTTCCCCTTCTATTCTCCTCGGGGTTCTTGACAAAATACAGCGAAGAATCTGTAATGTGATTGATACCGACTTGGCTGACCGCCTGCAGTATCTCTCTCACCGGCGTGACGTGGCATCCCTGTGCCTCTTCTATAAATACTTTCATGACTTCTGCTCTGACGAACTTAAATCACTGGTGCCCACTAGATGTGAATTTGCACGAGATACTAGATTGGCAACTAGGTCCCACCCTTTTACAGTGAAACCGATGAAATGTAACCACAATTTCTACTCCAACAGCTTCTTTCCTCGCACTTCCAACCTGTGGAATTCCCCACCGCATGCTTGCTTCCCCGACGGCTACAACCTCCAAGAGTTTAAATGTAAGGTCAATAGACACCTCCTAACACACTAACTCACACTCACTCTCTCCAACTCTCTCCCTATGTACATCCTAAGTCGTCTACCACCCTCCTTCTGACATTTCCTATACCCAATCGCTCTATGTAACCCCCTGCGCTATAGTGGCAGTGGAATGACTTGCTTGGGGTGACACGATTAAAAAAAAAAACATCGGAAAGGAATTACTAATCTTCATCATGAGGAGGGAGTGTTTTCTTTAAATTTCATCATTCAAAAATCGTCTCTTAGCAACTAGCTCATCCCCCAAACAGCGTTTCTTCTTGTAAAAATCCCCTTTGAAATATTCATTTGTTCCAACACGTGTTTGGGATCATCGTCTTCGTTCTAGTCAGATGCGTGGGCGATTGCTCAGGAATCACAAAGTTGTGGAGATGGCTATGAGTGTGCGATTGGCAGCGCTAAGACATATGCTAGCGTATAATATGATCGTCTGTCTCACAACGGTCAACAAAAGGAAGGCAAGTTGGACCGGAAATAGCTAATATCATGTCAACGTATCACTGGATAGAATAATACAAGGTTGGGATTGGAAGTGGGTTGGATGTTCACGAGAAGGGAAATGCAAGCCAGGATACTCCCACACATTCACACCATAGTCACACGGATCCAACAAGTATTCACTATTTATATGGATGTGTGTGCGCACGCGCACGAACATATTCATACATTCACACGATCACAATAACACACACACACACACACACACACACACACACACACACACACACACACACACACACACACACACGGAAAAGAAAAAATGAATGACTTTTTTTATTAAGTTTTTCTAGCGTTCTTAGATTTTTCCGTTTGTTAAAATTTATTTTTTAAACATTATTTCTTTAATGGAATCTCATATCTGAGTAGATGCTCTGTTCTTTTTTTTATTATTAAACAGTATATTTCTTTATATTTACCGGCCTAAATAATTGAAAAATCTTCTTATCATTATCCAGGCCAGTAGATATAAATAAATATAGTGTTTAATAATAAAAAAACAGAGCATCTACTTAATTATGAGTAACCATTAAAAATGTTTAGAAAATAAATTAAAAGTATGTCAGAATTCATTCAATTTGTAATGGATTTCGTCAAATTTCGTACTCACGCACGCACACACACACACACGCACACATACACACACATGATCAAGTTTGATTAAAAAGAACTGACAAGGTCTGTTTGTTTAAATTTTTATTATATTTTTCTAATTTTCGAATAAAGTGTTGTGTATTGTGCTCGAACTTGTAAATAAGCTGTCCAAAATTCATATTTTGTTATTTTTTTTTCAATTACTTATCGATTATCGTATTCATTATCAATAAGGAATGCGGATGTCTGTGTGGCAGTTAGAATTCCCTTTTTACTTCCTGATATTCTTTGGGAAGCTAGAAATTTGAAATGGTCTAACGTGACGTCATATATATATATATATATATATATATATATATATATATGCGCACACGTATCTATCTATCTATCAATTCAACACGGTAAAAAGTGATTAGTTCAACATGATAAAAAGAGGTCAGTTCAACATGAACTAATTAAGGGGACATATACACTACCAGCCATAATTATTAGGCCACCCCAGTTTTTTTTAAAGAAATTATGTATTTTAGCATTTATTGCCAAGTGGATAATTCTAAATGAAAATAGAATGGTTCTTCTGTCATTATTACTTTGCAAAATTTTACAAGGCAAATAAGCAAAGATGAACTTGTCCGAATCACCGTAAATTTTCTTCATTCTTTCATTGATAAAACTGCAATATAGGTAATTATTAAATATTTATAAATTCATTTGATGCACATGTTGTTGTGTAGTTTAAAAAAAAAGCTATTCTATTTTCATTTACAATTATACACTTGGCAATAAATACTAAAAAAATAGTATGGAATACATAATTTTTTAAAACACTGGGGTGGCCTAATGCCAGGTAGTGTACATAAGCACGCCTTAAAGGAGGTCAACACAATATAAAGCAATTAACCAACAACAATCTTACATCACTTAAGAAAGACAAAAAAATCATAAAGATAAACAAAAAATCAACATTCATGAAGAAGAAAAAAATCACGTACACACAAAGATAAAAATTGCACCAAACTTCACACAAATATGGAAAGATTGGGAACTATCAGTAGTGAAAAACCAAATGACCCTGAGGGGTGAAAACAGTACAATAATAGCTTCGAAATCGCTACGACTGAAATAACACCGCTCAGACACAAACTCTTTGTATATATATATATATATATATATATATTAGTCATCCTCATACAAGCCTGTTTCGCTGTATCACGGCGCATCAGTGTGGTTAGACATATCCACTTGCTTCTGGCCGGGATCGAAACTCGACCGATTTGGTGTCAGTTGGAGTCGCTACCCCCTAAGCTATAGGCGCATGGAATCAGACGAGGGAAATTTTAACGTGTTGTGTATAAACAGTGTATACAGACGCCAGTCACCGAAAGAACTTAATTCATTTCTGAAGAGTCACGCAGTGGAAATTATTTTTAAAATTTTATTCGAATCCTGCCGAATGACACATATTTTCGTAACAAAAATTTATCGTATATAATCAGGCCGGTAGAAATAAATATAAAATACTCTTTGATTATATAAAACGGAATATCTACTTAAATACGAGTATCGATAAAAAATAATGTTTAAACAAATAATATCAACTTGTCAATTGTTTATAAACAATTTCGTTAATCTTCGTTAATTTCCCGAACATGTTTACATTTGTTGAGATTAGGATACATAAGCATATATGGTTATTACGATAAATCGAAAATTGTGTTATATAGGCTTGATTTGACTGTGTTTAAATGTTGGTCATTCATGGTCGAGAGGTCAAAGACGCTCCGGATCAATTGGTAGCTTTCCCTATGTAGATAGGAGTCGCAGGTTCGAATCCTGCCAAATTAGATATTTTTATTTACAAAAATGTATCGTAAATAATCAGGCCGGTAGAAATAAATATATAATATTGTTTAATTATAAAACTGAATATCTACTTAAATACGAGTATTGATAAAAAATAATGTTCAAACAAACAATTATTTATTTATTTATATATATAAAATCCCAAAAGGATGAGCAAATAAGTAAAAACCCGAAACCCGATCCTATAAAATCTTATTTTATTAATATTAAAATTGATCAAGGTGGAGGGCTCGATGTAAATAGCATTATGTATTTACAGAGCCAAATATATAAAGTAATTACAAAATTAATATTTTTGTGACATATTTGAATTAATAAAGTTTTTGTTTTCAACCGTTGCTGAGGAAGCGAGAATTTTCTCGCTGAAATGGCCATCCAACGAAATTAAATTTTGGAATTTTTTAATTACTTTATATATATATATATATATATATATATATATATATATATATATATATAGTCATCCGCAGATATATATATATATTGATTACTTGTTTAACCATTACACGAGTCGAGGGCCACTCAAAATAGAGGGGGGTTACCGTGGGGTTTTCAAATATCTTATTGAGTGACTGTCCCTTTTTACTTTTCTTACTATTCATGGCCAACAGATATTCACACATAAATTAACAAATATTTAATAAGCCAATAAAAGTTCAATTCACTGATTTATCGAGCGTCTGGCACGGAAGAACGTTTCGACGCTAAACTCAAGATCAATTAAGATAAGTCAACTGAATTTGATTTACTGAATAATATAACTCTTCTTACCTAAATGTACGATAAATTGTCTTGATTAACGTATATTTCAATTGTAATCTTATTATCATTATTATTATTGTTAAATTGACAACAAGATAGATAGATAGATAGATACATACATACATACATACATACATACATACATACATACATACATACGAACTGCTACAAACCGGTAATTACCAAGAAACGAGTGTTTGCGTGTATGGCGGAAGAGAATTCTCCAAATCATCTTTCATTTTTATTGATACTCTACGTATTAGTTCCAATAAACACACCTAACCTTCCAGCTGCAAGATGTGTGTTGTGGTGCAGTGGCTATCGACTCGGGACGAGAAATCAGAGAACCGAGTTCAAATTCCAGTGGTATTCGTTGCATTCACTTATGCGCAAATACCCTTGGGAAAGGGATGATTCCGTTTTTTTTTCCTGCAACTATAGGTTAGATAACAGGACAGATTGTTTTCTATAGCCTTGGTTGGCAACCAGTCTAACGCAGAAAGTAAAGGCAATCCACTGCAGGAAAATTTTCTACCCTGTCCATTTTTCTACCTCTTTCAATACATAATCACCCAAAGCGCGTATCACGTATGGCACTTAACTCACTGACTGAATATAATAGTTGGAAACATAATTAAAACCTCTACTGGGTATAAGTGGGGGATAGGTTTTCTATTGTTATGAAGTAGTAAACTGATCCCCCACCTATTATACTTAATATAATAATGTAATATAATCTATCTCTTCTCCCTCCAGATATGAGTTAAATGGTAGGACAGATTGGGTTATATAGCCTTGACTGGCAACCAGTCTACCGCAGAAAGCAATGGCAACCAACTGCGGGATAATCTTCTGCCAAGTCAGTCATGTCTCTTTCGAGACATGATCGCCCAAACGTGTATCACGTATGAGACTTAACTGACTGACACCTTGCAGTTAGTTTCGTACATATATATATACACACCTACACAAGTGAATATCTGTGCCCCTCTGTATAGTTCTGTGTGTGTGTGTGTGTGTGTGTGTGTGTGATTCACAAAATGAACAAACTACAGACGACCCCTTTTTATACCCTTGGGTAGCTCAACAAAGATGGAAATTAATCGTCTTACAATACCAGTACCTACCCTGAAAAGTCAAACGTTTTCGGCTTTAACAAATCAAATGTGGTCAAGTGTTTTTTTTTCACGTTGTTATTTCAGCTGTGGCTAGGAAAGGGGAGCAAAAAGCCTTCTGAATTTTATTATAGGAAGGAAGGTATTCCTTTTACAAAGGTGGGCTTTAACCGAATGTAATTCAAACCAAGAAACATTTTATCATTTTAACACATTTCACTCGCTTAGTCATTTTTTATTTTATAATTTGCAACAAACAGAAAAAAATCGTTAGAAACAAACAAAGAGCATTGAACTGTTATGCAATATCAGTCCTCCTACATGGCAGTCGATATTGGACACTCTTCTCCCAGATGAAGAAGAGACTTGAAGTAACATCAAGAAGATCAATTAGTGGCTTCCCCTATGTTGTTAATGGTCACAGGTTCGAAGCCTGACAAATGACACACATTTTCCTCAGAAAATGTCTCATAAATAATCAGGCCGGTAAAAAATATAAATAAATATTCTGTTTAATTAAAAACAGAATATCTACTCAAATACGATTATTGATAAAAAATAATGTTCAAGCAAAGAAATAAAATATGTCGGTTGTTAATTCCATTTGGTTAATATCTGGAACTTTCCGTCATATATATATATATATATATATATATATATATATATATGTGTGTGTGTGTGTGTGTGTGTGTGTGTGTGTGTGTGTGTGTGTGTGTGTGTGTGTGTGTATAAGATTTTAGATATAACTAAACATTTTATCTGTAAGAAAGAACATTCCATCACCGGCCTTCAGACCGCGAACTACCGTCAGTCACCATGGATGGGTCCTAGAGAAGGCCCCGGGCCTTGAGAGAATATTGGGCCTCGAACTCACACCGAACCTGAAGTGGAACTCTGGTATACGATCTATTGCTAAAAATGCCGGCAAAATATCTCGAGTGCCCCCCGGGTGAAACTTACTGTAAAAAGAAAAAAGATACTGGTCAAAAATATAATCCACAAGATGCCTTAAGAAAGGATGTTTTCCGACCACTACAGTCATGAGCTGTTCAAGTTTAGAGTCAACCGTTATCTTCCTATCCTAAACAGATAAACTACGCCTTAATTTTTCCCGCTATCTCGAGTGGCCCCAGGGTGAAACTTACTGTAAAAAGAAAAAAGGTATTGGCCAAAAACATAATCCACAAGAACCCTTAAGAAAGGATGTTTTCTGATCCCTACAATCTTGACCTGTTCAAGTCTAGAGTCAACCATTATCTTCCCCTCCTATCAATATAAACTACCCCTTAAGTTTTCCTATCTATCTAGAGTGGCCCCCGGGCGTTTTACAAAGTAAATCCTGCTGCAATAAATAAATACATAAATAAATAAATAAAAAATAAAGCAAGAAAAGAAAAGAAAAAAACAAAATGTATAAAAACAAAAGAAAATCTTAACTCAGTCGATGAGTTTTGTGGACTGACGGACTTTATCAAGGCGAAATGTAAAGATTTTATTTGGCAACAAGTATTTAGAAACTAAAGTAAAAGTGTTAGTTTTTCATCCTTTTTATTAATTTAAGAAAAACTCATAAATATTTATCAAGTTAACTTAAAAATCTCGGTTAATTATGTCGGATGCTAAGTGACGTAATTTAATATCCAATAAACGAAGGGGATTAAATGATACTGAATTTTATTTTTGTAATGCGGTCAAAATTTAAATTATTTTAGTTAAGGATTAATTTATTCGTTATATTTTGTAAATAACAGGAGGTTACTAGTTTTTTAGTCAGTTTTTTGATATTTTTATAATCATTTATGTTGGTTTCGGAAAGAAGTAATCCTTTTAGGAATGGAAATATCTGAAAATAATTTCTGGCGCTAACGAATCTTATCAAAAGATAAATCGCACAAGTATCTCGTTATAATTTCGGGTTTGCTAAGATTCTACACTTAATTTTGTGATTTTTAATCTTTTTCCGTTTTATTTTATTGCATTCATTGTTTATTATCGGAAAGAAACTTAAAGACGCTGCACAGTCTTTCGACTGGGGTTGTCAAGGTTTACTGTGTGAGTAAAACCTATTTTTATAATTTTAGATTTGTAATCGAAGTGCATGATCATCAGAAAAAAAAAAGGAAAAAAAAACCAGCCAAAATGCCAATTACAGGTGAGGGACTGTAAAATCAAGCAGGTACAGAAAGGAAATGTTCTAGCAGAGGACGGAAAGTGCGATACTGAGATCCGAGGGCGAATTGGCATGGCGAAAGAAGCATTCCAGAAGTTGAGTAAAGTATTAAGAAACAGGACAATTTCACTAGAAACAAAGAGGAGAGTACTGGATTGCTATGTGATGTCGGTTCTTCAATATAGCAGTGAATGTTGGACAATATCTTTGAAGATGAAGGAAAAACTTGAAGCAGCTGAAATGCGGTTCTACAGAAGGATGCTGCGGATATCATGGACCGAGCATGTGAATAATGACGAAGTTTTGGAAAGGCTGGAGACGAAAAGGAAATTAATACTGAGCATCAGGAAGAGACAACTAAAGTTCCTGGGACATGCAACGAGGAAGGAGGGCTTGGAAAACCTGATACTAACAGGCCAGATAGAGGGAAAACGTTACAGGGGAAAGCAGCGGATAACATATTTGAAGGACCTGATCAGGTGGATGACGGAACGAGGGTTGCGTGATATAACAGAAGAAAGCGTACTAAGAGCCACCAGGGATAGGGAGATGTGGAGAGCCATGATCGCCTATGTCCTGAAAGGACATGGCACATAAAAGAAGAAGAATCGAAGTGCATTCTACTGATTATGGTAAAGGAACATCTAAGCTGGGATTAGTGCATTTTCTGTGGCCTCTCAGACGTAGTGTCATGGGTAGCAAGCTTGTTTTACTAGATAAATTCCAACCGTGTAGTGAGTTCGATCATCATAAAGTGCTCCATACTTTCGGCCTTGTGCCATATCTAACTTTCTTTCAGTTTTATCGCGTCACCAAACTAAGCGTATGAAACCCCTTTTTTCTGTATTTTTAAAATTTACAATTTGCGCGTATAAAGGGGTAAAAACTGATACTTGGTATAACAACATAAATGACTTCTTGGAGAATTTGAATCCCTACATTATCATAAGAATTTGCAAAATTTAAACCTAGTTTTCATTGTCTCCTTCGAATTAGTCTATTCAAGTATGTGTGCAATCATCTTGCGAAGGACACTTCTAAAAGTCGAAGCAGTAAAAATTCCTTACTACTCTGCGGTACATAACGAATCAGGAAATTTGATGCAGTTTATTTAACTGTGGGAATTTTTGTTATTTGAAATAAAAGCAAAGGATAAAAATTTAGTATTAGGTTTTTACAAAAATAATAATAGATTTCAAAAACATAATTAATTCTTGAAAAATTGACTGTAAGTATGTTGTAATTAGTCAAAATACGTACCTTGAGCATCTATGTACATCAGCCATCGATCGACAAGATTATTATTCCTCGTTGATAAAAAGGTCTTGGCTGTGATGCAACGAAATCTATGAAAGCTGAATCCATTTCTGGTTTCGACGTAAAGGTTTTGCCATTTAAAAATGTGCTTAAACATTGACCTGATCGTTTACGGTTATCATAAATGCTCCATTTTTCTTCAAAACAATTCGGTCAACAAAGGGATAATTGGTGTTACGCAGGAAGAGCATCGAGTGCACTTCAAAATTCTTAAGATTTAATTAGAATAATTTATAAACTTTAAAATTTTTCAAAATCTTTTATTAATTTGTAGCGGTCAACTCAAATTGTTATTAAATAAATTAAGTAAATTATTATTTCCGATTTAAAATTAATACAGTTCAATGATACACCAATATTTTTTTAAATCTTGAATTTTTTGTGTTGATTTTTGCGAATATTAAAAATAATGGCTGATTTCAGAAACATAATTTTATTATTGAAAAATTAACTGTAAAAATGTTGAAATTAGTCAAAATACGGATCTTGAGCATCTATACACTTCTGCCATCGATCGACGTGGTTATTTATTCCTCGTTCATGAAAAGTTATTGGCTGTGATGCAACAAAATCTTTGAAAGCTGATTCCATTTCTGGTTTGGACCTCAAGGTTTTGCCATTTGTGTTTATTTGCTTAAAAATGATAGATCCAGAGAATTTGGAGGAATTGGTAAACTCTCGTATCCAAGTCTGTGAATTTTTGCAACGTTATTCTTGCAAAATGTGACCGAGCAATATCGTGGAGCAGAATTGGACCACGTCGATTCAGTAATGTAGGTCTCATTTTTGGCATTTTTCCTCGACCCGCTTCCGAAACTCAATTCAATACCGAGTGCCTTGTTCTGCCCGTCCGTCGTCCAGGCGAAGAACCCGGGAAGCGAAACTGTAAAAATGTTGAAATTAGCCAAAATACGGACCTTGGGCATCTATGCACTTCTTCCATCGATTGACGAGATTATTTATTCCTCGTTGATAAAAAGTTATTGTCTGTAATGCAACGAAATCTTTGATAGCTGATTCTACATCTGGTTTGGACTTAAAAGTTTTGCCATTTAAAAATGATAATCAGGTGAAAGATCATGAGAAGATGGTGAATATGGTAAATTTCTTGTATCCGAAATCTGTGAGTTATTGCAACGCCATTCTTGAAACATCTGACCGCACATTTTCTTGGGGCAAAATTGGAACATGTCGATTCACTAATGCAGGTCTCATTTTTGGTAGGCTTGCATGCATTTCAAAAGTTGATTGCAGTAAATTTCTGCATTAATGTAGTGGATAACACTAACCGCAGACCACCAGGCAATCGCCTTAATCTTTTTCCTGATGCAATGTTGGCTTTGGGAAGTTTTTGGGGGACTAACGATGATCAAGCGATTGACCTGATCGTTATCCTAAAAGATTCATTTTTCATCACAAGTGACTATTCGGTCAAGAAAGGGGCCATTGGTTTTAAGCAGAAAGAGCATCGAATACACTTCAAACGCCTAAGTTTTTGATTTTCATTGGGATCATGAGGAACCCATTTATCGAACTTTTTCAACTTGCCAATACTCTGCAAATGGTGTTAGACTGTTGCAATGCGGACCCCAAGCGTCTGAGACATTTCTCTGACATTTTGAAGAGAGTTTTGCTCAACAACTGGTTGCAATTGTTCGTTGTCAAGACTGCATAACCGTCCTCAATTTTTTTCATTTTCAAGACACTCATCATCAGTACGTGAAATTTTGGAACTGTTCGATCACTTGTGGACCCATCTTCCCATGCTCTGTTGATATTGTCAGAATTTTGGGAGGCACTGTGCCTCAGAATTTTGGGAGGCACTGTGCCTAAGAATTTTGGCAGGCACTGTGCCTAAGATAGAACTCATGCAAGAAAAGCAAACAAAGATCATGTTTTGTCATGTTCATAATTAACGGCTTCTATTCTTCAAGAATATTTCTGTCTGAAAATAAGTTAAAAAATTAATTAAAGAACACACATTAAATATGTATATCAAAATTCACCTATTATATACCGAGAATGCTATGCTGAAATGTTTTTCAAAGTACAAAACATCGAGCGTACATTATTTTTGTAATAACCTAAATAGTTTAAAACAGAACAGAAATACCACAAATGTTAGATGTGTTCAAACTAAAAAGTTTCTTTTTTTATGTTAGTTAATTTTTTTCATCATGTAGTAAATCTAAAATGTCCTGTCTTTTTGTGAGACACCCTGTACTTTCAAATATCACGCCTTGGCGCGCGAACGCACACATAAATACATAACCCAGACTCTCTCTCTCTCTCTCTCTCTCTCTCTCTCTCTCTCTCTCTCTCTATCTATCTATCTATCTATCTCTTTCTCTATTTTAGATTTTTATTTCCCAGCTATTTATCTTTCGTAAGGTTAGGGTGTGACATGCCCCAGACGACTGTAAGCTAAAATGAGTTTGAAGTTAAGAGAAGCCATTAAGTGAAAAACGTGTGTAAGTCTGGTTGACCTGCCATCGTCAATTGCAAACAATATATATATATATATATATATATATATATATATATATATATATATATATATAATTATCACCAGTCATTCATTTTGCTATGCTAACTTTGAGGTTAGCTAGAAATATACACAACACTTACACGGTGCATGAATAAAGATCTATATCTTCAACGAAACTTTACACACACACACACACACACACACACACACACACACACACACACACACACACATATATATATATATATATAATGAGGAGGGGAAAATGTTGACTTAAGTTTAAAGTTCATTGCAATTCAAGTTTCATTGTTCAGGTGTAGCAGTGACTCACTCTTTCTTCCTGTCAAAATATAATTGTGGTTAGGAACAGGGGGACAGACTTTTCGGATCGTATTCTTCCTTTAGGGAAACTAATTTCACGTTGTGTTTGCTAGATTCATGGGAGGTGTGCGTGTCTGAAAACCTATTTAACGAGTTTCACTTTCACTGGCCTCTCATATGTCGGATTGGATTAGATCAGAGTCAATTCAAACAATTTGAAATCCAACAAATTTTTTTTATTAATTGGTAGATCAATTAGATAAATTAATTGGTGAAAGCTAAAACGAAAGGCCTGACCATTAATTGTAGGAATTGTGGTTGTCAGTTAAAGAGGCGTTTCAATACGTAACATACATATAGATGACGACGGAAAAAAAAGAAATAAAAATTTTATAGAAAACAGAAAGTGTGTCATAAAATTCCGAAAGCTCATTTGAGTAACAAAAGATACGTTTCATAAACTAAGCAAGATATAAAATGATTGAAAATATGCTTAGTAAACATAGATTGCGATTTACTGACTGAGATCCTATATGGCGGTGAATGTTGGAATTTTAGCCTCAAATAAAGACGTTTTGAAATCATGGATACAGACAAATGATGAGATAAGCATCGGTAGATTATGTTATAAAGTAACAACGGCTAACAATCCAAAAAGACAATAAAGCTTAGAGAAGTTAACCTTCAAAAGGTACCTCGACAGCAAGAAAAGTAGTAGAAAGCAAGGATTAACCGGTATTTACGAATTTGAGCAAAGAGATGGTGATAAAAACAAAGAGTCCTAAATCAGAATCTCTTTTTGCAAGCAACAAAATTCAAGATGTAGAGATCTTAAACCAGCTCATTTGAAAACGCCCAAACCTGTCTGCATCTCTTTCACTAACATACGCGGCATCCGCACCAACTTCCTCAGCGTAGATTCATTCCTCCATAATAACTCACCTGATATATTAGCCCTATGTGAAACTAATCTTAACCCTTCTATCCCCTCATCTGAGTTCTACGTTTCTGGCTACCTTCCCCTCTTCAGGAAGGACTCCAATGTTCATATGCATGGGCTTGGTGTCTATGTCAGCGAACACCTTCCCTTAGCTAGGGTGTCATCTTTTGAATCCCCAGATCATTCTTTCATGTGCTTCCGCCTCTCACTTCTCAGCTCGATTAGCTATCTCTTCTTTCTCTACCGCTCTCCTTCCTCCCCTGACTGTTCGTTACTTGACATCATTTCTGACAATATCGACAAAGTCATTACTTCCCATCCCTCTGCTCATGTATTCGTGTTTGGTGACTTTAACGCCTACCACACCAAGTGGCTGAAGAACGCTGTCACCGACCCTGCTGGTGTCCACACCATGAACTTTTCAATCACCCAATCCCTTACGCAAGTAGTGGACTTCCTCACGCGTTTTTCCGACAACCCTAACGGAAGGGACTCACTGCTAGACCTCTGCTTCACTTCCATCCCAGACTCTTGCACTACCAGACAACTCTGCCCACTCGGAAACTCTGACCACACTGTAGTGTCCGTCAATATTTCACTCCACTCCCGCCCAACCCATGAAACCCAGACAAGTAGAATATCCTACTGCTATCAAAGAGCAGACTGGGATTCGTTCCGAGACTTCCTCTGTGACATCCCTTGGAACAACGTTTTTAGTCTTCCCATCGAAGAATGTGCATCCGAGGTCTCCTCCTGGGTTAAGGCTGGCATCGATGCCTTCATCCCTGCTAGGAACTTCCAGCTTAAATCTCATTCGTCTCCATGGTTCTCACCCGCTTGCTCGGCTGCCATTGCCCACCGGAATCATTTCTTCCGACTCTATCGTAACTACGAGTCGGACCAAAACAGGCGCCTTTTCACTTCAGCTCGTAATAAGTGTAAAAGGATACTTAACGAAGCTAAGATGTTGTTTGCTGCCAGAATGAATCAACGCATAGCATGCTCTAAATTCGGCGCTAAAGACTACTGGCGACTCTGTAAAAGAGTACTTAACATAGCAAGTTCACAATACCCCCGATAATCAACAAATTTGAGGTCCTCACCTCCCCAGCAGATAAGGCTGAATGCTTTGCCCGCAGATTCTCGAACAATTCGAGTCTGGACTCATCTGGAGTTTTTACACCCGACTTCTCACCTAGAACCGAGGCACAAATGAATGATGTCGACATTACACCTTCGCTTGTCTCTAAAATAATCTTAAAACTTGACCCTCACAAAGCGAGCGGTGGTGACGGAATCCCAACCATAGTCTTAAAGAAATGTGCCCCTGAACTCTCCTCTGTCCTTTCTAAGCTCTACAACCTCTGCCTATCTGCTTCCTGCTTTCCTGCCTGTTGGAAATCTTCCTCTGTAGTTCCTATATTTAAAAACACTGGAGAACCCTCTGACCCTGCAAATTACCGCCCAATCAGCCTTCTTCCGATCTTTGGCAAAGTGTTCGAAGCCATTATCAACGCCGAGGTGGTTCAGCATCTCACAGCACACAGACTCCTCTCGGACAAGCAATATGGTTTCCGCTTCACCAGGTCTACTGCTGATATGCTAACGACCATCACCGAGTACATATACCAGGCACTCGACAGGAATGGCGAAGCCCGAACCGTTGCACTGGATATATCTAAGGCGTTCGACAGAGTTTGGCATGCTGGCCTTCTATGTAAACTGCGGAGCTATGGTATAACTGGACATTTGTTTCAACTAATCCAGTCATTCCTCTCTAACCGCACAATGAAGGTGGTATTAAACGGACATGCCTCCCAGAACTACCATACAAACGCAGGTGTCCCCCAAGGCTCCATCTTAGGTCCTACACTCTTCCTGATATACATTAATGATCTCCCTGATTCCATAAGAGCCCAAGTAGGTTTGTACGCCGATGACACCACAGTTTACTCTCGCCTCCAACAAAAATCTGGTGTAGGCGTCAAAGCTAACCTCGCAGCCGAGATTGAAAAAGACCTCCAATCCATATTGGACTGGGGTAAGAAATGGCTAGTAAATTTTAATGCTTCTAAAACGAAGCTACTCTCAATTAACCATCATCGACAATCTCACCTACCTCCTATTAGCATGGACCAGGCTTGCCTCCCAGAGAGTAAAACACTACGCCTCCTTGGTCTCACACTTTCAGCCGACCTCAAATGGAATGACTATATCGAACCCATTGCTAAATCCGCTGCTATGAAAGTAGGTTCTCTGTGTAGGGCCTGGAGGTTTTTCCGTCTAAATCTATCCTGCACATATATAAATCTACCATCCGCCCGTGCATTGAATACTGCTGCCATATCTGGTCGGGTGCCCCTGCTATTCTCCTCGGGCTTCTCGATAAGGTTCAGAGGAGGGTCTGTAATGTGATAGATACCGACTTAGCTGACCGCCTGCAGTCTCTCTCCCACAGGCGTGACGTGGCTTCCCTGTGTCTCTTCTATAAATACTTTCACGGCTTCTGCTCCGATGAACTTAGATAACTGGTGCCCCCTAGATACGAATTTGAACGAGATACTAGATTAGCAACTAGATCCCACCCTTTTACAGTGAAACCGATAAAATGCAACCTCAACTTCTACTCCAACAGTTTCTTTCCTCGCACTTCCCGACTGTGGAATTCCCTTCCACACGATTGCTTCCCCGACGGCTACAATCTCCAGGAGTTTAAATGTAAGGTCAATAGACACCTCGTAACACACTAACCTGCTCCCATTCTATCAAACACTCTTCCTATCTGCCCAACCCTCATCCTCGCTATCCTTACTCATCTGTCACCTTCCTCCTGACATTCCCTATGTCTAACCACTCCTTCTCTTTACCTTCCCCTATGTAGCCCCATGCGCAATAGTGGCAGTGGAATACCTTGCTTGGGGTGAGATGATTAAAAACAAAAAAAATCATGGCACATTGGGAAGGTGAGAGAGATAATTTCCCTATTTTAAGCCTCAGTTTGAAAGACTATGCAAAGGATTGTTATTCACTTACATTTGTATTCCTTTGGAAAAGATATAATTCATCTCTTTTCCCCAGATATGGGTTAAAAAGTAGGACTTGTGTATGGAAACAATCATTGTTATCATCAAAAAAATTGTTAATGTAATATTTACTCGAAAAATAAAAAGTCAGAAGTATTCAGGCAATCATAAATATTTAGACAACCAACAAAGGTTGATATACCGTAAAAAATAAATTTGTTTTATTAAAGTTTATTTTTATGGTGCGTGTCAGTTTACGGCCATATCACGTTGAATACACCGGTTCTCGCTCGACCATCGAAGTTAAGCAATGTTGAGCCTGGTCAGTACTTAGAGGGGTGACCGCTTGGGCTGTAAGCATTTAGTGACGGATGTACGTTGTGGTGCAGTGGATATCTTCTTGGAAAGAGAAATCGGTGAGCCGAGTTCGAATTCCAGTTCAATACCCTGCATTAACTTAAGCACTGGTACCCTTGGGAAAGGTATTAATCCGTCCCTTCCCACCAGTTATGGGTTAAATAACAAGGGTATGACTTGGGGACCCCGCCCTTTAAAAAAATCCCAATGAATCTTGATATTCGAAAAGAAAAAGTATTACTAGAAACAAAAACTTATATAAAAGCAACAATAAATTGTCGAAAGAAAAAGGTATTACCAACAATAAATAAATAAAATTTAGTTGGCAATAAATGACCCGCCGAGGTTGATATGCCATAAAAACAAACCAACAAAAATATTTTGTGTATCGGAAGGCTGAAGTGCCCAGTGAGGATCGCACTCACTCTATACTAATAGTCTGATTGATGATCATTAACCATTACTCCATACTTGTAACTTTATAAGTAAAACGTTGATAGCCCCAGTCTTTCTTTACAGGGTCACAGATTCACCGTTAAATGTTTAGAAAATGTTACACGTAACTGTCTTTTTTAATATGACATGATTATCATTTTAACTTTTATCCTTTCCGTAATTAACATTAGTTAAACACAATGAATAAAAATGAAATCGCGGGACGTAAATACCCGAGACAAACTTGAATTTCCGATTTTCAAAGAAAAAAGAAAATAAATACTGTTTCTGTTTTCTGTAAAACCTGAAATGTAAGAGTATTTACATTATTAGAACTATTATCCTCATCTTCTTTGCCATTTATGCGACGTTTCGGCCGTTGTACGCTCCGCCCTTCTTCAGGTGCTAGGAATTTCGAAACGAACCATTTATTATAATCACTGGGGTATATAAACTCCATTCATTGCGGAAAGTCTCGATTGGAAATCATGGGTTATCTCCCTCTAAAACTGCTAGTTACTTGTTCACCACTGCTGTATCCTGGTATTGAACTCACAACTGTAAGAGTCAAGTTCGAAACCAACCAACGCCTATATCAACTGGGATATAGACGTTGTACAAAAGACAACAAAGATGAAGACAATAGTCCGAATAATGTAAATACTGTAAATACTACCTCATCTCAGAAATATAGAAAAATAGAATGATCTATTATTAAACGTCGTACAAATGGCAACAAAGATGAGGACAATAGTCCGAATAATATAAATACTGTAAATACTACCTCATCTCAGAAATATAGACAAATAGAATGATCTATTATTAAACGTCGTACAAACGGCAACAAAGATGAGGACGATAGTCCGAATAATGTAAATACTGTAAATACTACCTCATCTCAGAAATATAGAAAAATAGAATGATCTATTATTAAACGTCGTACAAATGGCAACAAAGATGAGGACAATAGTCCGAATAATGTAAACACTGTAAATACTACCTCATCTCAGAAATACAGACAAATAGAATGATCTATTATTAAAGGTCGTATAAATGGCTACAAAGATGAGGACAATAGTCCGAATAATGTAAATATTGTAAATACTACCTCATCTCAGAAATATAGACAAATAGAATGATCTATTATTAAACGTCGTACAAATGGCAATAAAGATGAGGACAATAGTCTGAATAATGTCAATACTGTAAATACTACCTCATCTCAGAAATATAGACAAATACTGAAATGTGACGTTAAGTGTTATGTTGCAATGTGTAATTTTAACAGGTCGAAGGCACATTAGCCATGGGTGGGAACAGCCCAGACCCATGTGACTTCAAGAACAGTGCTTCATTTCTTTTCTTTTAACTATTCATTTAGTTTTCAAATATATTGAAATAAATAAGTGCTTAGAGAATCTGATACTCACAGGTCGGAGAAAAAGGAGAGACAAGGGAAATCAGCGTGTGACATACTTGCTACAATTAAGCAAATGAATGCCACAACAGGGTTTGTGAGAAATAACAAAAGCAAAAATATGTTAAGACTTTCAACCGACTGAAAGATGTGAAGGGCCTTGATCTTCTACGTCCTGAATGGACACGGCATATAGAAGAAGAAACGATATAAGACTAAAATAACATTTATAATAATAATGATAATAATACTAATAATAATACTAATAATAATTATTTGATTTCTATTCTATACACATTTCCTTCCGGGTCTCAGCCAGTGACTTAAGGTCAGAAATGTCATTATGACATTTTCACTGAAAATCTTCATAAAAATATAAAAATTGTAAACAAACTGATGTCAAAGACACTTAACATCGATAATCCCTTCATAAGATGCGAGCTGTTTTGGTGAGAACAATCTTTGTTTCTTTTTTTAATGCATTGGCTACCAGTGACCCCTTCAATGAGACTCTAAGAACATTTTCCAATCAAAACCAAGACTCCAAGCACAACTGAAATTATTGATATTAGCTTTTTGTAATTTTCACTTCAAGATTCTTATATTTTCAAATCTTTAAATTACCAACACAGTTTCTACTGGAAAATGTCGTATAGAAAAAAAAACCCCAAAAAACACATTCAATTTTTGTGGTCTTTGATCGCTATGTCAGGTCGATTAGCTTTGATTGTTTGGTCTGTTGAGAAAATCCTCTGCCTACTTCAGATCTGGGCAAATACAAACGATCAACATCAGCGTAAGGATGATGCCGGTTGTGACATGCGAGAAAATTTCATGTTTTGACATCCATTCGCTTAATGTCAGCTAATTGCCCAGTTAAGGATGTTAAAACTGAATTGCACCAAACGAACAACCAAGTTGTTAATGGCAGACATTTTCTTCTGAAAATTCAACTCCGTAATTAACTCTAGACGCACACGACTTTGTTTTATTCTCTTACTTTCTTCTTCATTGGGTTTTGCTGTATTCCATCACTTTGACTGACCCCTAGGGATTTATAGAATTCTCCTTGTTCCATTTCCCTAATCTTTGTGACAAAATCGAGATCTATTGAATTTATTTCGGTAATTTGACCTTTCTTGGGTGTTACTTTTGCACGTTTATATAATCCGAAGTCCATACAGATATCATCACTAACAAATCTTACAGTATGAAGGAAACCTCTCAACTCCGAGGTCATGCAAGAAAAGTGATTATTATTATTATTATTATTATTATTATTGAATATTGCTGCCATATTATTATTATTATTATTATTAGTATTGAATATTGCTGCCATATTAAAATATTTGTAGAAAAGTGATTATTATCATTATTATTATTATTATTATTATTATTTCATTACCTATCAAGTCTGCGGGAAGACCTAAGGCAGGTCGTGGTGTGTTGTTATGGCTCCATTTCATATTTTTTTCATATCTCCCCTATCATCCCTAGCGTTACATATACACAATTCTCCTTAGTGTGTGGGCTGTACTTAACAAGACAATTTTTTGTGTATCTCTTAAGCTGGTGTTTCCAGGGATTCTTTCAATGTGTTGTTTTGTTCCATTTTTTATCATTCCAAGTGCACCTACTATCACTGGCACAACTCTTGTTTTCAATTTCCACATTTTTTCTATTTCAATTTCCAGGTCTTTATATTTTGACAGTTTTTCAAATTCCTTGCTTGCTATGTTACAATCCGCTGGACAAACCATATCAATTAATAGGCAAGTTTTTCTTTCTGTTTTTTAACAATAATGTCCGGCCTATTGTTTTCAATTTTTCTCTCTGTGTAGATGATGCAATCCCATAGAATGGTGACATCTTCTATTTCTGTAACCGGTACTTGGTGATGTTCATACCAGTGTTTGTTTACAGATTTTCCATAGTGTTTGCACATTGTCCAATGTAAATATTGCCCCACTCTATCGTGACGGTTTGTATATTCATTTGGGGGCAAGTACAGAACAACCTGAGATCAGATGGTCTATTGGTTCTTGGTGTTTATCACAGAACCTGCATTTTGAATCCACATTATTATGTATAATATTTGCCTGAAAGTTCCTAGTGAAAAGACTGGTCTTGCGCTGCAAGAATAAAGCCTTCAGTCTCAGATTTTAATCCAGATGCACGTAAAAATCGATGAATATTAACTATGTCAAAATTGGATTTATTAGCCTCGTTCTGGATAGTGGCCATGCAGAGGTTTGTCTTGCCAGCGTTGTTTCATCTGTTCAAGAGATTTATCTTTGGCTTTCATTTTCATATTTTTGCAGCAATAGTTGGTTCTTGGCTTCTGTTTTGCTTTTCTACAGAATCTACTAAATGTAAATCTTATGTATTATTATTATTATTATTATTATTATTATTATTATTATTATTATTATTATCTCAAATTATAACACAACTAATAGCCTGAGGTATCATGCAATTTTACTCTAAGTGTAATAGATCATGACTGGCAACTGGGTCCCACCCATTCACAGATCAGCCGACAATTCTACTCCCTCAGCTTCTTTTCTCGCACTTCCCACCTGTGGAACTCTCTTCCATATTCTTGCTTTCCTGACGGCTACAACCTCCAGGAATTTAAATGCAATGTCAGTGCCCATCTCTTATCCACTTGACTCCAGTTCTTTCTACATCACCCTGTATATCTTTTCCTTTCTCTCTACCTTTGCAACTGTCCTCACACCATCCTTCTCTTGCCCTTTCTCTGACATCCCCTGTAACTGGTTCGTCTTTCTCTTTACTCTCTTCCTATCTAATCTTTTACTCTTATGTAGCTCCCTATGCATCAGTGGCGTTACCGCCTTTCTTGGGGTGAAACGATTAAAAAAACAATATGTCCGGTTTGTTGTGCTTCAGATTCTTATCTGTTCAGGTTCTATTGAAAACTCTCAGAGAATTCTGTATGCTTCTGTTTCGACGACATCCTCAGGTTTATTATTGTAGCCTCCCCCGCAGAACAACGTAGAACTGAAAGAGGTTGAAAAGTTGGATAAACATCGAAATCTTGAATCAAATGGGGACACTGCTAAATAAACTGGTCCGCGCGTATAAAATACAAAAAATATTTTTTAAATAACTTTTGTAGACCTTGTTTCTTATTAATCATTTCACCCCAAGTAAAGCGATAATATCACTAAGAAGCAGGGGGTGCTGACTGGGAATGAAAGAGAATGAGATTTTAGTGAGGAGAAATCAGGAAAGGGAATACAAAAACACGGTTCAGGAAGAAAGGATCTCGTGTTTAGCATTACATTTAAACTTTTGAAGATTGTAGGTGGCAGAAAAGCAAGAAATAGTAATACAGTGAAACCTAATTGCCAATCGAGTAGCACATTTAAATTCATGTAGTCGAAGCATCAGGGAAAATAGCTTATAAGAACAATTGTCATTAAAATATTTGTAGAAAAGTTGAGATGCCAAGTCAAGATTGATTATATTGCAGATACTTCTTTTAATTTTGTCAAGATTTCGAGATATACAGCAGAAGCACACGACACGATATGGCAGCAATATTCAATGCGCCCACGAATAGTAGATTTATAAACATCTGCAAGATCTCATACAGAAAGTAGCAGTGGAGAGTGACAAGAAGGGACTACAAATAAACTTTAAGAAAACTGAGTGCATGGTCATCAGCAAAAGATACAACCCAAAATGCCAAATACAGGTGGGGGATAACAGAATCAAACAAGTCCAAGAATTTAAGTACCTAGGAAGTGTTCTAACAGGAGATGGAAAGTGCGACACGGAGATCCGAAGGCGAATTGGCATGGCAAAGGACGCGTTCCAGAAGATGAGCAAAATACTAACACACAGGAAGATCTCAATAGAAACGAAGAAAAGAGTGCTAGACTGCTACGTGATGTCAGTTCTTCAGTACGGCTGTGAATGCTGGACAATATCATCGAAAATGAGGACAAAACTGGAAGCGACCGAAATGTGGTTCTACAGAAGGATGCTACGGATATCGTGGACTGAGCATACAAGCAACGACGAAGTGTTAGAAAGAATGGCAACAAAAAGGAAATTGATGCTGAGCATCAGGAAGAGACAACTGAAGTTCCTGGGACATGCAATGAGGAAGGAGAGCCTGGAGAACCTAATACTGACTGGACAGATAGAAGGAAGGAGAGACAGAGGAAGGCAGCGGATAACATATCTGCAGAGTCTGATCAGGTGGATGACGGAACGGGGGTTGCCAGGAGCAAACATACTAAGAGCCACAAGGGATAGGGAGACGTGGAGGTCCATGATCGCCTACGTCCTGAAGGGACAGGGCACATAGAAGAAGAAGAAGAAGATAAATTCTGACGAAAAACATTTTCTGGTACAATACACTGAAGCAACTTTTGACATTTGATGCAGCAGTTGGCTCTTTATGGTCGCTTTACTTCATGTCAGTGGGAAAGATGAGCCCTACAAGATGTTGTGCGTTGATCTTATGGAGGTTAGCATCAGCCATGCTAAGAGCAGGCAGAAAAGTTTCCCTGTGGTGGTTAAATGAAGGCAGCTTTGTTTTGGAGGTGTTAACATTTACAAGCCATTTCTTGCGCCAGTTAACCAATGATTGGAGGTTAGTTTCGGGCTCAGTTGTCAGTTTTACAGTTTGTTTGTTTGTTTGTTTTTGAGGCTTAACGACCTATCAATCCTTATGGGATCATTTTAAGGTCATAACCAATGATTTTGGGTAAGGTTATTTTATTTTTACAACATTTTTCTTTTCACGATTCATTGGGATTTGTTTTTAAGAGCAGGGTCCCCAAGTCCTACCCTTGTTATTTAACCCATAACTGGAGGGAATGGACGGATTAATACCTTTCCCAAGGGTACCAGTGCTTAAGTGAATGCAGGGTATTCAACTGGAATTCGAACTCGGCTCACCGATTTCTCTTTCTGAGCCGATATCCACTGCACCACAACGCACAACGCACATCCGTCACTATACGCTTACAGCACCTTATATTACCAAGCGGTCACCCATCTAAGTACTGACCAGGCTCAACGTTGCTTAACTTCGGTGATCGAGCGAGAACCGGTGTATTCAACGTGATAGGCCGTAAGCCCGGTTTTACAGAGTCGGGTCTGCAGAACTTTCTATTAAAACAAGAATAAATAGTTTTTTCATTTGTATAAATACCTTTTTTCTCATTTTTTGAATCATTTTACTGCCACTGGTGTGCAAGGAGTTACATAGGAGGAAATTGATGAGAAAGAGGAAGAAGTTATAGTAAGTGTCGGAAAATGGATGAAATGTAGAAGGATGAGTATACTGGTGCGATAAAAGTAGAGTGGACGGAGAATAGAACATGAGAGAGAGGATGCGAGACAGTGAGATAGGAGATGACAATTGACCTTACATTTAAATTCCTGGAGATTGTAGCTGTCAGGGAAGCAAGTATACAGAAGGGAATTCCACAGGCGGGAAGTGCTTGAAAAAAGCTGATGGAGTAGAAGTTGTAGTTACGTTTTATTGGTTTCACTGTAAAAATGTGGGACCTAATTGCTAGTCTAGTAGCTCGAGTAAGTTCATGCAGAGGGGGAGCAGAAGCCGTGAAAGTATTTGTAGAAGAGACACAAAAAAAGCCACATTACGCCGGTGAAAAGTGACTACAGCTGATCTACCAAGTCAATATCGATCACATTACTGATTTTTCGTTGGATTTTGTCAAGACCCCGAGGGGCATTCGACAAAATATGGCAGCAGTATTCAATGTACGGACGGATGGTAGATTTATGTATGTGCAGGATGGATTCAGATGGGAAAAACTTCCTGGCCCTACATAGCGAACCGACCATCTTAGCAGCGGATTTAGCTCTGCATTATATGTAGTCATTTCAATTGAGGTCGGCTGAGAGCGTTAGGCCGAGGAGGCGCAGTGTTTTGCTTTCAGGGAGACTAGTCTGATCTATGCTAATGGGGGTAGGAACGATTGTCTGTGGTAGTTAATAGATAGCAGCTTCGTTTTGGAAGCATTAAAATTCACGAGCCATTTCTTACTCCAGTTCACCACAGATTGGAGGCCTTTTCAAGGTCGGCAGCGAGGTTCGCTTTGTCAACCCCGGCATATTTTTGATCGAGGCGAGAGTAAACGGTAGATGCCTATTTGGGATCTTATTACATCGGTGAGATCGTTAATGAAGATCATGAAAAGCGTAGGACCTAGAATAGAGCCTTGAGAGAGACCCGCGTTAGTATGATAGTATCGAGAGTCATGTCTGTTCAATACTACGCAATTTGAAAGGAATAACAAGATTAGATCAAACAACCGTCCACTCATGCCATAGCCACGTAACTTGCGTAGAAGGCCAGCATGCGAGACTGTCAAACGCTTTGGAGATATCCAGGGCAACAGCTCTAGTTTCGCCGTTCTTACCGAGAGCCTGATTTCAATGAGAAGAAATGGTCTTTTAGGATCTGATGAAATAGGGAAGATCGTTGATGAAGATTAGAAACAGCATAGATACAAGGAGTGAGCCCTGGGTCTCCCTCTCTTTCGTATGATCTGGAAGAGTGCTCGTTCAAGAATAACTTCATTACACGATCAGGAACGATCAGATTAAACTAAATATTCGCATATAAATTAATCATATTATTTATCCGTCTGTTGTTCATTTAAGATTAATTATAAACCTCAAATGTTTGCACATATATTCAGAAAAACAACAAAAGAAAAATTGAGGAGAAAGAAATGAAGAAAAAAATTACGGAGAAAGAAATAAAGAAAGAATGAAAGAAAAATGAAATAAAATATTAATGAGAAAATATGAAAGAAAAAAGAAAAAGAAAAATTAAGGATAAAGAAAGAAAAAAACAAATTAAGCAGAAATATAGAAAAAATAATGAAAGAAAATAGAAAGAAGAAAAAGAAGAATTAACGAGAATGAAGTAAATAATGAAAAATGGCAATTAAGAAGAAACAAAGAATGAGAAATAATGAAAGAGAAAGAAAATACAAAATTAAGAAAAAGAAATAAAAAAGAAAGAAAGAAAAAGAAAAATTTAAAATTTACTTAAAGAAAGTAAAAGAAAAAATAAAGTTAATAAGAAAGGAAAAAAGAAAGAAAAAGAGAAATTAAAGAGAAAGGAAATTAGGAGAAAAAAAGAAAGAAAAACAAATAAAAACAAAAAAGAAAAATTAAGGAAGAAGAAAAAAGCGAAAATATAAAATTAAGGAGAAAGAAAGAAATAGAAAAAGAAAAATTAGGAGAAATTAAAAATGAAAGAAAGAAAGAAAAAGAAACAAAAAACAAAAATGAAAAAAACAAAAAAGAAAGAAAAAGAAAAATTAAGGAGAAAGGAAAAAAGATTGAAAGAAAGAAAGAAAAAGAATGAGAAAGTATAATGAGACAGAAAAAAAAAATGAATATTTTCACTGAAATTATATTTTCTTTTCTCTTTTTTCCAAAATCTATTTTTATTCGCCCTCATTTCTGTTTCATTTCTTTTCTTTTTTTTAGGATAAAATGTCGCGATTCTTCCAACATTTCCTGCTTGTGTTGATGGTAAGCAGCAGCAGCAGCATCGGAGGTAAGAGTTTTATACGTCGTACCTGTTACCACAGAAACCAAATATCAGTGCTTTCAGCTCTCGCCGCCTTTCATTCTCTCTCTCTCTCTCTCTCTCTCTCACACACACACACACACACGCACACACACACACACTCACTCGCTCTTTTCCGTCCATTTTTCTTTAAAAAACTCAAATATGTCCCCTCACTATTATGCAGTCTTTAACAGGCTACTGAAGTAAGTTCGATCCTCACTGACTGCACCCTACATTTATCACGCCTTATCGTCTATCAGACGAGACTAAGCAAACAGTGCATGTTCTCTTCGTTTCCTCGAATAAACATCTTGTTTTTTCTTTCTCTATCTTATCTCTACTAATATGACCTCTAATGGCGAAACGTTTCCCCATACTTGAACCGTCACACCAGTCTCCATCTATGCGTCGCTAACAATGACTTTAATTTCACTTACCAAATTGAGCACAGCAGATCTCATTCAGCCTTTGATCCACCCAGCCGAACAGAAGTGATCTTACAAGAGCAGTCGTCTTTCAATAATTTACCAGATTATTCTAGTCTGAAACCAAGCGAAATGGAAGGAAATTGAAAATAGGAAGATATATATGTCAATCGTTCACGTGAGGAAGGATTTGCTAGTTTGAAAAGTTAGTATAATAATTTAGCTAAGTTCATTCGAACCACAGCCATGGGGCATACAATGAGGACAGGAACACACGGTACTGGTAAATTGGTTGGCGCTACGAGCCATTGTGTCCCGAGATTGTGTCCTGCCCAACGAATGAAGTTAACTTGCATTCCTGGAAAATCGGCTTCATGGTTATTCACTAAACTTGGCTTAATCTGACATAAGTTCATTCTTGTAAAGCACCCGGTAAGGATCGATATCACAAAATTAGGATTTTATCTCTGGGATGAGACACCATATCATAAAATGCGCTCGAAATTAGAAATTTTATAGCATAGTTGCTTACTAGTTTGAGCCCAATCTGACAAAGTTTTTGACTACGTTACAATGTTATTTCTGTCTGAATTTCTGTGATGAATAGTTATAAAAAAAAAAAAAGTTTCCATTATACTCAATGAGGTGTAGAGCAGCGTTTTTGCTGTTTCAGTAACAAATTGTTTTTTTATGGGGCCGGTTCGTTAGCCCTGCGTCCAACCCCTCAACCTGGAGGAAGGTGATTTTCTAAGCATAGCTTAGACGTAACACACGGCCGAAAGTAAGAAACACCCAGTGAGGATCGAACACACTATTCAATTGTAATGATTCAAGCAAGAAAAGCTTATTAACCATTACACCACCGCTAGGTGCCCATGACTATCTATACTTTACCTTTGTTCTTCTAGCATTTCGACCGTTCTTCAAGTATCTTTCGATCCAAAGAACTTTCAGAGAATTGTACCTGAGCCCTCTTTAATCAACAAGGGTATATTCTTTCTGTTTCGTTGTCCATATCACGGGATATGTCGTTTTGATTTTATTTAGTACTAACATCATAGCCCGGCGTTGCCCGTGCAACCCAGAACCTTTTAATTTCTTCGGGGAATGAAACAAATACTTTTAAATTCAGACACTTAAAATATAATCTATATATATAAAAGGCAATCTGTGAGTCTGTGTGTGACTGTTCCCGATGCACGCCTACATTTTTTTAATATTTCTTTTGTTCCAAAATTACGGGGAAAAATATTCACATTTTTTTGTTGACCAAATGAATTTTTAATACGTCGGAATAAAAATTAAATATAAAGACTCATTTTTTTTGTTTTGTTTTTAATAAAAAATATTTTAGTCGAGTCGCGTTTGACACGTGTGATTTGATTTCTGTGACGTAATCTAGCAACCATCTTAGATCTAAGGATGTTTTACGGAGCAAATGTAAACAATCTGCACCATTGGCCAAAAAGTGCGAAAGGGAAAATAGCTGAACTTAAACTCAAAAAGTATGTGTCGACCTGGCTTCCCTGTAGATATGTGTCCCTAGAAAGTTTGAATGGCGTAGCTTAAAAAATGTAGGCATGCATAGGGAACAATCACACACAGACTCACAGATTGCCTTTTATATATATGGATAGCTTAGTTATGCCTCTCTTCGACTTCCACTTACTCCAAGTCTAGACGTGAACAGTGGAACGAGAAACATCTATTCCCGTTCTGTTATAGCGCGTCTAATGTGAGTTCAGTTTCAGATTGTTTTAGAAAAAGATGTTTTACGATCGACTGTCTAGGACGATATGCACTATCAAGTATATTTTAATTTATTATTTCAACTCCTGAATCTATCCTGCACATATATAAATCTACCGTCCGCCCGTGTATTGAATACTGCTGCCACATCTGGTCGGGTGCCCCTGCTATTCTCCTCGGGCTTCCTGACAAAATACAGCGGAGAATCTGTAATGTCATCGATACCGACTTAGCTGACCGCCTGCAGTCACTCTCTCACCGGTGTGACGTGGCTTCCCTGTGCCTCTTCTATGAGTACTTTCACAGCTTCTGCTCGGATGAACTTAAATCACTGGTGCCCCCTAGATGTGAATTTGCACGAGATACTAGATTGGCAACTAGGTCCCACCTCTTTTCAGTGAAACCGATGAAATGTAACCGCAATTTCTACTCAAACAGCTTCTTTCCTCGCACTTCCCGCCTGTGGAATTCCCTTCCGCATGATTGCTTCCCCGACGGCTACAACCTCCAGGAGTTTAAATGTAAGGTCAATAGACACCTCCTAACACACTAACTCGCACCCATTCCCTCCAACGCTCTTCCTACGTACCTCCTAACTCGTCTATCACCATCTCTCTGACATTTCCTATACCCAATGGCTCTATGTAACCCCATGCGCTATAGTGGCAGTGGACTGCCTTGCTTGGGATGATATGATTAAAAAAAACAACTCATAAACATTCTCATTTGAACAACAGTTAACATTTCTGACCGTTCAACATTGACCATCGACACTTCGTGCATAAATTCTATCTTTATTCTTAATGTTCTGCACTCCGACTGTTGGTAGATAGCAGGGCTTGCTCATCGGTCCTGGGTATCGGGCTAGGGCCCCGACTTTGTCAATGACTAGATTCTCAGGAATCGTTTTATAAAAGGTCTCAAAATCATTGCCACGCGTGCCATTCATTCCTTCTTTGCTTTGGACGCTAATACCATTACGATGACTACCGCAGTTAACTTCCTTCTTCAATATACTTTACATCCCAGTGTGTATAAAATGGAGTATCTATATAGAAAAGAGTAATAATTGCGTCCCGGGCAACTCTGTGTAGGGAAATGGTTAGTGAGTTAGACCATGACTGTTGTGTATTACGTTACTCACTATGATGAGTAAAATCTTGTTAGTCTTACCAGTTTTCTCCGGAATATACACCTTTTACGAGATTTGCATATCAGCTACGACAACCAAAACACTAAGATTCGGCTCTTATAAAAAATGAGTGAAAGATTCAACAAGTGTTAGTAATACGAATATAGATTATACTCCGTCAACACAATTGGCAACAAAGAATTAACTTGTATGATTCAGAATTTAACTTTGTATGATTTAAGCTAGCTGACTTTTAGAAACGTTCTGCACATCCAGTTCCGTGACTTCTTCTTCATGTGCCGTGTCCCTTCAGGTCGTAAGCAATCATGGACTTCCACTTGGCCCTATCTCTTGTCGCTCTCAATATTTTTCTCTTGCTATCGCTTCCAAACCCCGTTGCGCGATCCATTTGCTCAAGCTTTTCAAGTATGTCTCGTGCTGATTTCCCCTGTCTCTCCTTCCCACTATTCGACCTGTGAGTATTAAATTCTCCATGCCCTTCTTCCTCATTACGTACCCCAGAAACCTCATCTGTCACTTTCTGATATTAAGTATGAGTTTTTTTTTCTCATGTGCATCTTTTTTAATACCACATCGTTGCATATGTGCTCCATCTATGGTAACCCTAGCATCATTCTGTAAAACCACATTTCTGCCTTCTGAAGCCTTTTCTACATCCTTGATGAGATCCTCCACCATTCACTGACACACAGAAAGACATATACCACATATCGGTCTAGCACTCTTTTCTTTGCTTCCAATGAGATGTTCCTGTCACTCAGTACCCCGGTTACCTTTTAAAATGCGTCCTTAGCAAAGCCAATGCTTCTTTGGATCTCAGTGTTGCAATTTCCATCCTTTGTCAGAACACTTCCCAGGTATTAAAATTTATTTGCTTGTTTTATTTTAGTTTCTTCGACCTGAAGTTGGTATTTAGGGGTTTACTTATTGATGATGACAATACATTCAGTTTTCTTGTAGTTTATGCTCAGTCCTTTCTTCTCGCCTTCTTTTGCTGCCTTCTGAAGCCTTTTCTACATCCTTGATGAGATCCTCCAACATTCCCTGCCATACAGAAAGACATATACCACATAGCGGTCTAGCACTCTTTTCTTTGTTTCCAATGAGATGTTCCTGTCTCTCAGTACCCTGGTTAGCTTTTGAAATGCGTCCTTAGCAAAGCCAATGCTTCTTTGGATTTCAGTGTTGCAATTTGCAACCTTTGTCAGAACACTTCCCAGGTATTAAAATTTATTTGCTTGTTTTATTTTAGTTTCTCCGACCTGAAGTTGGCATTTGGAGGTTTTCTTATTGCTGATGACAGGACATTCAGTTTTCTTGTAGTTTATGCTTAGTCCTTAATTCTCGCTTTCTTTTGCTGCCTTCTGTAGAAACTCCTGCATTTTCTTTTCCGTGTCTGCTATCAGCACTGTGTCATCCGTGTCTTTCATTGTTAAAATTGCGGCAGGAATTTATTTCTCTCGGGATTGTTTCGCAGTATAAGTTAAAAGGTCTGGTGAGAAAACACATCCTTGTCTTAGGAGGCGTCTTTCTATTTTTGTATACCTGCTGAATTTACTTCTTATCCGTCCGTAAGCGGTTTCTTGCCAATATAGATTCTTGATCACCCTAACGTTTTTTCTGAAAATGTTGACGTTGTCGAACATCTCTATCAAATCTTTGTGGCGTACTTTGTCAAACGCCTTTGCGTAGTCTATAAAACACAGATAAAAGCCCTTCTGTATATCTCTTTCAGAAAGCATTCTGAGCATGACGATCACATTCCTCGTTCCGGTATCTTTAACGAAGTGATACTGCTCTTGTCTTATCTCTGGGCAGATTCTGCTGTGTGCTCTGTTCATCACAATCTGGAGGATGTGTTTTGTTATGTGGCTCATTAAACTCATTGTTCTGTGGAGTTCACATTTCTTTGCACCTGATGTCTTAGATAGTGTTATGAAGATTGGTCTGCTTAGGTCCTACGGTATATTGCCGCTGCTGTAGATTTCGTTTATTATTTCTGTGAGCCTGTCTACGTGAAAAACTTCTGAGGATATCAACATCTCTATTACAATCCCATCGGGTCCCGCTGCTTTGTTTCTATTCAATTTGGCCATTTGCCGATTCCACTTCAGTTTTTAATATTTCTGGTCCATTCGTATTTTTATGTATTGTTGGTTGCTCTCTATTGTCGTGGAAGAGATCACCAATATACTCATCACAGCTCTTAAGTATTTGTCTAGTATGAGTGTACCGCCCTAACCTAAACCCTAACCCTAAATCCTAACCCCTTAACCCTCTTTCTCAGAAGATTTTTGTCATGTTAGTTCCTTTATTTTTTATGCATTCCACCATTTCCTGTCGTGCTCAATCTCTCTACATCGGCACATCCTTTATCCTGTCTGCATATGTTCCTTATTTCCTTGTGTACTTTCTTGTACTCCATTCCATATCTTGATATCGTTTTCTGTCTCTTTTGCATCATGTCAAGAATCTCTTCAGTGGTCCACTCGTTTTTCTTCCGACGTGCTTTTTCCTTTGGGATGACGTCGTCGCTGATGTCACTAGAGCCACTCCTTTGTGCGTCCCATTTTGAGCTTCCGTTTCCAATTTGTTCTTCGTATTTCGTTTACACGCTTCCCGTATACATTTTCTGCAGGTCCGGCTCATTCACGAGTCTACTGTACTGCAGTTTTAGGGCTGTGTTAGGTTTCTTTAGTCTCCTTATTTTTATCCTTAAATTTGTATACAACTGGTAGTTAGTCATTTCTGCAGTCAGCACCTGGGTAGGCTCTGCAATGAAGGACTGCATTTCTGAATCTCTTGTTTATAGTAATATAATCAATTTGCTTCTTAATTTCTCCTCCTGGACTTTTCCATATTCATAGTCTTCTTGGGTTCTCTTGGAAACAGGTGTTGGTTATTATCTGGTCATTTGCTGTGCACCATTGGACCCATTTCTCACTACAGCCATTGTGGTGTCCTAGTCTGGAATTGTCGACCTTTCACCTCTCTCTTTGGCATTTAGATTTTCCCTGATAATTCTGATTTCTTGTGATTCTTGGCATAATCGAGGATAGAGTAGAAAGATTCGATTTCTTCTTTTGTACTTTGTGTTGTCGGCGCATTTACCTCTATTATCGATATATCGAGTTTAACTTTCAGTTTAACTACTAGAGTTTTTTCAGATATCTGGCAGTTTCCCAAAATCCATTTTCTTGTGTCTTTATCCAGTATAATGCCAACTCCTTTTTCATTATTTTCGCCCCATGCATATATAATTATGTGGTCATCACCGATGAAAACTCCATTGTTTGGATATCTCGTTCTCAGATATGCCTAAAATGTTTATGTTTAATCTAATCATCTTCAATTTTTCCAGTTGTTCCAAATTGTTCATGGTTCTGGCGTTACACGTTACACGTCCCAAGAGTTATTTTTTGTTTATTATGAAAAGTCCGGTGACATCTGTCGTATATGTCCTTTCGTTCCGGACAAGGGATAAATTCTGTCAAATTTGTCCCCTTTAATGCTAACAGTCACAGGACGACGGTCCAATGACACCTGTAGCACATGTCGCTCCTTACCGAATGAGGAGTCTGTGCCGTTAGGCTTAACCACCTTCACCCCCGTTAGGCTTAACCACCTTCACCCCCGTTAGGCTTAACCACCTTCACCCCGTTAGGCTTAACCACCTTCACCCCCGTTAGGCTTAACCACCTTCACCCCGATAGGCTTTATAAAATTATTGTGCAGCAGTTGACTCCTCAAGAGTTCATCCAACCTTTGTAGAGTTAACTTTTTGTTAACCTTTTTGTGAGAAGGACATAGTAACAAATGATAAAAAAAATACCTGTATTTTTTAACGGGTAGGAACCGAAGAGAAGCGAAAGAATGTAAATATTAAGTCCGAATGACCACTCTTGGAGAGAAAAATAATGCAAATTCCACAGATTAGTATTAGTTACCAGTAGACAAAAAAAAACTTAATCAATATGAAGAATTACTTCGATTTTAAAAAAATACATGGAAAGACAATATATTATACATTTTCTTTCATTTGGCAACTCGTCAGCGACTAATCTTGAATGAAACAAAGGACCCTTATATATATATAAATACAGGTTTGGTTGCCAAACGAGAGAAAATGTATAATATATTGTCTTTTTGTTTTTTTTAAATCGAAGTAATTCTTCATATTGATTAAGTTTTTTATACTGATATATATATATATATATATATATATATATAGCAGTATAGCCCAGCGTTGTTCCGGTGTAATGAAAGCTTTAAAACTAATCCATGGTCCTGGAGCTCAGACTCAGCCTAAAAAATATTTGTGTGAAGTTTGGTGAGAATCGGATAAAATTATGGATTTCTATAAAGGACATACTAACAGATAAACACACACACACACACACACACACACACACACACACACACACACACACAAATCTTGTTTTTATATATATATTATCGATTTTCTGCACTATTGTAAGAATTGCAACCTTGAAACTTCTGAATATCGTTTCTGATGTCTTTGTCTATGAGTGTATCAAATTTGATTAAAATCGGACCACTCCTTCTATAACCCGGTTTTTTTCGATTATCGATTTTTGATATTTATCGACACAAAACCTAGCTAAGAACACTTGCAGGCACTTATAGTACAAGTGTGTAAATTTTCAAGGAAATCGGTTCAGCCGTTTCGGAAGTCTATAGGTAACGGACACACACATACATAAACACACACAGACAAAGTTCCATTTATAAATAAGTTTATATATATATATATATATATATATATATATATATATATATATATATACTTTATTACTTTACTGATTTTACTGATCTTTGATTTAATTTCAAATTTTTATTTCTTTGCCGCTTCTGTTGTTTTCCCCATACGTTCTTCGCCCTCTGTGCATTTTCTCACTTTTTTCTCTTTGTTAAGCCCAGACGTCGCATGACAAATACTTTTTATCTTTCTATATTTTACTTCCTACCTAAATTTGGGGTCTATTTCTCTCTGAGCTGTTTTCATTGGCTCTTCCCTCTCGTTTCTTTCTTTCTCTCTTATTTTCCTCTTTACTTTTTATTTCCACTGTGTCCTTCTCTTTCCTCTTTCTTTCCCCTTTTTTGATTTCTCTTTTTGCTTTCTCATCTTTCCTACCCTCTTTACCTCGCACGAAAAATGTTTTAGAAATAAAGGGAAGCTGGTTTTCTTAAATTTTCTTTTAAAAAATACCGTTTATTACCATCATTATTAACTACCTGATGAAACATTGTTCTTTCAATGTCGGAACAAAATGTATAAATTTGTAGTTGATTGTAGTTTGTACATGTTCTAAAATATAATTTATAATAATATTGCTCTATTTTTATATTGAACACTGTTTTAAATAAATGTTTTGAACGTTGCAAATATTTTCTTCGTTCCTTATTTATTTGTAGATAGATAGATAGATAGATAGATAGATAGATAGATAGATAGATAGATAGATAGATATGAACGGACTGAGGTAGATAGATAGATAGATAGATAGATAGATAGATAGATAGATAGATATGAACGGACTGAGATAGATAGATAGATAGATAGATAGATAGATAGATAGATAGATAGATATGAACGGACTGAGATAGATAGATAGATAGATAGATAGATAGATAGATAGATATGGAGAGAGACGGGGTGAGAGAGAAAGAGAGAGAGAGAAAGAGAGCGAGAGTAAATCAAACAGAAACAGGGAGGTGGGTGAAAATTGTAAAATTTAAATGCGACATTCATTCATTCATTTAAGCTAGAGACAAAAACAAAAATTAAGAATTCATAAAATATTTTCTGGCCAATCAGAAAACATCAACCAAAAGATTATTTCCCAGCCAAACCATCAATTCTAAACCTCAGCAGAAGTTCATTAACATATCGCGCGTTCATTTCGTCAGGGCATTTGTAGAAAACTCCCACTCTCTAAATCCCGACGCAAACAACAGAGGACAACCACGGAGGCGCCAAGATTACGACATTTTCAAAAGTAGCAGAAGCCGCTACGTGATGAGAAAAAAAATAGCCTCTGATCCTCCTATTATACCATATGAACTGTTACGCAATATCAGCCCCCCTGGCAGTGAATACTGGACGATCTTCTCAAAGATGAAGAAGAGACTTGAAGCGACTGAAACAAAGAAAAGTATACTAAACTGTTATTTAAAATCAGTTCCCATATACATCAGTAAATGCTGAACAATCTTAAAGATAATTGAGACACTTGAAACACAGAAACAAATAAAAGAGTATTGAACTGTTACGTAATATCAGTCTCTCTGGCAGTGAATACTGGACAATCTTCTCGAAGATGAAGAAGATACATGAAGCGACAGAACAATAGAAAAGTGTACTGAACTGTTATGCAATATCATACTACTACATAGCAGTGAATGCTAGACAATCTCCCCATAGATGAAAAAGAGACTTAAAGCAACAGAAACAAATAAAGTAGCACTGAACTGTTACGTACTGTCACTCCTCCGATATGCCAATGAATTCTGAACAATCTTCTCACACATGAAGGATATAACGAAAGACATAACTTACCTCGAAATTCGAAACGAGTGTAAACGTGTCTTGCCTGCAAGATAATAACAAAAAAGGAAGATGGCCGCTATTGAAGGCACAATTTATGCGTGCCTATCTCGTCCAAAACAAGACGATATTTGCACACATGCAAATTTTGGCCGTCATATATATATATCAGCATGCGGTGTAGATATAGAAGGATCCAAAGGAGTATTCTGTACATAAAGCGGTAGGATAACTCTCTAAGAGAGCTCTATATATATATATATATATATATATATATATATATATATATATATATAAAGAGAGAGAGAGCAAATATAAGGAAAATTAAGGCAGACACGTTATTTCATGGTAAATCGGAAGTGTAGTATCTTAAAGCCTAAACGAAAAGGGAAGAAGAAGAAAGAAGAGAAAAATAAATTTAAATTAGAAAGAAAAGATGATAGGAGAAAATGAAAATAAAAAATAAAAAGTAAATATATTAACGATGAAAAAATAGGAAATTGGAGTCTAAAAAATTACAAATATTTAAGAGATAATAGTTAATCAATCTGTTGTAATCGCAAATACCATCACACCAACTATATAATCAAAGTTATACTAATTATACAATCATCAAAACAAATATAATACAATATAAAGTTAAAAAATTAACAAAATTTAATTTAAAAGTAAGCCTAATTATTGTATTTAAATTTAGTTGTTTAAACTTAATTATTTAGTTTAAAAATAAATTTACATATTACTAGTGAAAGGTTAAGAAATTTGAATTTAAAAAAACCCAAGAAAATTAAAAAATTATGATATACTAATTAATCAACCCGCTTTAATCATAATTACCACCCACACCACTATAGAATCAAAATTATACTAATTATTTGGTTAACAATACAATAATAATAATACAATATAACTTAATAATGTAGGTAATTTTTTTGGTCAACGGTACAGTTATAGCACAGTATAACTTTAGTAATGTAACAAAAAAAACTATATATGTACACATACAACCCACACACACACACACACTTAAATGCGTACGCACACACTCGCATATATATGTACACACATATATGTACACACACACAGATATATATATACACACTAGCAGTATAGCCCGGCCTTGCTCGGGGTGTAGTGAGAGCTTTAAAACTAATCCATGGTCCTGGAGCTCAGACTCTTTGGACGTTGGCACGAAAGACTAAAAAGCAAGAGTTGTTTCCAGTTAAAGCGAAACCGTAGACTGAAAGACAAAAAGGAATGGATGTAAGTCAAATTTTGATTTCCTGGTATCGATATCAAATAAGTTTTTTTCGTCGTAAACTGAATTTTGAAGGCTAAATAAGACCTCTGAGTAAATGGTATCATGACCGAGACTAAGAACTACAATTATACCTACTTAGAGCCAAACCCAAAGCAAAAACTAAAATAAAAGGGCTGAAAAAATACAGGCATACAGGCAGATAAACAGACATACACACAAACATATTGTCTTTCATATATATATATATATATATATATATATATATATATATATATATAATCAATTTTCTGCACTATTGTAAGAACTGCAACCTTGAAACTTCTGAATATCGTTTCTTATGTCTTTGTTTATGAGTGTATCAAATTTGATTAAAATCGGACCATTCCTTCTATAACCCGATTTTTTCGATTATGGATTTTCGATATTTATTGGGGGTACCTTGACACAAAACCGAGCTAAGAACATTCGCAGACGCTTATAGTACAACTGTGTAAATTTTCAAGAAAATCGGTTCAGCCGTTTCGGAGTCTATAGGTAACGGACACACAGACACAGACACAGACAAAGTTTCATTTATAAATAAGTTTAGATATACGCACTCAGATATATACACTCATACACCTGCAAAAACAAATATGTAAGCAATACCATAGACATATATAAACCCGACACTTATAAAAATAAGGTACAAATGAACAATATATATTCCGTAACATAGTGTGATGTGTGTAAAGACTTCAGAGGAATGAATGAGGGGCTAAAAGTTTAACATAATTTAAACCGGCTCCTATGTCGACATTTAAAAACTAGTTTCCTCCTCAGATTCAGCAGGTCCAATTGGTGTTTGTGTTTGATGATAATGATTTTTTCATCCAGGCATAAGCGACAGTAATCTTTGAAGTTGATGGGTGTGTTAGATTTTTTAATGATATCCCATTTAATCATAGGGGTTAAGTTTTTGTCTTTCAATGACCAGACATATTTAGATAGAGATATCTGGTTTCTCAATTCAGGGTTGGAAAAGGAGTGTGTGCGATTGTATAATCGTTGTTTCCAAGCACCTGATGAAATACCAATGTAGTACTTCTTCAAGTTTGTATTTTCTTTTGGGTATTAGTAGAATCGCCAAACAAAATCTCTTTTTGTATATTGTTCGAGTAAACAAAGCTGCTTTTCACTTTAGCAACGACTCGGCTCACTTGTGTTTTACCCTCTTTTCTATCAATGTCAGTTATGATACCCTAGACGACTCACTCGAATAAGGCCTTTTCATATTGGTCGGTACCGTACCTCCTGCAACATTATCGACGTGATTACAACAATTGGTTAGTGATATAATATTTGGTCTAATTACGAATAAGCAACCGGGATTTGCTGACGTTGGTCAAGTGCCATCACGTGATACACGTTTGAGCGATTATATCTCTTTTGATTCATGAATAACTACTCAGATTTCCCGTAATAGGCTGCTGTTTCTTCTTCTATGGTAGACTTGTTGCCAATCAATGAACCAAGGCTATAGGACTAATAACTGAAGAGAGAAGAAATTAATTCCCGCCTTTCCCAATCGTATTTACGCGTAAATGAAAGCTACGCACTTGACTATAATTCCAACTCATCTCTTCGATTTTTTACGCTGTGAAATTTTGTTTCAATGAAGTTATAATTAAAATTCTAAAGGACAATTTTAATAAATCTTTTTCCCCATAAAAACTTATACTGATATTTATGTGGAAACAATTTCGGTAAATTTTTATTTTGTTCCCTGAAGACCTTTACCCCTTCAGATATTTCCAAAACATCCCCATTTCTGTGCAAATGTATATGCTGAACGCAAATCGATAATTGTTTATTGAAGAAACTTTACCTTTTTTTTCATTTTATCGAGAAGAAAAATATGGAACTTTTTGTCGCTGTTTATCTCACCCCCTAACCACGGTTAGAAAATGTTATTCACTGCTGACTGAATTCACGCGTAGATTTTCGTTTTTTTTTTATTTCCATTTTGCGATTAATACGCGGAAAATGAGTTCCGAAACCCAACAAATCACGGAGCAATTGCTAAAAAGGGAGCTAAATAGAACGAATTCAGTATCCTACGCCTCAAGTCATTCAGCGGTTAATCAGATATGAGAACCGTAGTAAGGGGTGACATATAGTTCGATTTTTTTCTGGTTGTTAAGATAAAAAAAAGGTAGTTTTCTTCAATAAACAATTATCGATTTGTGTTCAGCATATACATTTGCACGGAAATAAAGATGTTTTAGAAAGATTTGAAGGAGGCCTTCGGGGAACAAAACAAAAATTTCCGACAATTTCTATGTTTTCAATGTTTCACCAATAATATTTTATATATTGTAAAGACGTCTGACTAAACATGTAAAATGAATATTTTATTTCCAATTTCTTTGAGGAAACATGAAGAATTCATAAAAGTGCACACTTTTCAAATTTTATTTTAGGTGTATGAAAATATTCGAGTTTCCACGTTTCTGAAACTAACAAAGAAACAGAGCCAAAAACAGATTTAAAATGTTCAAAATATACTTTTGCACACGTGAAATAATATTGGTCTAAGGAGGTCATCGTATAATAGATTGACTGCTTATCAGTTTGTTTCGTCAGTAAATCAATAACATTGTATTTATATAAACGTTTTTAAATGTACAGTAAACATGAAAATTTCTGAATAAAATGTTTATAAAAAACAAGTAATGTTCTCCATCGAATAATGACGTGTTTAGCAATTGCCATCTTTGTTGCTTTCAGATATCATTCCTGCTGATCTGATGTTTGTTTTTTGATCAATCGAGATACTTTATTTTGCACATATTTATTGGCCTTCTATTTTCGAGAGGCTTTATTCAAATTTGAGGGCCTTATTTTTGGGGTGGGGGCGGCTTTACTCATATTTAATTATTTTCTCTTACCTAGGGGCTTTACTCATATCTAATGGCTTTCGCTTACCGAGGGGCTTTACTCATATTTCATGGCTTTCTCATTCCGAAGGGATTTACTCATATTTAATGGCTTTCTCTTTCCGAGGGTTTTAATCATATTTAATGGCTTTCTCTTTCCGAGGGGTTTTACTCATATTTAATGGCTTTCTCATTCCGAGGGGTTTTAATCATATTTAATGGCTTTCTCTTTCCGAGGGGTTTTAATCATATTTAATGGCTTTCTCATTCCGAGGGGCTTTACTCATATTTAATGACTTTCTGTTTCCGAGGGGATTTACTCATATTTAACGGCTTTCTCTTTCCGAGGGGTTTTAATCATATTTAATGGCTTTCTCTTTCCGAGGGGTTTTACTCATATTTAATGGCTTTCTCTTTCCGAGGGGATTTACTCATATTTAATGGCTTTCTCTTTCCGAGGGGCTTTACTCATATTTAATGACTTTCTCTTTCCGAGGGGCTTTACTAATATTTAATGGCTTTCTCTTTTCGAGGTATTTTACTTATACTTAATGGTTTTCTCTTACCGGGGGCTTTACTCATATTTAATGGCCTTCACTTTCCGAGGGGCTTTACACATATTTTATGGCTTTCTCATTCCGAGGTATTTTATTCATATTTAATGGTTTTCTCTCACCGAGGAGCTTTACACATATTTAATGGCTTTCTCTTACCGCGGGCTTTACTCGTATTTAATGACCTTCTCTCTTCGAGGGGATTTACTCGTATTTAATGACCTTCCCTCTTTCCAAGGCGGGAGCTGATAAACAAGTGTTTTTCTTAGTATTTTAGCAATTTAAACTAAACGAAGAGTCACTTTATTTTCCTTTATATATATGTTAAATATTTCTTGCTAAATAACTCTTACTTTCTCCTTAAATGTATGATTATGGACATAATATGTCGCTTTGTAACTATTTATGTAAAGCAATATCAATGTTTGCCTACTGTAGAGAAAACAACTTTTTTCAAACGTTTGAGAGAATATTGAATTTGATTGGTTCACTTAAATATTGACGTGTTATTTGAGTAAGATATTGTCAAAGGGATGACCTTGAATTTTTAAAGGCCAATAAATGTCGGGGTACGTGAGCCTACTGGAATGATGCTGACCTGAAATTAGTGCGTTTCGCCAAACGGGAGAGTGATAATGGAAAAATACTGAAGAGCGCATGTGGGACGACATATGTTTGATTGAAGGCAAACTTAACCTCGACAACTTCCTGTCTAACCAAATGATAATGCTTCCGGTGTTTGTGCGACAAAGCAGTTTTGATCAAAAGATGTCAAGTCACACATTCATTACAAGGTTGTTTTTTTATATCGCAGCTGAAGATAATGGCGATATTTGAGCCTCTTTATTAAATTCTATTTTTTTACCTTTCTTCTTTTTGCTTCATTAGTTGTTTGTCATAAAAATAAGCAATTCTCAGAAACAATTTGAAATTTTCAAGTGAAACCAATCTCTGGATTATGGTATTCGTTCAAGTTCAATGTCTAAAACGGACAATTTGTCAATGATTCTAACAGGACCGCGAAAGAGCGTTACTTTTCAGCCTTTCTTATCGAATCACGAAATGAAAGTGATCTCTAAACAGCAATTCGTCTAGATCTTTTTGCATTAATGCAGCCGTTCTCCAGGGCTCTGTCCTTGAACCAGCGTTGATCCTAATTTTCACTATCGACCTTACTTATGGCTTAAGTTTTCAACTTGCTATCTATATCTGATAACATAACCATTTAATCTTATCTTAATAGTAAATTTGAGTAGTTCGATATAGTCAAATTAGTTTTTGATCTAAAAACAATTTTCTACTTTCGTTTAAAATGGCTTGTTAATTTTAATCGCCTGACATAATCTTTTTTGCCTTCCACCAAAATGGATTATGCTAATCTTCAGGATACTGATTCATTGTGTCTTCTCGGATTAACGATTTCCTCTTAAATAAAATAAAAAAGTTGATTGAATCAATTGCTAGGTTTGCAGCTAGTTAAAGTTGGTTCACTGTGTCCAGATAGGTAATTTTTCTCACTAGAATCTATCTTACATGTTTATAAGTCTACCATTAATAATTGGTTTGAATATTGCTGCCACTTTTAGTTTGATGTTTCTGCTATATATTTAGAAATCTTTTGATAAAACCCAAAACGAATCTGCAATGTTGTAGGTTATGCCCCAACATTTCCGCTTCAGTCTCTTTGTAATTTTTGTAACGTATCTTGCTTTTGCTTTTTCTATAAATATTTTAATGGTAATTGTTCTGATTAATTTTCCTCTATGGTACTAGACTTTATGAATTTAAGTGCAGTACTAGATTGGCTGCAAAAACTCATCATTTTACAATTGAAGTGGCTAGATGTAACCGTAAGTCCTATGTTTGGAGTTTCTTCCTTCGCACTTCTCACTGGTGGAACTCACTTCCGACTTCTTGCTTTCTAGTCAACTTTGATCTTTAAATGTAATACCAATTGTTATCTACTGCAGCTTACTTTTCTCTCTTCTCAATATCTTTTCTATTTTTTTCTTTTTCATATCCTCTAACATTCAGTAACCTCTTGCTTCTTAGTGGTTTTATTGCCTTGCTTGAGGTGAAATGATTAACACAATGTTTATTTCAGTCAAATATTTCTTGTTTTCTCATCGTAGGGCTTTTGTTGTTTTAAAATTATGAATTAGAAAGGAAGAGCTTCTTCTTCTTCTTCTTCTTCTTCTTCTTTGTTTCTTGTCTCTTCAAGACGTAGGCGATCATGGCCTTCCACATATCTGTCTCCTTAGTGGCTCCTAGCACGCTTTCTCCTGTTATCTCACCCAAACCTCGTTTCACAATCCACTTGCTCAAGCTGGTCAAGTATATTAAGCGCTGATTTTCCCTGTCTCTCTTTCGCCCCATATGATCTATGAGTATCAGATTCTCCAAGCCTTTCTTCCTCATTACGTGTTCCAAAAACTTTAGTTGTTTTTTCCTGGTTGTTAAGTGTTAGTCTTCTTTTCGTTTCCGTTTTCTCCAAAGCCTCATCATTGTTCACATGCGCGGTCCATGGTATCCGCAGCATCCTTCTGTAAAACTACATTTCGGATGCTTCAGGTCTCTCGTTCATCTTTGATGCGACTGTCCAGCATTCACTGCAATATTGAAGAACAGACATCACATAGCAATCCTCTACCCCTTTCTTTGTCTCTAGCGAAACTTTCCTGTCTCTCATCACGCTACTCTGCCTCTGAAATGCGTCCTTGGCCATGCCAATTCACCTTCAGATCTCAGTGTCGAACTTTCCGTCTACTGTTAAAATAATTCCCAGGTATTTAGATTTCTGTACCTGGTTGATTTTTAGTATCCCCCATCTGTTAATTGTCATTTTGGGTTTCTCTTTTTGCCGAAGACTATGCATTCGGTTCTCTTGTAGTTTATTTCTAGTCCTTTCTTTTCGCTTTCTTCAGCTACTTTCTACAGATTTGTAGTTTCCTTTCCGTGTCTGCTATCAGCACTGCATCATCTGCGTACCTTATGACGTTCAGATTGTGGCCGCTGATGATAGGGTCCTCAGAATCATCTCACTGTACAATTTAAATAGATCCGGTGTAAAGTCACACCTTTATCTTACACCATTTTCTATCTCTGTATATCTGTTGAATTCGTTTCCTGTCAGTATGCAGACGGTTTGCTGCCAGTAGAGGTTCTTGATTACCCTAATGTCTTTCCCCAATATGTTTAGGTTGCTGAGCATTTCTATCAAGTCTTTGTGGCAGACTTTGTCGAATGCCTTCATGTAGTCTATAAAACACAGTTACAAGTTCCTTCTTCATTTGTATTCCCCATTCTGATAGCATTCTAAGTATAAATATCGCATTCCTTGTTCCAGTGTCCTTGTCGAAACCGCACTGGTCTTGTCCTATCTTTGGCTTGATTCTGCTGCATGCTTTATTCATCGGATTTAGAAAAGAATAATAGTTCTTCATTATCAAAGATTATTACGAAAGACGAAAAAGAAAAAGTTTGCTCGGCGATTGACGTGATCGGCAATGATATCTCTACTTTTGAAAAACCTAGACAAATGCAAAGACATGAAAATGAAAAAAAAAAACAAACAAACAATCTGTCTTGCTATTTAACCCACAGCTGGAGGGAGAAGCAACCTTTCCCAAAGGTATTTATCATTGAATGCAACGAATGCGAACTCGTCTCTCTGATTCTTTGTATCGAGTCGATATCCACCGCACCACAATGTGCATCCATTTTGGTATACCAATCAAATATTGTAGAACGGAGACTGGCCAAATGTCTATGGCCAACTTTTTATTTTTCCCATTGAAATTCGAAAACGATTAAGTATTTATTTGGAGTGAACAAAAAAATTAGTATTAATAAAACTATCTAGAGTAAGTCAATTAAGTGCCATACGTGGCACACGCTTTCGGCGATCATTTCTCGAAAGAGACATGACTGACTTGGCAGAAGATTATCCCGCAGTAGGTTTCCCATTGCTTTCCTGGAGTAGATCGGTTGCCAGCCAAGGTTATAGAACCCAATCTTTCCTATTATTTAACCCATAACTGGAGGGAAGAGACGGATTAATACCTTTCCAAAGGGTATTTGTGCGTAAGTGAATGCAAGGAATATCAAATGGAATTAGAACTCGGCTTCCTCGATTTGTCGTTCCGAGCCGATATCCACTGCACCACAACGCACATCCCTACAGTAGCGGTAAATGAGAGTGTAAAGCTGTTCTGTGACTTCCATTTTGCAATCTGATACTGTCATTGAAGCAGGAAGGCTAGAGAACATCACTACCCAGAAGGAAATCAATGATGGATCATTGGTACTGTGATACTAGGAGATATGACACGAGTTGAGAAAGAAAATATCAAGATTCTAGATAGGAAATAAAGTTTGAGTTTGATTTTTGTTTAACGGCATATCAACACCTATTTATTTAATGCCAAAAAGGTGGGGTTTTAAGGTATTTTTTAATGTTTGGTTATAGTGAAAAGGTTGATTTAGTCAGATTTTAATGAAACATTTTTGTGTTTTTTATTTTTTTTTATTTTAGGAAAACAGAAAATGTCTTCTTTTAGTTTTGTATTCAAATATATTTTGCTGAGAATAATATTTTCCTTCAAAAATGTTTTATGGTAATAATTTTTTCTTTAAAAATGTATTGTTGATAATATTTTTTCTTCAAAAATGTATATTTTTCTATAAAAGTCTATTTTTATGTATATATCTCTATAAAAGTGTATTCTTATACTTTCATAGTGTTTTGACCCCAGTTTAGGGGTTAACTATGTGCCCATAGGTGGGACTCTAACAGGTAGTTACCACTCGGGGTCAGGGTGGACCTGAGAACAACAGCAATTAAGAGGTGGTTCCATGCTCCTTCACAACCTCACAATCAGAGGCCTTGCTGCCGGATGCAGTTTACCGTCATGCCCAGGACCAGTATTAGATAAAACGCATATATAAAACGTAAGAAAGTAAAAACTGACCCTTGCTTTTGCCGGCGTTGTTAATACATTGATGAAAAAAATCACATAATTGTTGGGTAAAATTGGAACTGATCAAAACAGAGGTGCTTCAGGAAACGTCACTGATTTGGGGAGCCGTATGTTTGAAGAAAGTTTTATCGATTTAGGGAAGTGAAGAAAGGATGTGCGTTGTGGTGCAGTGGATATCGACTCGGAACGACAAACCGAGATGCCGAGTTCAAATTCCAGTTGATTCCCTTGCATTCACTTACGCACAAATACGCTTGGGAAGATATTAATCTGTCTCTTCTCTCCAGATATGTGTTAAATATTATGGACAGATTGGGTTCTATAGCCTTGGTTGGCAACCAGTCTACTGCAGAAAGCAATAGCAACATACTGCGGATAATCTTCTGCCCAGTCAGTCATGTCTTTTTCGAGAAATGATCGCCCAAACGGTGTACCACGTATGGCACTTAACTGACTGACTAAATATAATAGTTGGAGACATTATTAAGACTTCTTGTGGTCATAAAGTGGGGGATCGGTTTTCTATTGTTATACAGTTATAAACTGATCCCCCACTAATTACTACTTAATAAAGTAATATATTCCTTCGCCCTCCAGTTATGGATTAAATAATAGGACAGATTGGGTTCTATAGCTTTGGCTGGCAACCAATCTACTGCAGAAAGCAATGGCAACCTACTGCGGGATAATCTTCTGTCCAGTTAGTTATGTCTCGAAAGAGACATGATCGCCGAAGAAGAAGTGAATGACCCATGTTCATTTGTTATGACCCACTCCTGATCTTGAAATTACAACATAAGACCTGCCTAAAAAATATAATAATAATGATGATTGTGATAATAATGAAGCTTTGTCTAATAAATTTACAAAACTTAACACATTTCTAGGTGATTGGAGCAAATTCTTGCAAACTGTTCTTTCTTTTACAGCTAAATTGCTTGTTGATGACGAGTGTGCCAGCAATAGATTGTCTTGTCCTGAAAAATCCAAATGTCGGCCATTGTCTTGCCGGGGTTATCGCTGTGCTTGTGATGAAGGGTATATGGCTGCCAACAATAATTCAAAATGTATCAAAGGTAAAAAGAAAAAAACAATTATTTCTTTCTCCTAGTTTGTTTCTTTGTGACCACGTGACACTTTCGTGTTCATTTTTGTTTCTTTGCATTTGTGGGAGAAGCCCCCATCTCCCCCGGCATTGTTTATCTCACACTTTCTTTTCCCCTCTCTTTGTAATTTCTCCAATC